>CM043704.1:42003538-42266038 GCA_023935145.1 Bretschneidera sinensis | reverse complement strand
CACTTAGCCACCCCATATGGTCACATGGCCCCCCTTTAAGACAACAAACCTATAACTCTGATACCAATCCTCTCACAAAAATAACAAACGTAAGAAAATCTTCAATGATCATGAGACCACCTACTAGAAACTGTCCCCTTTGTCTCCACCTTCTAAATTAGAGAAAGACAAAAGAACTACATAACTAGAGTATTGCAATATTTTCTGCAATAATTTTACATACATGTGTGTGTGGAGATAGGGATGGGTGAGGTGATTTATTTACAACACCTGGTAATTAGAGTTCAACTCTCTTGCAAACACTTCTCATTATACCATGTTCAAATCCGAGTTATCTTTTATGGTTATAGGATAAGATAAGCTTGTCATCTTTTTAAATTTATAACTCACAAACTCATGTGGGAAGATAATAGGTTTAGGTCAAACCCGACCCAAATTCTAACAGAAACTATGATCAATTAAACGTTTGCTAAGTAGGTTTGCTATAATCTCAAAAATTAAAGAAATTGTAAATAATAAATAGTCCTTTTTATAGTAACAATTTCAAAAATGCACAATGGATTTATAGGTTAAGGGGTTTCATTCACTGAGGTGTGTTTCAATAACTTGTAATGACATTATATGTACTACTATTATCTCAAATTCAAATAACTGCCATGTTAATTCATTAACTTAATCAGTCTTTTTGTGGTTGAAAATAACCTAATTTGTCTTTGTTTAAAACAAGATAGAATTAGAAATACTTTAGTTTTCAAGACAGAACTAGAAGTAATCTTTTAATCAAGGAGTTTTGATAACAGTGCTGATAAACTACAAGAAATGGGGAAGAATGACTGCCTGAATCGAACGATAGTAATGTTGTTAACAGTAAATGGAGAAGAATGGGTTAACAGTAAATCTGCCTCCTGAGATAATTTAAGCCTAGAAAAACTCTGTATTAGAATGTAGTTGGAGATACAATATTTAAATCCTAAACCATAGAAGATATACAGTATAATGCGAGAATGAGAGAGAAAAGAGAAAACTAGAATCAGAAGTAATTTGGAATACAATAATTTGTGCTATTTATAAGGATCAAATGGGTGTCACAAATGATTGTTTTTGAATGACAGACATGTTTGTTTGCGAACATCAGACATGTCTGTTTATGAAAAACATATATGTCCTTTGAGAACAGCAAAAATATACTTTGCGAACAAGGATTTCTATTTAATTAGATTTTTGAAAATTGAAACTGGTTAAATTCATACCACCAAACAGTTTTGGGCCCAAAAAATTAACACTCTTTCTACTTTCCAAAATACTTTGAAAATCATCAATGGAATTGCAAATTCCAACAATTTCCTCCATTTTCAAAGTTTTAAATCCCTCATTGAAATCTCTATTTGTATATACATGGTATATTGTACTTAAGTAAAGTTGTCTTTCGAGTTGAACCTTTACGTAGTCTACATACATCCAAGTTATTAGAATTCAGAATAGCCAAAGCCTTGAACTCAGAATTCTATAGTGATAATTGGTCATATCAGATATATAAAATACCACGTATAGTTTATAAGAACCCAACACACTTATGGCCCTGTGTTTACACCTTGGGTTTTTATAAGTGACTTAGAGAAAAGCTTTAAAATCTTGCAAAAGTGACCTCACTTCCCTCACTTATATAGGTGAGTCTAATAAGATGCACTTGTGTGACTTGCATCATCCATTAAGAAATAGATTCATTAAAAGAATTATCCTACTCTCTGTTTCTTCTCCACACAAGCATGCACTATCTTGAGATGGTAATGAAGAATTCTTACTTGTTCATTCTTGTTAGTGCATAATTGGCTATGACTACAAGTGTTTTCCATTGAACTAGCAGAATAGAAGTTACTCTAGTTACTAGTTGGGTTCCACTTGTAGGTTACCTCTCATTTCAAAAGCTTTAGACCCATCTCCTTAGAAATCTTCCATATAAGATCCCTACCTAGGACTTTTGTGAAGGGATCAGCCAAATGTCCCTTTAACTTGGCATAACTAATGGTCACAACTCTCTTGTTGAGTTGTTAATTGATATGTCTAGATTTTCCATTATATACCTTATTCTAAGCCCGTTATAACGCCGCTTCATTATCATAGAATATAAATATGGGTAAATTACAGTTTCATACCTGAGTTTAGGGGGTAATTACAGAAATATGTCTGTGGTATTAGAAATAATTGTTTAATACCTGTCAGAAGTTTAACCTCATGGAATCCGTTAAATCATAACGAGGTAGGGAAATTGTTCGACTTACCCTTAAATTAAAGGAAAATATGTCTAAAAGTGGTTTCATTTTTCAAGAATTTTCTTCTTGTTCCATTCTTTTTAATATCCAAACCAAGAATAATTACTTCATCAACTTTCTCAAAAATCAAAAAAAAAAAAAAAAAAATGATTTCCACGAAAACAAAAAGTATAACAAAACTATAAGCAAACTTGTTGGAAATAACCTTGACAAGATGCCCAGGTGGTGATCTTCCAAACACCCAAGTCTAGAATGACTTGTAGAAAGAAATACAGCAGTCGAACACAAGAACAAAAAATCAAAGAAAGAAAGAAGACAAGCAATTTGTTATCGAGGTTCGGCAATGTGCCTACGTCCCCGTGAGTTCCTCCGAACTCTCTGCACTAAATCAATGGTTCTTTACAATTCAGCAACCCTCTCCAAGAAACCTCAAGTTCTTGAAGAAACCAAGAAGAGAACGAGAAAGTGATAGACCTATTACAATGCTTTCTATCAATTCTCTATTACCCTCTCTTCTTTACAACCAGCCTCTCTACAATGAGTCCCCCTTGTATGTCTGTGCCTTTGCACTCTCACATAATTCTCTCATTCACACACATGTCTCATAAGTTACATCATCACATTCTTGTGTCTTCTTCTGTTTTGTTGTTGAGATTGAACCTAGGTGACCCTTTATATAGTGCACCAACTTCTTGTCCAATCTTGTGTGTCATTCTCCACCCTTAGATCTTGATGACCACTTAACCATGGCCCTCCATCAATCCTAAGTGGTGCTGTGCGTTTTAACCTTGCATTCACGCACCTAAGAGGCTAAATCAAGCTGTCCATGTGTGCTATTTCTGCCAGGTTCCAGCGTTGAGAAACCAGCACTGCAACTTTGAGTTTCTGTCCCTTGTGTTATTCCTACCAGGTTCCAGCACTGCAGCTTTGAGTTGCTGTCCCCTTCACACAACACCCTTCTGCTTGTGTGCAGAAGTGCGCATGGCCTTCCCTTGCTCCAAAATGAAGCACACATATGTGTGCAGCCTTCTAACTTGCTGAACTTTGATCCTTCATCTTTGGTTTAGACTTTAACCATCTTTGAACCATACTTGGACCTGTTCAAACCTTAACCATGTTTGAACCATGTTTAAACCTTAGACAAATACCAACAATCTCTACCTTTGTCTAAGCGTTTAAACCCAAAACATTGTGCAAAAAGCTTTGGGATCCAAACTCATCTTGAGTCATCAATCAACTGACTCCAATCCTAAGAAGTCCAAGGCAATGATTGGACCTTCTTAGAGGTAGAACCTTGGTGCCCAAATCTGCAGGACTTTCCTCCGTGGTCTTCTTGTCAACATGAATGCATCCTTTCGTACCATTTTATGGAATGTAATGATACCGAACATCCATATCCTTCGTCCCCTCATGGAACACCAGATTCCTCCATAAGTGCCACGCACTTTGGCTATCTGAATACACCACCACCTGCTTTTTTAGGACCTCCCACTCGTCCAACAACCCTTTGCACCCCATAGCCTCCTTTATGGCTTCCGTAGCCGCTATGTATTCTGCCCCGGTTGTTATGAGTGCTACCATTGGCTGCCACTGAGCCTTCAAATACCTCAGCAACCACTTCATCCCAGACCAATGCTTCTCTCCTAGATTACTTACAAATTTGCTGAGAACACTCATTGCCCAAGAAACCCTCAACTGGTTTCTCTCATTTTCTTGGATTCTACACATCCCAAGAATCTTTTGTGTAAGGCTGAGATCCTTTCTCTCGAACTCCTCACTGAGTTGAGATGTAAACCTTTTCATCCTCTTCCTGCTGTTCCAAACCAACAGCCCATTAATGACATAGGTGAGGATACTTACCATCTTCTCCACCTTGTGTCCAGGTGAGAAAGTTTCTATGAAACCTATGTCTTCTCTTCTTGTGAACCCATTTGCCATCAGCCTAGCCTTGTTCCGGACTTCATCTCCTGGAGGGTACCCTTCTTTGACCTTGTAAGTCCACTTACAATCCACAACTCTCTGATTTCCCAGAATGTGCACCAATTCCCATAAGTTGTTCTTCCTCAAAGAATCCATTTCTTCCTTCATAGCTAGCTTCGATCTTGGTGAATCCTTACATCCTACGTAAGTCCTTTGTTCACTCATCCCTCTTTTTGTCCAAGGAGTTGCTGCATCCGCAAACCCATATCTTGAAGGTGGTCCGACCAGCCTTCCTTCCCGGTCTTTTGTGAGCTGGTAGTCCTTCCGATTTGCTGCATCAACCTCTTCTAGTTCAGCCTCCTCTTGAGTGCCCTGAGCATGGCCTTCAACCAAGGGCTCTACCTGGTCCAAACCCTCTTGTCTTTCTTGCTCTACCTGAACTGAATCTTCCTTGATGCTATACTCCATAAGAACCAAACTGGTTTGCTCACTAGCCCCTGCAGGATTAGTTTCTTCCAAATAGGGAAATAACAATTCATTAAAATTAACATCCCTTCTTATAATGAGTCTTAATCCTTCTTTCTCTAAGGACCACAACCTATACCCCTTAGCCCCTTCCCTATATCCTAGAAACACACACTTTCTAGATCCTAGGCTAAGTCTATCATCCTTTTGTTGCGCATACGCAGCACACCCAAAAGTCCTAAGGTTGTCCAACTCAGGGGGTTTTCCATTCCACATCTCCATGGGAGTCTTTTGGTACACAATCCTAGAGGGTGATCTATTTACCAAGTATGCAGCACTAGACACAACTTCCCCCCAAAAACGTTCGAGTAATCCGGATCCGTTTAACATGCACCTAACCTTTTCCATAAGGGTTTTATTCATCCACTCAGCAACTCCACTTTGCTGAGGGGTTTCCACAACCGTCCTATGTCTTAGAATCCCATTTAACCTACAAAAATGATCAAGTTCTTGGTTAAAAATTTCTAAGCCATTATCGGTTCTTATCCCCTTAACTACTCTACCCATTTGAGTCTCTACCAGCCCTTTCCACACCACTAACTTATTCAAGGCATCTGATTTATTCTTAACCAAATAAACCCACACTCTTCTTGAATAATCATCAATTGAAGACAGAAAGTAAATGTTACCTCCTTGTGTTGGTGTCCTTGCTGGTCCCCAAAGATCCGCATGAATGTAGTTAAGAATGCTCTTACACTTGTGCACTCCGGTGTTGAAGCTGACTCGGTGTTGCTTCTCAAGAACACAACACTCACAGAAATCAAGTTCCTCTACTTTGTATCCACCAAGTAGGCCATCCTTGCTGAGAACTTGCAGGTCCTCTTCGCTCATATATCCCAAGCGAGTGTGCTAAAGGGCTGCCCTATCCATCTCAGCCATCAAGCTTGCCGCTTGATCATTGATTTCTGTCTCTCCGATCACCTCATAGAGTCTATCGTTTCTTACTGCCTTGATCACTAGCAAAGATCCCTTGGCCACCTTGATCTTTCCTCCCTCTATCTTGCATGTGTATCCCATGGAATCCAGCTGCCCCAATGAGATCAAATTCCTCCTCAAATCCAGGAGATATCTCACATTTTCCAGCAGCCTTGTCATTCTATCAAACATCCTCACCTGGATGTCTCCTGTGCCTCTCACTTGGTAAGAAATTCCATTCCCCAAGAAAACCCTTTCACCATTGGTTTCCTTGAAATTCTTGAACCAACTCCGGTGAGGGCACATATGATGAGTGCACCCGGTGTCCAAGATCTATTTCCCGCTGCTTTCTTGCCCCTTGCTCACATCCGAGCACACAACAAGAACATCACCATCTTGCTATTCTGTTTTGGCAACCAAAGCCTCTCCATTCTTGGTATGGCTTCCTTCTCTATCCCTTGTCATCTTCTTGCAATCTTTCTTGACATGACCCTCCTTATGGCAGTAGTAGCAGCTCTTCCCTCCAAATCTCAGTTTGGAATGCATTCTCCCATAGCTTTCTCCTCTACCTTTGTCCCGGTAGTAGCCATGCATGCTGCTGTTCACTCTTCTATGGCTCTCTCCTCTACCTCTGTCCCGGTAGTAGCCATACATGCTACTGTGCACTCTCCCATGGTTCTCTCCTCTACCTTTGTCCCGGTAGTAGCCATGGTTGCTGCCATACCAAGTTGCTGGCCTTCTTTTAAAGAACAACCCTTTACCACTTGATGCACTACTTATCTTGGCATCAAGATTTTCTTGCAACTTTTTCTTAGGATCAAATTTAAGAGCAAAGATTCATTTGTGAAGATACCTTTTATCTGGGAGAGTCTTGGCAAGAAATAACTCATCTAGTTTCTTCCATATTGAAGCTGGATCTTCCGAGTCTCCGCACTCCCTTGTGACATTATCCGACATGTGCAAGAAAATGGTGCTGTAAGCCATCTTCTTCATCTCATTCCGTTGGTCCTCCGTGGTACTTGATGGAAAAACATCATCTTCTCCAAGAGCCAAGTCCACTTTCTGTTGCACTAGAACCGCCTTGATCTTCCGCTTCCAAAGGGCAAAGTCTCCATTTTCATCAAACTTCTCAATACTGAAATTTGAAGCTATCTTTTGTGGACAAGATCCCTGATTTATGCACTACCCACAAATGCTTTCTTCAACCTTAAGAACACAAATCGAAGATGGATCTTAACACCGTTCTTGAATCATTCTTCAAGAACATGATCAGATCTTGATCTTTACACCGTTCTTGAATCACCCAAGAAGTTGATCTTTGATTCTTGGAGTCTTGGCTCTGTCACCTTCTACTTCTTGCTCCGATACCCAGCTGTGTAAGCTCTAATACCACTGTCCAAAGCTCTGATACCACTATTGGAAATCACCTTGACAAGATGCCCAGGTGATGATCTTCCAAACACCCAAGTCTAGAATGACTTGTAGAAAGAAATACAACAGTCGAACACAAGAACAGAAAATCAAAGAAAGAAAGAAGACAAACAATTTGTTATCGAGGTTCGGCAATGTGCCTATGTCCCCGTGAGTTCCTTCGAACTCTCTGCACTAAATCAATGGTTCTTTACAATTCAGCAACCCTCTCCAAGAAACCTCAAGTTCTTAAAGAAACTAAGAAGAGAACGAGAAAGTGATAGACCTATTACAATGCTTTCTATCTATTCTCTACTACCCTCTCTTCTTTACAACCAGCCTCTCTACAATGAGTCCCCCTTGTATGTCTGTGCCTTTGCACTCTCACATAATTCTCTCATTCACACACATGTCTCATAAGTTACATCATCACATTCTTGTGTCTTCTTCTGTTTTGTTGTTGAGATTGAACCTAGGTGACCCTTTATATAGTGCACCAACTTCTTGTCCAATCTTGTGTGTCATTCTCTACCCTTAGATCTTGATGACCACTTAACCATGGCCCTCCATCAATCCTAAGTGGTGCTGTGCGTTTTAACCTTGCATTCACGCACCTAAGAGGCTAAATCAAGCTGTCCATGTGTGCTATTTCTGCCAGGTTCCAGCGCTGCAGCGCTGAGAAACCAGCGCTTCAGCTTTGAGTTTCTATCCCTTGTGTTATTCCTACTAGGTTTCAGCACTGTAGCACTGCGCTGTAGCTTTGAGTTTCTATCCCTTGTGTTATTCCTACCAGGTTCCAGCGCTGCAGCTTTGAGTTGCTGTCCCCTTCACACAACACCCTTCTGCTTGTGTGCAGAAGTGCGCACACTAGTGCGCATGACCTTCCCTTGCTCCAAAATGGAGCACACATATGTGTGCAGCCTTCTAACTTGCTGAAATTTGATCCTCCACCTTTGGTTTAGACTTTAACCATCTTTGAACCATATTTGGACCTCTTCAAACCTTAACCATGTTTGAACCATGTTTAAACCTTAGACAAATACCAACAAAACTTCAACCTCTATTGTTGAGCAGGACAAAGAAAAACTTAAAGACCACAAAAAATCAACTGAATTAGTCCTAAAAGTAAAATAAAAAAATATTCAAATCCCAACTTTTTATACTCTTTGATAATTCCATTTTCTCCCATAACTTTCTCAGAAACCAAATAGGAGAAAAAAACAAGCCCAACATCGCATCGAACTAGGAGGCATCCTGTGCAAACCACCAGCACCACCCATCCCACTTCTGGCACCACCCAATCCACCACAGTCCATGGACCCTGCCCCACCAAGTCCAACAACCCCATACCCACCAGCACTAGAACCACCCAAAGAAGATGGTGCATGCCCACCCATGAGGAGTTCATATGATGCCTCAATGGCGACGGTCCACCTGAATACCCATCATATGTCCCCAAACCACCAGGCCCACCATGCCATCCATACAATCCCCAACTCCATCCTGCCCCGAAAGCCCACCGAGCTTAACCTTTTTTCCCTTTAATCGCCAGCTTTCATTACATATGCTTTCCATTTAATATCCTTGCTTGTGATAGTCGTCCTCCATATCCACGCCATTGTTGCACTCAATGTTTTGTTATTGATTATTGTGATTATTTCTTGTGGGTTTCCTAATTGAAGATTTTGATTAGTTTTGGTGATTTGGATAACGGGTTTCTTCCTTTTTGACAGAACTTAGCACTATCAGTGCTGGTTTTGACTTTTTTTATGAAGAAAAAAAATTAATGACGTGGGTGGTGAGGATGATGATGAAGACAATGTCATTTTAATCTTTTATTTAAGTAGAAGAATAGAAAAAAATGAATATGAGATTTTTTTAATGAAATTGTTTACGGTGAAGAAGATGAGAGAAAATAATAGATGTTGGGAAAAAGATGTGTTATGCAATGATGATGATTAGGGAAGAAGAACACATTTAACTAAGGGCATTTATCTGTTTTATATATATATATATGATGTGGCTTAATATTTGACCAAAATATTCACACTTGACTAACGAGTTTAGTAACGGAGGTTTGTTTCTACAATGTTACTAACAAACCTCAGGTATTAAACAATCTTTTCCAAAACCATAGGTTGTTTTCGTAATTACCCCTTAAACTCAGGTATGAAAATGTAATTTACCTTATAGATATTACAGCCGTTGGCTTGGACCATATAGGAATTTCTAATAGCAGGGCCCTAAGCCATTTTGCTTCCTTAATTGTTGTTGCCAAGGCAACAAATTTAGACTCTATCGTTGAATGAGTAATCAAGGTTTGTTTCTTGGAACCCCAAGAAACAACCCCTCTTCCTAAAGTGAATATCTATCCACTCATAGACTTTTTCTCATCCGAGTTGGTGATCCAATTAGCATTTGTGTATCCTTCTAAAATAGCAGAGTAATCTGTATATCATCTAGAATAATTCATTGTTTCCTTTAAGTACTCTATAAACCACATTCCAATGAATTTTACTCGGGTTATGAGTAAACCTGCTCAAAACACCTACTGCAAATTCTATTTTTGGACGGGTACATTGAATGGCATACATTAAACTACCTATCACACTAGCATACTCCAATTGTGATATACATTTACCTTCATTTGGTAATAACTTGATAAAAGGATCATAAGGGTAGAAACTACCTTACAATCCTTGTGATTGAATTTCTTTAATAACTTATCTATGCAATGAGATTGTGTTAAAGATACAGAATCATAAGACCACACAATATTAATTCCTAAAATTATGTTTGCTTCTCCTATGTCTTTTATGTCAAAATTCAAAGATAAAAATGCCTTAGTTTCCAAGACTATTTGTTCATTAGTACCAAATATGATTATAAAGTCTACATATAGACATATTATAACAATATTACCTTTATTAAACTTAGAATAAATGCATTTATCATATTCATTTATTCTAAAACCATGGGAAACAACCACTTGGTCAAACTTTTCATGCCAATGTTTGGGTGCTTTTTCTAGGCCCTATAGAGATTTAATAAGTTTATAAGCTTTCTTTTCTTGGCCTCTAAAACCAACCCCCCCCGGTTGTTCCATGTAAACTTCCTCTTATAAATTACCATTTAGAAATGCAGTTTTAACATCTGTTTGGTGTAGAACTAGTTTATAAATAGATGCTAATGTAACGACCTATCCCGGGTTGGCCACCCTCGAGACGATGTTGTCACATTTTGAAAATCCTAACACAACACATATATGCAACAACAAAAATAATACCAACTACAATCATTACATCAATCCTCAACCCTCAACAGGGGAGATACATCATTCAGATCTTGATTTAAACATTATATACAACGTAATATGCATGAATATTTACAAAAAAAAAAAAAAAATTTCCATTAGTCTGAGGATGTGGACCACGTGGCTTAAAGATAATGATTTAGACTGAAACTGCACTCACAATTTTATCTGTCCTGCCCGCTACCTGAAATCATTGTACAATGAGGAGTGAGCTTCACAAGCTCAGTGAATTAAACTTACTATAATTATTCAATTTATATAATTAGTCTTCCAATATTCATTCATCTATATCTCATATATTTTGATAATAACATTCTATTATTACTACTCATATCAAATCCCCATCCTTTATAGATCTCTTTTTTCTCATATAATTAATCATCATCTTGAGACTATCAATTCTATCTCATAATTACCTCATTATGAGGTTTACAACATATAATCAGTCACCCTAATAATTCTCATCATTTCATATTTCCATATTTCTTCTCAGCGTAATTGTCTCTCTGTGAGACTCATTCATCTATCAGTAAATTTACAATCATGAATAGTACTTTACCATCTCAATAATAAAATCAATATTTAAAACGGACGCAATCCATAAATTATTAATTGGGAACGTCTTCCCACATGTCAACATGTTTTAGCTTAAATTGGCTGCCCTCCTGATTCTTTTATTTTATTTAGACTGGCTACCTTCCCGATTCTTTTATTTCCAGCATATACTGGCTATCACGGTTTTCATTTATTTCCAGCATATACCGGCTGTCACGGTTTTCATTTAGACTGATCCCTTCCTGGTTCTTTTATTTTCATTTAGACTGGCTGCCTTCTCGGTTCTTTTATTTCCAATATATGCATATGAATAATGACATGAAATATGTATATGAACAATAATATAGAAACAAGTATGTATTCAAACATCTAAATTAGCTATCCTGATTATTCTCAAATTATTATTTAAAAAATTCTACTAAATTCTTTTCCTCGTGAATCATATCAAATCATCAACCCTAGCACGTCAATAATTTCATTTATCACCCTTATTATTAAATTGACTCATTATTCTAATAATATTACTTCTCATATAATAATTTTCTATACATAAATTATTTCTATCATACCTATCAACCAAATTTCATCTACCGCCAAATCGTTAGTTAATAATTTATTCAAATATTATCACTATATATTTCATATTTATCGTGATTACTTAAAGTAAATCTAACTCACCACGTAGCACTTAGAGCTACCCGTAGATCATCCCCTTGCCTTTCCTACTCCTCTCAGCAATTTTTCTTGGTTGCTAATCGTCAATACCTGACATAATATTGATATTAAATTCTAATTTATTCTTCAATTCTTCCATAATTCACACCCTTTGAAAATTCTCACATTGAATTCCAGGAATTTCATGTATGCTAAATTTCAAAAATAAACTTCACGTTATTACTTTCTGTTTTTCTTAGAGCTTCCCGTGACTCTCTATAATTTTCTCCAGTAAAGCTCTTCAAAATGTTACTCTTTCAATATTTCTTTCATTCCCCAAGTGTTTAGAGAAATAGAGTAGCTTGAATTGTAGAGGTAAGAAAACCAATCAGGATTTGATAAAACTAACCAAACAAATCCATAAAATATTTATATAAACATTTTAACTGCCACACCATTTATAAAAACGGTGCTCAACGTCCCAAAATCTCTAAAGGGACAATTAGTGTCCATTTTCATGCAACATCTGGAAGTCCTCTTTTTTTTTTTTTTATGATCCTCCACGATTTTTTTTTTCCTCTTTGTATCCTCTACAAATTTTTTTTTTCAAAAAAATTGTTTTATAAAAATATTAGTTCTTTCGCATATATATATTAATTTAATTCTATATCATATTTATTAAATTACTTCTTTACCATTTCTTTACGAATACATGTATTACAATTCTACCCACTTTACAAAAAATTCGCCCTCGAAATTTCCTTACCTAATTCATGAAAGAGTCGGGAGTATTCTTTCCTCATTCTTGCTTCATGCTCCCAAGTAACTTCTTCGACATCTTTGTTCTGCCATAATATTTGAATCAAATGAATGACTTTATTGCGCAAGACTTATTCTTTTCTGTCTAGAATACTGATCGGTACTTGCATAAAAGTCAAATCTTCCTAAAGTTCTATCGCCTTATTCGAGATACTATGGGATTCATCATGTAAGCACTTTCTCAAAAGTGACACATGAAACACATTATGTAATTGCTTTAACTCTGGGGGCAAATCCAATCGATATGCTACTGGTCCAACTCTCTCAATCACCTCATATGGCCCCACAAATCTCGGGCTCAACTTTCCCTTATTTTTATACCTCAATACGCCCTTCCATGGAGATATCTTAAAAAATACCCAATCACCAACTTGAAACTCGAGAGGTCATCTTCTATTATCAGCATATCCCTTCTGTCTGTTATGTGCTGCTCTAAGGTTCTCTCTAACCAGTTTCATCATCTCAGTAGTCAGATCTATCATTTATGGACCAAATATCTTTTTCTCTCAAACTTCTTCCCAACATACTGGAGTTCTACACCTTTTACCATATAAAGCCTCAAATAGTGCCATCCCAATACTAGTTTGATTCTGATTATTGTATGCAAACTCAATCAAAGTTAAATAAGCATCCCAGCTCACTGAGAAACTCAATACACTTGCCCTCAGCATATCTTCTAGTATTCTGATGATCCTCTCCGTTTGTCCATCAGTTTGTGGATCAAAAGTTGTACTAAACTGCAATTGCGTACCTATAGCTTCTTGAAAACCTCTCCAAAATCTAGAGGTAAATCTAGAATCTATATCTGATACTACGCTCAAAGGTACTCCATGTAATCTTACAATCTCCACTACATCCAATTCAACCAACTTTTCAGGACTCCAGGTAGTTTTAATAGGAATGAAATGTTAAAACTTAGAAAATCTGTCCACTATAACCCATACAGCGTCATGACCCCTCTGGATACGGGGAAAACCAGAGACAAAATCTTTGCTCACGTTCTCCCATGGCAACTCAGGTACTGAAAGAGGTTGTAATAAACTTGCTGGATGTCTATTCTCAGACTTCACCTATTGACAAGTCAAACATCTAGAAATATGTTCCACTACATCCTTCTTCATCCCTGACCTCCTATAATTCTATCTTAATCCCTTGTACATCTTATTATTACCCGGGTGCATGGAATATGCAAAATCATGAGCCTCCCTTAGTATCTCATTTCTATCTCCACATTATTAAGAACACAAATTCTATGCCCCAGTACCACTATACCATCTTCCCTAATTCTAAACTCAGTCGACTTCCCACTCAACACTTCCTGTCTAATCTTCTCTATCCCTTCATCTCTACCCTGCATCTGTAATAAACGATCAATAATAGAAGATTGTACCACCATATTTGTCATCAATACTCCTCTATCATTGACATTCAATTGCATCCTCATTCTTCTTAATTCTATCATAAAGCTAGTATTATGACTCCTAATAGCAGCTAATCTCCCTGTAGCCTTTCTACTCAATGCATATTCTACTACTTTAACCTTTCCTGGATGATAATGAATTGTACAGTCATAATCACAAATCAATTCCATCCACCTTCTCTGCCTCAAATTCAACTCCTTCTAGGTAGGTAAATGTGTTAAGCTTTTATGATCAGTAAAAATTTCACAATTGGTTCTATACAGATAATGTCTCCAAATCTTCAAAGCAAAAACTATGGCAGCCAATTCTAAATCATGGGTCGATTAATTCCTCTCATGGTTCTTCAATTACCTAGATGCATAAGCTATAACTTTCCCATGTTGCATCAACACACATCCCAACCCCTGATGTGACGCATCACTATATACCACAAATCCTTCATAACCAGAAGGAAGCACTAATATCGGGGCAGTAGTCAATTTTTTTTTCCACAGCTGGAAACTTCTCTCACATTCCTCTTACCACCTAAATGTTACGTCCTTCCTGGTCAATTTAGTCAATGGTCCAACAATCATAGAAAATTTTTGGATGAATCTCCTGTAATAACTAGGCAACCCCAAAAAACTTATAACTTCAGTTACACTAGTGGGTCTTACCTAATTCAACATTGCTCCTACTTTCTGTTGGTCCACTGCTATTCTCTCTCCCAACACAACATGCCCCAAGAAAGATATTTCACTCAACCAAAACTCACACTTAGAGAACTTTCCATATAATTTCTCCTTCCTCATAATTTCTAACACTATCTCTAAATGTTGTATATGCTTCTCTTCATTCTTGGAATATACTAGAATATCATCAATAAACATAATCACAAATCTATTCAATAATGGTTTAAACTGTAACGACCCATCCCGGGTTGAACACCCCCGAGACGGTGTAATCATATTTTGAAAATCCTAGCACGACACATACAATAATAAAAATTTACTAATTGCAAGTATTTACATCAATCCTGAAGCCTTAACAAGTAAGATAAATCATTCAGATCTCAACTTAAACATTGTATACAAAATAATATGCATGAATATTTGCTAATGTTTTTTTTTTTCTCATTAGTCTAAGGATGTGGACCATGTGGCCTACAGATAATGAATCCCTCTGAATCTCAGCTCACCAACTATCTGTCCTACTTGCTGCCTGAAATCATTTAACATTAAGGGATGAGCTTCACAAGCTCAATGAATTAAATTTACTAGAAGTATTCAATTTGTATAAATAATCTTTTAATATTTAATCATTTATATCTCATATAACTTGATAATAGCATTCTACTATCACTACACATATCATAAGCCCCACTCTCTATCTTCTTCTTATTTATTTGTTCACCTTAAGACCATCAATTATCTCATAATTACTTGGTTATGAGGTTCATAGCATGTAGTGTACCATTTAGATAGTTCTTATCATATCATACTTCCATGTTTCTTTCTTACCATAACTGTCTCTATGTGAGATTCATTCATCTATAAATAAATTTACAATAACAAACAACACTTCAGCATTTCAGTAATACAATCAATATTTAAAATAGATGCAAGGCATGAAATATTATTAGGGAATGTCTTCCCACATGTCGACAAGTTTTTATCTTAGACCGACTGCCTTTCGGGTTCTTTTATTTTATTTAGACTGGTTGCCCTCTTGGTTCTTTTATTTCCAACATATACCGACTATCACGGTTTTTCATTTAGACTGGCCCCTTCTCGGTTCTTTTATTACATGCATATGCATATGAACAATGATATGAAATATGCATATGAACAATAATACAAAAACAAGCATGTATTTAGACATTAAATTTAGCTATCATACTTTTTCTCAAATTATTATTTGATCAAATTCACTAAATTATTCTTCTCATATATCATATCAATTTATCAACCATCACTCGTCAAGAATTTCATTTATCACCTTCATTATTAAATCGACTCATTATTCCAATAATATTACTTCTCATATAATAACTTTCTACATATCAATTATACCTATTATACCTATCAAACAACTTTCATCTATCATCAAATCATAAGTTAGTAATTTATCCAAATATTATCACTCTATATTTTATATTTATCTTGATTACTTAAAGTAAATCTAACTCACCACGTAGCACTTAGAGCCACCCGTGGATCACCTCCTTGCCTTTCCTGATCCTCTCAGCAATTTCCCCCAGTTGTTGATCGTCAACACCTGGCATAATATTTATATTAAATTTCTAATTTATTATTCAATTCTTCCATAATTCACACGCTTTGAAAATTCCCACTTTGAATTCTGGGAAATTTCATGTATGCTAAATTTAAAAAATAAACTTCACGTTAATACTTTCTATTTTTCTTAGAGCTTCCCGTGATTTTCTATAAAATTCTCTCGTAAATCCTTTCAAAATTTTATTCTTTCAACCTTTCTTTCAGTCCCCAACTGTTTAAAGAAATAGAGTAATTTGAATCACAGTTGAAAGAAAACCAAGCAGAATTTGGTATATAATTAATAAAGTAAACTAAAGTTATATATATATATATATACACACACAAAATTGTTAAAAGCCATAATCAACACCTCCCCCCTACTTTGCCACGAATTTGACATTCTTGTCTTACATGTAGCCTTTCTTTTCCACGTTTTTTTCTTCTTTTTATCTTTTTCCTTTTCCTTTATCTGGACAATTTTTTTTTCTTTTTCTTTACACCACCACGCGTCCTTTTTTTTTTAAGAATTGTTTTATAAAAATTTAAATCTTTCACATGTATATATATATTATATATATATATATATATATATATATTATTTTAACAGCATATCATATTTATTAAATTACTTCTTTACCCTTTCTTTACGAATAAAGGTATTACATAAACACTAGATTCATTAGATCCATAAAGGCAGTAGGAGCATTAGTCAACCCAAATGGCATGACCAAGAACTCATGATGGCCATAACATGTCCTAAAAGCAGTCTTAGGCATGTCCCCCTCCTTTATCCTCAATTGATGATAACCCAATCTCAGGTCTATCTTAGAAAACACTCTAGCTCCATGTAACTGCTCAAATAAATCATCTATCATGGGCAAAGGATATCTATTCTTGATGGTGATCTTATTCAATAGTCCATAATCAATACATAACCTCATTGTCCCATCATTCTTCTTGACAAACAACACAAGGGCTCCCCAAGGTGAGATACTAGGTCCAATAAACTGTTTATCTAGCAACTCTTGAAGCTGAACTTTCAACTCTCTCAATTCAATTGGTGTCATCCTAAAAGGTGCTATAGATATGAGTGTTGATCTTAGAATCACCTCAATAGAAAACTCAATCTCCCTATTAAGAGGCAAACCAAACAACTCTTTAGAGAATACCTCAAAAAAATATTTTATTACCAAGATTTCTTCTAACTTCCTACTCTTCTTGCTAAAATTCACCACATATGCCAAATACCCCTCACAACCTTTCTTTAACCATTTATTAACTGTCAAGGCAGAAATAAGACAGTTAGCAAGTATCTTACGTTCTCTCTGAAATTTAAACTTTTACTGTCTAGGCATCTTGAACACCATATTCTTCCTAAAACAATCTACCCAAGCATGATATGCAGATAACCAATTCATCTCCAGAATTAAATCAAAATCTGTCATATCTAAAGGCAATAAATGTACTTTAAATTCTCTATCAGCCATATTAATCACACAACTTCGATAAATTGTCTTGATAATAACTCTATCCCCAGTAGGAACCTCAACAACAATAATATGCATCAAAGGACTAACACTAGCATCAATAGATTTCATATAAACACTGGATGCAAAAGAATGGGTTGCACCATGATCAATCAATAATCTAGCAAGCTTATCAAGGATAGATACCATACCTATAACAAAATCAGGAGTGGATTGTACATCCTGTTGGGTCAATGCATATACTCTGTTGTCTCTGGACTGTAATTGGCTACCACATCCTCTCTCATCTACTGATCCTCGACCTCTGCCCCTCACACTCCCTGATCCACCACCTCTCTCCACCGGTCTTCTCCCAACACTTTCAACAGCTACGTCAGCAGATTTCCCCACTGGACAATCTACAGCAACATGTCCTCCCTCATTATATACAAAGCATATTTGCATAGGGTAATTCAGAGACAGATGCCCCATCTGATTACATTTAAAGCAAACCCTTAGCTCTTGATCATGCTTGTCTATAACCCCCACTTCCCATAGCTTGTCTCCCAAATCTAAGGATCCCACCGGTATTACTCTGAGCTACAAAAGCAACCGATCATGCTTGCCTTTGACTCTGTACTACAGTTTCTTATGATAAGGAACTCTCCATCTGGGGTGGTCTCCCACTCTGCACACTCATACTGCCACCACCTCTAGGTCCCTTAAATCTAGACCTCTTTAGCCACTCCCTCCTACCTTTAAACTCCATCATTTCCTTCTCAATTTGTAATTCTTTATCCACCAGTATAGCACAATTTCTAATATCCATATAAAAGAGTATAGTCTAAATGTCATAGTGTAATCTGTCTAAAAATCTCTTACACTTCCTCTCTTCCATATTCACTAATTCAGTTAGAAACCTAGACAAGGCTATGAATCTACTATTGTATTCAGCCACCGATAAATTACCTGGCTTGAGATGAATAAAATCTATCTCTTGTTGTGCCCAAAATGTATCTGGAAAAAACTTTGCAAAGAATTCATCCTTAAACTTACTCCAAGTTAAAGGTTGTTCTACCTATGTACTCACCATGGGTAGAATATCCTCCTACCATTATGAAACCTCATCTTCCAGCATAAATGAAGCAAAAGCAACCTTCTATCTATCTGTCACTGGTAAGACTTCAAAGTATTTCTTAACATGTTTAATCCACTGCTCAGCTTTCACCGGATTTACGGATCCTCTAAAATACTGGGGTTTAAACTTAAGAAATCTCATAAAATAGTCCTCTTGCATCTCATGTGCAAACACACATTCTCCCTCATAAACCTCTTACCTCACCACATCAGGTTCTTTTCTACCTCTCTCCTCTAATCTCCTCTATAAATTATCAATCCCTTCCTTCAGCTGCATTCATCCTCTCTAGGGCACGCTCAAGAACTTTTCTCAATTCATCCCTCCTAACCTCAGGTTCTCTCCCAGCTCTACTAGTACCTGCCGCACTATCAATCTATTCCCTCGTAGAAACCACAGACTCAACTTCCTCATCTGCTTCAGTTCTTCTAAATATTGGGGGTCTACCACATCCTCTCTGATTTAGAATTCTACCTCTAACTCTAGCACGTCCACGTGCCATCCTCAGACTCTGCATTAAAATAAAACTTATTTAGATCTTCCACTTATTTAAGTTCTCATGCAATCTACAAAATCATAAAACCTAATGCTCTGATACCAAAATTATAATGACCTATCCCGGGTTGGCCACCTCCGAGACGGTGTTGTCACATTTTGAAAATCCCAACACGACACATATATGTAACAATAAAAATAATACCAACTGCAATTATTACATCAATCCTCAACCCTCAACAGGGGAGATACATCATTTAGATCTTGACTTAAACATTATATACAACGTAATATGCATGAATATTTACAAATATACATTTTTTTTCCATTAGTCTGGGGATGTGGACCACGAGGCTTACATATAATGATTTAGTTTAAAACTTCACTCACAATTCTATTTGTCCTGCTTGCTACTTGAAATCATTGTATAATGAGGAGTGAGCTTCACAAACTCAGTGAATTAAACTTACTAGAAGTATTCAATTTGTAAAATTAGCCTTCCAGGTTCTTTTATTTCCAGATATATGCATATGAATAATGACGTGAAATATGCATATGAACAATAATATAGAAACAAACATGTATTCAAACATCTAAATTAGGTTATCCTGATTATTCTCAAATTATTATTTGAAAAATTCCACTAAATTCTTCTCCTCATAAATCATATCAAATCATAAACTCTAGCTCGTCAATAATTTCATTTATCATCTTTATTATTAAATCAACACATTATTCTAATAATATTACTTATCATATAATAATTTTCTAAACATCAATTATTCTTATCATACCTATCAACCAATTTTTCATCTACCACCAAATCGTAAGTTAATAATTTATTCAAATATTATTACTATATATTTCATATTTATCATGATTACTTAAAGTAAATCTAACTCATCGCTTAGCACTTAGAGCTACCCGTGGATCACCTCCTTGCCTTTCCTGCTCCTTTCAGCAATTTCCTCTGGTTGCTGATCGTCAACACCTGACATAATATTTATATTAAATTCTAATTTATTCTTCAATTCTTCTATAATTCACACCCTTTGAAAATTCCCACATTAAATTCTGGGAATTTCATATATGCTAAATTTCAAAAATAAACTTTACATTATTACCTTCTATTTTTCTTAGAGCTTCCCGTGACTCTCTATAAAATTATCCCATAAGCCCCTTTAAAATTTGACTCTTTCAATCTTTCTTTCGGTACCCAAGTGTTTAGAGAAATATAGTAGTTTGAATTGTAGAAGGAAGAAAACCAATCAGGATTTGATAAAACTAATGAAACAAATCCATAAAATATTTATATAAACATTTTAACCGCCGCACCATTTATAAAAATGGTGCTCAGGTCCCAAAATCTCAAAATGGACAATTAGTGTCCATTTGCATGTTTTCATGCAACACCTGGACTTCCAGGTGTTGCATCCTCCTTTTTTTTTTTCAAAAGAATTGTTTTATAAAAGTATTTATTCTTTTATATATGTGTGTGTGTGTGTGTGTGTGTATATATATATATATATATATATATATATATATATTAACTCCATGTCATATTTATTAAATTACTTCTTTACCCTTTTTTTACAAATATGGGTATTACAGCTAATGCAACTAGAAATCTAACAGTGGTAAATCCTAGCCATTGGAGCATATGTGTCAAAGTAGTCAATGCCTTCATTTTGTTTAAAACCTTCAGCTACAAGTATAGCTTTAATTTATCAATGGATCCATCAACCTTAAGCTTCCTCCCAAATATCCACTTATAGCCAATAGGTTTACAACCTCGGGTGTAAATCTACTAAAATCCATTTTATTTCCCAGGATAGAATCCAGTTCATCATTAATGGCTTCTTGCCAAAAGGTAGAATCTCAAGAAGACACGACTTCTCGAAAGATCAATGGATCTCTATCGATGTGACCTATAGAATCATGCTCAATATTATAAACATTAGAGAAAGTAATGTTATTCTTATCACCTTTAACTAGACACATGTAGAAATCTGGACCAAAGATTTTCTTCTTTCTTACTCTTTTTACTTCTTATAGGTTCTATTTCTTTATCTTCTTCAATAGATATTCTAGGATGAAGAAATATGAGATCATTTTTATTGGTGTCTTCTTTTTTCCGTTCTTTAGAAAATGAATTCTCATAGAATTCTACATCTTTAGATTCCAAATTGTATTTTAGAAAACAGATTCGGTGGATTCCATTGCCAAAAATCTATATGCTTTGCTATTACGAGCATAGCCAATGAAGACACATTCTATAACCCTATTTCCAAGCCGGACCTTTTAGGATTAGTGAGCCTTACTAATTGCTTTACACCCCTATATTCTTAAGTGATCAAGAGAAGGCTTTCTATTATTCCAAAATTTATAGAGTGATATACTAGTTTCTTATGAGGTATGTGGTTAAGTAAATAACACGTTGTTATTAAAGCTCCCCCTATAAATTCCTAGACAAACTAGAAGTAAGTAATAAAGTGTTTATCATTTCTACTAATTTCCTTTTTTTTTTCTTTTCGTTATCCCATTTTGTTGAGGACTATCGGGGGTTGTAGTTTGATTAATTATTCCATAAGTTTCACAAAAATTATTGAAAGAGAAGTATTCTCCTCGTTTATCGGATTGAAGAATTTTAATCTTACAATCTTACTAATTTTCAATATCTACCGTATAGACTTTGAATATCTCTAAAGCGTCATCCTTAGTCCTAAGCAAATAGACTTGTGTATATTTTCTGCAATAATCTATAAATGTTATATAGTATATTTTACCACCCTTTGTTAGAGTACCTTCTAACTCACATATATCAGAATGTATAAGTTCTAACAAACTAGAATTTCTTTCTACTTTATTGAATGGTTTCTTGACAATCTTAGACTTAACACATATTGAACATTTTCGTAAACTGGAAAATTCAAGATTAGGAATTAAATTCAACCACGCATGCTTTTGAAATTAACATGTCTTGGTCTCGAATGCCAAAAACCAAAAGAAGACACAATATAAGCAGAATAAATATTATTTTTAACTGTGTTCAACTTATACATTCCATTTGTTACATATCCTTTGCCAACATAGAGGCCAACCTTAGACAAGACAAAACTATCTAATTCAAATAGGACTTTAAGTCCATGTTCGTTCAATAAGCTAATAGAAACTAAGTTTCTCCTAATCTAGGGAAAATGGAGAACATCATAGAGGGTAAGTGTCTCCCCGGATGTGAGATGAAGAACCACTTTGTCTTTGCCTATCACCTTCGCAGATGAAGGGTTTCCTATGTAGAGGTTTTGACCATCATTTATGGGTTTATAGGCCTTGAACATATTTTGTTCCTTGCAATCTGTTTGGTAGGCCCGGAATCTACTCATCATTCCATGTTGTCCTTGATCATGTTAGCATCTGAAATCACAACAGCGAAGTCCTCTCTGTCCACTATGTTTGCTTGGTCCTTCCCTTACTTTTAATTGAGATAAAATTTATGTTGCTTCTTGAAGTGACCAGTTTTCCCACACTTCCTACAAGTCTTTTTACCATTATTTGGCTTATTGTTTTCGGACATGCTCGAAGTATTAACTTTCTATTATATTACCTCTTTTTGCCTCTAGGTTGAGATGCATTTTCTATGACCAGTGCCTTTGGAGTTTTACTCTCCAATTCCAATTTATCAAAGTTTCGAGAACTCTCTTCAACATGGAGAAATTTGATCAACTCTTACATAGTCATTGCATCAATTTTTGTTTTAATTCTTTTCGACAATCTTTCCAGGAAAAAAAGGTAATTTTGAAATAATTGTAGATACTTGGAAAGATTTGTCCAGTTTATGTCCTTTGGATACAATTTGATTCACAATCATTTTTAAATCATGCACTTTAGACATCACAGATTTACTATATACCATATTAAACTCAAATAGTTGACTTACTAGGAATTTCTTATTTCCAGCATCTTTGGTTTTGTATTTATTGCAAGATCTTCCCAAAGTTTCTTGTCGTGCAGTCTCCAAATTTTGTCTTATATACGTCGTACAACAAATTAGATAGCGCATTCAAAATGTGTCCTTTTCATATTAAATCATCTTCTTTCCATTTCATACGTGCCTTTGTTTCTGCCAGCGTTGTATCTTCCTTTGCTCTTGGTTTCTCTTCATTTAGAACATGTGAGATTTTGAGCGCTGCGAGTAAGAAATAAATCTTGCTTTTCTAGCGCCTGAAGAATGACCCATCGAACTTTTCCAATTTATTGATTTGATTCAGACCAGAAACCTTTGCAACATTCTCCTCAATTGCTATATAATGTATTAAGATTGTTGGAAACAGTGTTGATAAAGTGCAAGAAATGGAGAAGAATGACTACTTGAATCGAATGATAGTTTCTCTGTTCTTAAGACAAATTTGCCCTCAATTATACTGCATTGGGTTAATAGCAAATCTACATCTCAAGATAATTCAGGCCCAGATGTATTCCATTGTTGTTGCAGATACAGTGTTTGAATCATAAACTATAGAAGATATACAATATAATGTGAGAGTAAGAGAGAAGAGAGAAAACTGGAATAAGGAATAATTTGGAGTGGAATATCCTGTGCTCTTTAGAGGGATCAAATGGGTGCCACAGACAATTAAATGATAACAATAGACATGTCTATTTGCGAACAACAAAAATGTCCTTTGGGAGCAACTAACATGCTTGTTTGTGAACAACAGACATGTCTATTTGCTAACAAAAAAAATGTCCTTTGCGAACAATTAGCATTTTCTTTGCAAACAAGCATTTCGATTTAATTAAATTTTCAAAATTTTAAACTGGTTAAATTCGTACTACCCAACAGTTTTAGGTCCTAAAAAATTAACACTCTTTCCACTTTCCAAATACTTTGAAAATCATTAATGGAATTGTAAATTCCAACACTAATCTAAGAAAATCTTGCAATCATGATGGTTAATTTTTCTTTTCCTATTATTTGGAATATTGTAGGCAATTTCAACAGAAGGTGAGGAAGTCAGTGTAATGACAGATTATATTCTGAAGGTAATAATCCTTACATTATATTTTTAAAGACTCTTAAGAGCTACTAAAATTTACACTTACATAATTTTAAATTCTTCCCATCATAAAATTACAGATTCTAGGACTAGACATATGTGCAGATACCATGGTTGGTGATGAAATGTTAAGAGGTATCTCAGGAGGACAAAAGAAACGTGTAACAACAGGTAATCCAAGACTTAAATCAATCCATTAATTCTATACTTAAGGAATAAATCTTTTTATTTGTTTAAGTAATTGTATGAAAAAATCTATATTGTTGAATTTATAGGTGAAATGTTGGTTGGACCTACAAATGCCCTATTCATTGATGAGATATCAACTGGTTTGGATAGCTCAACAACATTCCAAATAGTGAACTCTCTGAAGCAATTTCTTCACATTCTTAATGTAACTACTCTTATCTCCCTCCTCCAACCAGCACCAGAGACCTATAATCTTTTTGATGACATTATACTACTCTCTGAAGGGTAGCTTGTATACCATGGTCCCCGAGAATACGTGCTGGACTTTTTTGAATCAATGGGTTTCCAATGTCCCCAAAGAAAAGGCGTTGCGGATTTCTTGCAAGAAGTGCATATACAATACAGTTCTTAAATTTGTCTCATCCATCATAATTGATAGAAAAATAAGAGAGAAATGGGGTTTTGAAAGGGAATAATTATATTGAGTATATATTGAATTACATATATATATATATATATATATATATATATATATATATATATATATAATAGTACAAAGAGCCATATATGACAAGTAGAAATTTGGCTGGTAATCAAAACACAATATTAATAAGAATAAGATTTCAAAATATAATTGCAATATATTCTAACACCCTCTCAAACTCAAGGTGGTAAAGTACATGCCAACTTGAGTTTGCAAACTAACTCATGAAAATGGCAAAGTAATTGAGCTTTAGTGAAGATATTAGCAATATTAATAGCAGAGCGAATAGAACAAAGCAAATGATACCACGGTCGGCACGTTCACAAACAAAATGATAATTATTCTCAATGTATTTGGTCCATTTATGAAAAACATCATTATAAGCAATAACCATAGTACTCTAATTATCACAGTAAATAACAGTGGCAGTAGAATGTGTAACACCCATATCTTGTAGTAACCAATGAAGCCAAAGAAGTTCAGTAGCAGTATCAGCAATGGCTTAATATTTGGATTCTGTTCTGGATACAGAAGTAAAAGTTTGTTTTTTGTTGTGCAAGAAAATAAGTGAGTTACCTAAGAAGAAATAGAAACCAATGGTAGAGCGTCGATCAGTAGGATCCCTAGCCCAATCAACATCATAATAGCCATGTAACTCAAAAGAAGACTGTGAGGAAGAATGCAAGACATGAAATAAAGTACCTTTTGCATAGCGAAGAATGCAAAGAACAACTACAAAATGAGTGGTATGAGGTGCAAACATAAACTGACTAACGATATGAACAACACAAGCAAGATCAGGATGAGTTACAATGAAATAGATCAAGCTCCCAACCAACTGACAATAAAGTATCGTGATTACGCCCAAAGAATAACGCGGTAGTTGTAACACAGCTTTGGGGTGTCGATTCCACAGGGAGACAAATTAAAAGAATAGTAGAAAGAACAAAGAAACTAAAGAACAATATCGAATGATTGATGGAGAATAAAGATTAATTTTAAATATGAATTAAATTAAAGCAAATTTGATAAACAGTAAAGCGTCGGGAATCCTTTGCACAAATCCGGTATTTTACTTACTCTTAATTCATTGAATAACTCAATTGGGAACTCAATTTCCATAATTCCCAATTGGAAGATGTAGATTTATAAACCAAGATTAAACCAAATGTAACCCTTTGAAAAATCATTTACCACTTTTAAAGTACATGAATTATTATCACTATTGAGAAAATCCAACGATGACAATATACTCAGGAAGTAATATTTCAGCAAAGAACTAAATCAATATAGATAAATAATTAATCCAAACATAATCAAAGAGCTATATCATTCAATAGAAAAAGCATGACTGAATCTATAAACATAATAAATCCTAAGATTATTTGGAAAAGAAAACATCACCAATGAATTGCAAATGATAAAACAACAGAGTTCTAGTAATTGAAACTTAAATACATAAATTAAAAATAAACAAAAATACCATTAACTATGCATGTTCATCCCTAGCCCCACTTGAGAATTTAGTTACCCATAAATATAATGGACAACAAAAATCTCAAGGAAAAGAGTTGATCTCGCCGTGAGCATCATCCCTTGTAGCAAAGTCTTGGAGATTCCCCAGCTTGCCCTCTAAAAGTCTTTCGGATCAGATGATCCTCAAAGCTGAAGTGGAGTAGGCCTTTTATTGGGAAACACCATGAGTGCAATGTGTTTCAAATCTGATGTGGGATGTGGGAAATAGAAATGTATTTCCAACCGATGTGGGATGTGGGATTTAAGCCTTCACATGCCCATCAAAACTTCTGCCCACGCTGAAATCCTGCACAGCCTGACCATTGTCTACTAAAACTGTCATAACTTTCTCTAGAAAAATCATATTTACGAGCCGTGAAATTCCTCAGAAAATAGACATTCGGATCTTTCTAAGCATATATGGCTCATCTCCTAGTTCTTCCTGAATGAATCATTACAGTTTAAATCCCCAAAAATCACTTCTGCCACGCTGAAATCACGCACAGCCTGACCTTTGTCTACTTAAACTGCCATAACTTTCTTTAGAAAAATAATTTTTATGAGTCGGGAATTCTTCAGAAAATAGACTTCCAGATCTTTCTAAGTATATATGGCTCATCTCCTGGTTCTTCCTGAATCAATACAGTTTAATCTGCAAAAATGACTGATCTGTACGGGCAATTCTGGCGATTTAGTGAAACTCCTTTCCAAGTGCTTGTGAACATGTAAACCAACGAAAAACAACTCAAAGTAACAAATTCCTAAGCTAAAAAATGTAAATTAAGAGGCCAAAATATGCAATATTTGGCACTCATCATGTGGGATTACTAAAATTTTGACCATCAGTAGAAGTGAACTTGGCATTGGCCTCAAGAGCAATAGAGGCAACCTTGCTATCTGTCAAATTAGCTTGAGTAAGAAGATCAGAGGCATACTGAGCTTAAGATAAATAATAACCGGTCATGATCATATTACATACAAGAGGAGAAAAATGTAACCCCGGTCAATCTTCTTGATAAAAGGGTTGTGTCATAAAGATTTGAAGTGAAACCAAACCGATTGACAATTGAGCTAAATTTTGCAAACCAAACTCGTGGAGCTTGTTTAAGACCATACAGAGCTCGCCGTAGGCAACACACTTTATCACGTGGGTGATCATAACTAAGAGGGAGTTGCCTATAAATTTATTCATTAAGATCACCATTGAAAAAGTATTTTTGACATCCGTTTAAAACAGATTTTATTTGCGTACTACAGTGATAGTAAGAAAACTACAAACAAATGACGGGCAACATGAGCAACTGTTTCTTAATAGTCAATACCATATTCTTGAGCATAACTTAGCTACAAGAAGAGCTTTATAGCGTTCCATAGACCCATCAAAACAAGTTTTTATTTTATAAACCCATTTGCAACCAATTGTTATTTTACTAGAAGGTATATTAACTAAGTCCTAGGTATGAGTTTTAGCAAAGGTCTTAAGGTCGTCATTATTGCTTGTTGCCAAAGAGGATCAGAACTGGCTTCCCAATAGGATTGAGGTTCATATAAAGAGGCAATGGCAAAAAAATAGTGATAATAAAAAGATGAGGTTTACTTACTCGGGAAGAAAGGCGATGAACAATCGAATCAGGTTACTCACGAAGAGATGGACTAGAACTATCAAAAGGAGAAGACTCTGTAGATTGAGCCATAGTAGTGTGAGAAGAAACCTATGGGAGCTCATTTAAACTGTCTCAAACATTATCATCAAGAAATAATTCAACGGAAGAATCGAAGAAAAATAAAACAGAGCTACCTAGAAAAATTATCAACAAAATACAACTAAGTGTAGCGAGAAAAATTGTAACGACCCATCCCGGGTTGGCCACTCCCGAGACAGCGTCATCATATTTTGAAAATCTCAGCACGACACATACATGCAACAATAAAAATACTAACAGAAATATTTATCGTACTCCTCAACCTTCAACAAGAAAAGTACACAAACTGATATTAATTTATACAAGGTAAAATGAATGAATATTTACAAATAAAATTTTTATTTCATTTTCTCTTCTGTCTGAGGATGTTAACACGTACGTGGCTTACAAAAAGAGATTTTGTTTGACTCTCAACCCACCAGACTATTTGTCCTATCTGTTACTCGAAATCATTGTACAATGAGGGATGAGCTTCACAAGCTCAGTGAATTAAATTTACTAAAAGTATTCTATTCCATAAATAGTACTTTAATACTTAATCATTGATTTCTCATATGACTGGATAATAGTATAAAATATAATATCTAATAATTTCTATCACATCAAACTTCTATGCCTTTTTCTCACTGTAACTGTCTCTCTGTATGAGACTCATTCATATATAAATAATTTCACAATAACACACCACACATCAGCATTCCAATGATGAAATTTATATTTAAAATAGATGCAATATATGAAATATTATTATGGAACATTTTCTCACATGTCGACATGTTTTTATCTTAGACCGGCTGCCTTCCCGGCTCTTTTCTTTTCAGCTTATCCCAGCCGTCACAGTATTTATTTCCAGCATATACTGGCTATCACAGTGTCCCTTTTATTTCCAATATATACCGGCTGTCACGACTTTTCAATTAGACTGGCCCTTTTTTTCGGTTCTTTTATTTAATGAATATGCATATGAATAATAATATAAACAATATGAATTCAAAATATTTAAATTTAGTCATCCTGTCTTTCCTCAAATTTCTGTTTGATAAATTTCACACATTCCTTCTCCTCATATATCACATCAAATCATCCATCATAGCTTGTGAAGATCCACTAAATTTCATCTCCTCATAATTCGTATCAAAACATCAGCCATAGCTCATCAAGAATTTCACTTATTGCTTTTATTATTAAATCAACTTATTATTCCAAAAATATTATTTCTCACATAATAATTTTCTACATGTCCCATATTCATATCATACCTATCAATCAAATTTTATATCTACCACTAAAGCATAAGCTAATAATTTATTTTAATATTATCACTAGATATTTCATTTTTTATTTAGATTACTTAAAAAAAAATCTAACTCACCACGTAGCACTTAAAGCTACTCGTGAATCACCTTATTTCCTTTTCTGTTCCTCTCAGCAATTTCCCCCGGTTGCTGATCGTTAACACCTGACATAACATTTATATTAAATTTCTAATTTACTCTTCAATTCTTCATAAACCACACCCTTTGAAGATTCCCACTTTGACTTTCAGGAAATTTCATGAATGCTAAAAAAAATACAAAAATAACGACTACGTTATTACTTTTAGTTTTTCTGATTGCTTCTCGTGACTCTCTATAAAATTCCCCCGTAAACCCTTTCAAAATTTTTCCCTTTCAGCCTTTCTTTTGTTCCCCAAGTGCTTAAAGAAACAAGTAATTGAAGGAACTTTAAACGAAATTGGTAAGTATAAGTATGTTACACATAAGTGTGTGTGTGTGTGTGTGTCTATATATATGTGTGTGTGTATGTGTGTGTGTGAAATTTGACAAAAACTTTGGCAGCTCCCTCACAAATCCTTCCCCTTTTTGCAACATGCAAGACCAATATTTAACTTGGTAGCTCGACAGTCCCTCCCTAAAATCTCTACCATAGACATGCATTTAATTCAGTGGCCCCTCCCTAATTAAGTTGCCACCTAAAGGAAGACATGCAATAAATTTCTTTGCCTCCTACCATTATGGCCATTAATTGACCATTTATTTTACCATCAATGCAGCACCTGCTGCCTCATTCTTTTTTGTTTGATTTTTTATTCTTCTTCTTTCTTCTGGATGTCTCTGGATGTCCCTGAATTTTTTTATTTAATTTATTTTTATTGCTTTATTCCAATTGGACTTTTTGTATTTAAAATATCTATATTTTATTTTAACTCTATATCATATTTATTAAAGCACTTCTTTACCCTTACTTTAAAAATACGGGTATTACAAAAATTATCAACAAAAATGACAAAATATTTTGATCATTCCATAGTGACATTAGGAAACATACCCCGAACATCATAATGAACTAAATCAAAAAGAGCAAATGAAATAGAAGTACCATTATTAAAAGGTAAAATAGTTTGTTTAGCAAGCTGATATGGCAAACAATAAAAATTATCATCCTTAATAAAACCTAAAGAACATGTAGAACGTAGCTGATGTAATCGACTAAAAGAAGCAAAACCTAAACACAGATGCCAAAGACTCAAAGGAAGCTATCTGATGTCGAAGTTGAACTGAAAATGCGAGGTAGAATATTAAATTTGATGAACTCGAACAGGCGTCCCACTTTACGGTCGGTCCCAAGAGTATACCCCGTCTGAGGATCCTGTACAACACAAGTTTGACCCAAGAAAATAAAATGAAAACCAATGTCACAGAGTTGTCTAACATAAACAAAATTCAAAGAAAGATTAAGAATTAAATAGGTGTTAGGTAAGGATAATGTGGGTGTGAAAATGTGACTAGTGTGACTAACATACATATAAGACTTGTTGGTATTTGTCTAAGGTTTAAACATGGTTAAGGTTTGAACAGGTCCAAGTATGGTTCAAAGATAGTTGAAGTCTAGACCAAAGGTGGTGGATCAAAGTTCAGCAAGTTAGAGGGCTGCACACATATGTGTGCTTCATTTTGGAGCAAGGAAGGCCATGCACACTAGTGTGCGCACTTCTGCACACAAGCAGAAGGGTGTTGTGTGAAGGGGACAGCAACTCCAAGCTGCAGCGCTGCACTGTAGTGCTGGAACCTAGCAAGAATGGCACAAGGGACAGAAACTACAAGCTGCAGCATGGCGCTACAGCGCTGGAACCTGGCAAGAATGGCACAAGGGACAGAAACTCAAAGCTGCAGAGCGACGCTGCAGCTTTGGCCGGCACACATGGACAGCATGCTTTAGTCTTCTCTTAGGTGCGTGAATGCAAGGTTAAAATGCACAGCACCACTTAGGATTGATGGAGGGCTATGGTTAAGTGGTCATCAAGATCTAAGGGTGGAGAATGACACACAAGATTGGACAAGAAGTTGTTGCACTATATAAAGGGTCACCTAGGTTCAATCTCAACATAAAAAAGAAGACACAAGAATGTGATGATGTAACTTGTGACATGATAAGAGTCGTAAAATGAAACTTAACAATACTTAACTGTTATCACTTTAGGGTTGATCTAGGTTTTAATTTCACTTTTATACGTTAACAACTCTAAAGTATCATTCTTGGATCATTGATCTATTTCGGTGCATTTTCAGGTACTTTAAGCTCAAAAGAGGAGGAAAAGTTATCATTGCTTGAAGCACAAAGACTCGAGGCATACTAGAGTGAATGAATGCTTTCGAAAGGACAAGATGGAGGGCTTAAAAGAGCAACAGCTGCTGCCCGCACTGGAAAGGAGTTTCACCAAATTGCCAGAATTTCCCGTACATATCAATCATCTTTAAAAATTAAACTGTATTGATACAAGAAGAACCAGGAGATGAGCCATATATTCTTAGAAAGATCCAGAAGTCTATTTTCTGAAGAATTTTATGGTTCGTCAAAAGGATTTTTTTAGAGAAAGTTATGGCAGTTTAAGTAGACAAAGGTCAGGCTGTGCGGGCTGTGCAAGATTTTAGCGTGATTTTGGGCTTAAATCCCATATCCCACATTGGTTGGAAAACACATTTCTATATCCCACATCTCACATCAGATGAGAAACACATTGCACTCTTGGTGTTTGCCTATATAAGACCTACTCCACTTCAGCTTTGAAGAACCAATCGGGGATGAATCCAGAGGGCCTTTAGGAGCAATCCAGAGGGCTTTTAGGAGGAACCCGAAGTTTAAAGTTTGAAGGTCAGGAGAGATGATCATCGGGAGGCCGAAGGCAACTCGAGGACGCATGAGCCCCATGGCCTGCTAGTCTCCAAGTAAGGCGAAGGGATGAATCCCTAGGTGTAGTTGTTCTTATTTTTCCTTTGTTTGATTCGGTTGTAGTTGGAATTATTTTCGTTAAATATTGTTATGTTTTATTCTTTAATTTAATTAGTAGATTTATTATAACTCTGGTGGTTGCATGCTTCTTTTCCATATAAGTTCAGTCAGGTTTTTCTTATGTGTACCTGTTTGGGTGTGATTGAGTCCAGTAGATCTCTTTTATAGATTTGTCCATTGCTGCGGTATCGTCGTTTAGATATATCGTCGTCTCTTGATAATTTATAAGTTAGGTCATGTGTACTTGAAAGTAAAGAAGATTTCATAACAATTACATTAGGATTTATAAATGCACTTTAATTGAATATTTTTCGATTGCCTGTTTGGGATGTGAAACTTGCAATCGAGATAAAAACAACTGAATCAAGTTAGGATTAGAGCAACGAACCTAGGGAGGATTTCCGGAACCTTGTCATTTTTATTTTAAACTTATTTACACAATTACCCTTTTTCTCAAACAACTCAGATTATTTTAATCTTTTATCGTTTGTGTTGAGGTTTACACCTTCTGTTGTATTTAACTTGTTTCCCTGTGGAATCAACACCCCAAAACTATACTACAATAACCGCATTATGTTTTAGGCGTAATCAAATTTTGGCGCCGTTGCCGGGGAAACGCGCTTAAGTACAAGGAAGCTTGTCAACTTTGAGTGTGACGATAAAAATAAAATAAATAAAAAAATAATAATTTCTTGTTTTATTTCCTCTCTTATTCATTTGGTGCATGCTTAGACAAGAGATCTGCGAGGTAGATTCATTAGAGGACCTGAGCTAGAATTACCTTCTCCTTCCGAGTGTGATAGTGAAACCTCGCCTAGATCAACCCATAGAGAAAACCCAACTGAGAATCTAGAGGATTTTGTTAACATGGTCGATAACCATAATGAGAATGTTGCTAGGACACTTCAGGATTTCCTCCACCCTACACGCACAGCTATACCATCATGCATCATGTTTCCAGCCAATACTCGCCAATTAAATCTTAAACCAGGGATGATTCAATTACTCCTTACATTCCATGGCTTGGGTAATGAAAACACATATGTGCATATTAGAGAGTTTGAGGAAGTAGTTGCGACTTTTCATAGTCAAAACGAAACTCATGACATTATGAAACTTAAGTTTTTTCCTTTCGCTTTGAAGAATAGAGCCAAGAGTTGGTTATACTCAATTAGACCACGATCTATTGAGTCATGGACTGAGATGACTCGCGCTTTCTTTAACAAATACTTTCCCCAACATAAAACCAACACTTTGAAAAGGCAAATCTCCACCTTTGCACAAAATGATAGTGAGACTTTATATCAGTCTTGGGAGAGATTTAAGGAGTTATTGAGTATGTGCTCTCACCATGGGTATGAGAGTTGGCTCTTAGTGAGCTATTTCTATGAGGGACTTACCTATAGAGAGTGCCAATTCGTAGAGATGATGTGTAATGGTGGGTTTTTAGAGAAAAATCCTGATGAGGCCATAGAGTACCTCAATGAGCTTGCTGAAAAAGCTCACACTTGGACTGGACCTAATGCTACTGAGAGCACAAATAGGTCACAACCTATAGGGCACCCAAATGGTGGTGGAATTTACCATCTTAGGGAAGAGGATAACCTTAGAGCCAAGGTTGAGATGTTCACTAGGGAGATAAATGAGTTAAAGACTAAGAGCTTAAAGCCAACACAAGTGGTTAATCATGCAAAATCTTTTGAACCATGTTTTGTGTGTGGCGGGGTAGATCATCTCGCCCAAGAGTGTCCCACATTTGCGGAGATGAGAGGGATATATAAGGAACAATGTAATGCCTTAGGCATGTACAAGAAGCCTTTTACACCCCTCTCTAATACCTATAAGCTGGGATGGCGCGATAACCCCACCTTCAGCTGGAAGTCTGAAAACCAACAGCTTGCACAACCCCTTGCACCATATCTTGAACCATATCATGCACCTGTGTCTTCTAGGAGTTCTTTAGAAGACACTTTACATGCTTTTATCGAGGCACAGGGTAAGACTAATAAAAGGCTTGAATATTTAATTGTGCAAGTTGTTGAAGAACATAAAGAATTAAAGAGCCAACTGTCTAAGTTGATGAGCTACTTGAGTGTGACTGAGCGAGGTAAGTTCCCTGCTCAAGCTCAGTCCACATCCCATGGTCAACACCTAGCACAAAAGAATTTAGAGGAGGTGAATGCCATTGAGACACTTAGTGGTAAATCAGTACACATCCCAACAACGAAAAAATCAGAGGATGTGGCTGAAAGCCATCAAGCACAAGCATACATGATGGACTCGTTCATGGAAAAGGTCCAGCACCTTAATCCATTAGAGTCTACCTTCACCCATGGCTTCACCAAAGTATATATCGAGCCAGCATTTGCGGATGTTACTGATGACATCCTTGAGGCCCGACAAAAGCATAGAGGCACCGAATTTGGCAGCGCAGCAGCGACTGATGCATTCAACCTATGCTTTTCGAGGAGGGAATAAGAGCGTCTGGCCGTAGACGTAAAACTTAGTGCTCGTAGGAGGCAGCCCACAACGTATCCTTTTATTTTTTTTTCATATTTCTTTTATTATTATTATCTTGTTGTTTTCCAAGTTTTTACTTTTGTATTTATTTTTCAGGGACAAATAAACGAAGCAGTTCAAATGGTGGAGCACAATTTTCAGCTTCTGTGCACCTTTGGCTACAATGGGAGTTTCCTTTACTCTTTCTTTTACATTGAGGTCAATGCAATTTTTAAGTTGGGGGTGGAGGAAACGCATCTCTTTGTTTCCATATTCTTTATTTCCATACATTTTTTTCTTTTTCCATTGTACTGCTTGATGTTTGTTTCCCTTTCTTTTTGTTTTAAAGCATGCTTTGTGGTTGCCTTGGATGTAATTCACATGTCAATAATGTGAGCTTAATTGAGATAGCATATAGCATTTAGAAGTAGTTAAATCTTGCTTCGGTTTGAAATTAATTTAAGTATCAATCTTGATTTGGTTAGAGACTCTAGCTTGTGGTAAGATTGTATGATTAATTGAAAGCATTTAGAAAAGTTTTATGTGTGATTATTTTGTGAATACTTTTGCGGTCTTGACAAGCTCTAGAACTTACATGATAATCACTTGAGGTGAATTCCTAGAATGCACACTACTTAGGATATGATATAGGCCATTTTTGAACCGTTTGAGCCTTTCAAACCTACCATTGCTATATTTATCACTAGTCAATTATTTGAGTCTTTTTTTAAAAGAAAAATTGAGCCTTGTTTCTTTCGATAAACCATTTACTTACCTTTATGAGCCTAAAAATATTTTTATCCTTACCTTTCTTTTAAAAGAACTTAGTTATACACATGTTGTGAGAAGCACTTAAAAGGAGTAAGGGTGAAAATATGAAAAAAAATATATCACTACCGCAACCCAAGTACATTAAAGGAGATAAGTTGGGGGTTGTGGAAAAGAAAAGAAAAAAAAATGAAAAAGAAGGTGAATGGTTATGTGCCAAAATAAAAAAAAAATGAATTATGGAAAAGAAAGAAGAAAGAAAGAAAAGAAAAAAAATGGTGATTTGTTGAAAGAAATGCTCGAAAAATGGTTGAAAGAGTTAGGTGTTGAAGTAAGGTTATCCAGTGCTTAAAGAGTTGTGTTCAAAACTATGAGATTAAGTTCTTTTACTTGTGAATTCTTCCCATTCTTTCTTAGCCTTTACCTTAGCTGAACGTTACAAGCTTATTAAATACCTATTGATCCAATGTAGTGTGATTTTTCTACAATAGTAGAGAGTGATTTGAAAAGTGAGCTTATGGAGATTGTTTTTTTGATTGATGTCACACAATTTATTATATTTTTAGAGGCCAAGACTTGTATTCATGAATGTTATGCATAAAATCATCCGAGTGTTTGGATTAATGGTTTGTGGTAAGATGGATGTTAAGAGTCAATAACGATTTTAAGATTGATGTTTGGATTACTTTTGGACTTAGGTGAAATTTAATGATTCTATGTGTCGTATGTTATGTGCAATTTTTGAGACAAAAAGTGAATTACTCTTGGTTCAACGCTAGCATTGCTTTACTTTGTTTTTAACTCCTACCATAGAATTCATCTCTTATTTTCGCTTCAATTGCTAGGGACTAGCAATAAGCTAGTTGGGGGTTGTGATGAGAGTCATAAAATGCATCTTAACAGTACTTAACTGTTATCACTTTAGGGTTGATCTAGGTTTTAATTGCACTTTTATACGTTAATAACTCTAAAGTATCATTCTTGGATCATTGATATATTTCGGTGCATTTTCAGGTATTTTAAGCTCAAAAGAGGAGGAAAAGTTATCATTTCTTGAAGCACAAAGACTCGAAGCATACTGGAGTGAAGGAATGCTTCCGAAAAGATAAGATGGAGGGTTTAAAAGAGCAACAGCTGCTGCCCGCACTGGAAAGGAGTTTCACTAAATTGCCAGAATTTCCCGTACATATCAATCATCTTTAAAAATTAAACTGTATTGATACAAGAAGAACCAGGAGATGAACCATATATTCTTAGAAAGATCCGGAAGTCTATTTTCTGGAGAATTTTACGGTTCGTCAAAAGGATTTTTCTAGAGAAAGTTATGGCAGTTTAAATAGACAAAGGTCAGGCTGTGCGGGCTGTGCGGGATTTCAACCCACATCCCACATTGGTTGGAAAACACATTTCTATATCCCACATCCCACATTGGTTGGAAAACACATTTCTATATCCCACATCCCACATCGGATGGAAAACACATTGCACTCTTGGTATTTGCCTATATAAGGCCTACTCCACTTCAGCTTTGAAGAACCAATCGGGGATGAATCCAGAGGGCCTTTAGGAGCAATCCAGAGCGCCTTTAAGAGGAACCCGAAGTTTTAAGTTTGAAGGTCGGGAGAGATGATCGTTGGGAGGCCGGAGGCAACTCGAGGACGCATGAGCCCCATGGCCAGCTAGTCTCCAAGCAAGGCGAAGGGATGAATCCCTAGGTGTAGTTGTTCTTATTTTTCCTTTATTTGATTCGGTTGTAGTTGGAATTATTTTCGTTAAATATTGTTATGTTTTATTCTTTAATTTGATTAGTAGATTTATTATAACTCTGATGGTTGCATGCTTCTTTTCCATATAAGTTCAGTCAGGCTTTTCTTATGCGTACCTGTTTGGGTGTGATTGAGTCCGGTAGATCTCTTTCATAGATTTGTCCATTGCTGCGGTATCATCGTTTAGATATATCATCGTCTCTTGATAATTTATAAGTTAGGTCATGTGTGCTTGAAAGTAAAGAAGATTTCATAACAATTACATTAAGATTTATATATGCACTTTAATTGTATATTTTCCGATTGCCTTTTTGGGATGTGAAACTTGCAATCGAGATAAAAACAACTGAATCAAGTTAGGATTAGAGCAACGAACCTAGGGAGGATTTCCGAAACCTTGTCATTTTTATTTTAAACTTATTTACACAATTACCCTTTTTCTAAAACAACTCAGATTCTTTTAATCTTTTATCGTTTGTGTTGAGGTTTACACCTTCTAATGTACTTAACTTTTTTCCCTGTGGAATCGACACCCTAAAACTATACTACAATAACCGCATTATGTTTTGGGCGTAATCATGAGACATGTGTGTCAATGAGAGAATTGTGTGAGAGTGCAAAGACACAGACATACAAGAGGGACTCATTGTAGAGAGGCTGGTTGTAAAGAAAAGAGAGTTGTAGAGAATTGATAGAAAGCATTGTAATAGGTCTATCACTTTCTCGTTCTCTTCTTGGTTCCTTCAAGAACTTAAGGTTTCTTGGAGAGGGTTGCTGAATTGTAAAGAACCATTGATTTAGTGCAGAGAGTTCGGAGGAACTCACGGGGATGTAGGCACATTGCCGAACCTCGATAACAAATTGCTTGTCTTCTTTCTTTCTTTGATTTTCTGTTCTTGTGTTTGATTGCTGAAATTCTTTCTACAAGTCATTCTAGACTTGGGTGTTTGGAAGATCACCACCTGGGCATCTTGTCAAGTGATTTCCAACAGTGGTATCAGAGCTTTGGACAGTGGTTTTAAAGCTTGCACAGCTGGGTATCGGAGCGAGAAGTAGAATGTGACGGAGCCAAGACTCCAAGAATCAAAGATCAACTTCTTGGGTGATTCAAGAACGGTGTAAAGATCAAGATTGGATCGTGTTCTTGAAGGTTGATTCAAGAACGGTGTTAAGATCCATCTTCGATCTGTGTTCTTGAGGTTGAAGAAAGCATTTGTGGGTAGTGTATAAATCAGGGATCTTATCCGCAAAAGATGGTTTCAAATTTAGGTATTGAGAAGTTTGATGGAAAGGGAGACTTTGCCCTTTGGAAGCGGAAGATCAAGGAGGTTCTAGTGCAACAGAAAGTGGACTTGACTCTTGGAGAAGATGATGCTTTTCAGCAAGTACCACGGAGGACCAGCGGAATGAGATGAAGAAGATGGCTTACAACACCATTTTCTTGCACATGTCGGATAATTTCACAAGGGAGTGCGGAGACTCAGAAGATCCAGCTGCAATATGGAAGAAACTAGATGAGTTGTTTCTTGCCAAAACTCTCCCGAATAAGAGGTATCTTCACAAATGAATCTTTGCTTTTAAATCTGATCATAAGAAAGAGTTGCAAGAAAATCTTGATGCCAAGATAAGTAGTGCATCAAGTGGTAAAAGGTTTCTCTTTAAAAGAAGGCAAGCAACTTGGTATGGCAGCAACCATGGCTACTACCGAGACAGAGGTAGAGGAGAGAGCCATGGGAGAGTGCACAGCAGCATGTATGGCTACTACCGGGACAGAGGTAGAGGAGAAAGCCATGGGAGAATGCATTCCAAACTGAGATTTGGAGGGAAGAGCTGCTACTACTGCCATAAGGAGGGTCATGTCAAGAAAGATTGCAAGAAGATGACAAGGGATAGAGGAGGAAGCCATACCAAGAATGGAGAGGCTTCGGTTGCCAAAACAGAACAGCAAGATAGTGATGTTCTTATTGTGTGCTCGGATGTGAGCAAGGGGCAAGAAAGCAGATGGAAATGAATCTTGGACACCGGGTGCACTCATCACATGTGCCCTCACCGGAGTTGGTTCAAGAATTTCAAGGAAACCAATGATGAAAGGGTTTTCTTGGGGAATGGAATTTCTTACCAAGTGAGAGGCACGGGAGACATCCAGGTGAGGATGTTTGATGGAATGACAAGGCTGCTGGAAAATGTGAGATATCTCCCGGATTTGAGGAGGAATTTGATCTCATTGGGGCAGCTGGATTCCATGGAATACACATGCAAGATAGAGGGAGGAAAGATCAAGGTAGCCAAGGGATCTTTGGTAGTGATCAAGGCAGCAAGAAACGTTGGACTCTATGAGATAATTGAAGAGACAGAAATCAATGATCAAGCAGCAAGCTTGATGGCTAAGATGGATAGGGCAGCCCTTTGGCACACTCGCTTGGGACATATGAGCGAAGAGGGCCTGCAAGTTCTCAACAATGATGGCCTACTTGGTGGAGACAAAGTAGAGGAACTTGATTTCTGCGAGTGTTGTGTTCTTGAGAAGCAACACCTGGTGAGCTTCAACACCGGAGTGCACAAGTCTAAGGGCATTCCTGACTACATTCATGCGGACCTTTGGGGACCAGCAAGGACACCAACACAGGGAGTTAACATTTACTTTCTGTCTTTAATTGATGATTGTTCAAGAAGAGTGTGGGTTTATTTGATTAGAAATCAATCAGATGCCTTGAATAAGTTAGTGGTGTAGAAAGGGCTGGTTGAGACTCAAATGGGTAGAGTAGTTAAGGGGATAAGAACCGATAATGGCTTAGAAATTTTTAACCAAGAACTTGATCAATTCTATAGGTTAAATGGCATTCTAAGACATAGGATGGTTATGAAAACCCCTCAGCAAAATGGAGTTGCTGAGTGGATGAATAAGATCCTTATGGAAAAGGTTAAGTGCATGTTAAATGGATCCGGATTACCCAAATGTTTTTGGGGGGAAGCTGTGTCTACTGCTGCATATTTAGTGAATAGATCACCCTTTAGGATTGTGTATCAAAAGTCTCCCGAAGAGATGTGGAGTGGAGAACCCCCTGAGTTGGACAACCTTAAGACTTTTGCGTGTGCTGCATATACACAACAAAAGGATGATGAGCTTAGCCCAGGATCTAGAAAGTGTGTGTTTCTAGGATATGGGGAAGGGGCTAAGGGGTATAGGTTGTGGTCCTTAGAGAAAGAAGGATAGAAACTCATAATAAGTAGGGATGTTATTTTTAATGAATTGTTATTTCCCTACTTGGAGAAAACTAACCCTGCAGGGGCTAGTGAGCAAACTAGTTTGGTTCTTGTGGAGCATAGTATCAAGGAAGATTCGGTTCAGGTAGAGCAAGGAAGGCAAGAGGGTTCGGACCAGGTAGAGCCCTTGGATGAATGCCATGCTCAGGACACTCAAGAGGAGGCTGAACTAGAAGAGGTTGATGCAGCAAGTCGGAAGGACTATCAGCTCACAAGAGACCGAGAAGGAAGGTTGGTTGGACCACCTTCAAGATATGGGTTTGCGGATGCAGCAGCTCCTTGGATAAAAGGAGAGATGAGTGAACAAGAGACTTACATGGGATGTAAGGATTCGCCAAGATCGAAGCTAGCTATGGAGGAAGAAATGGATTCTTTGAGGAAGAACAACTTCTGGGAATTGGTGCACATTCCAGGAAATCAGAGAGTTATGGATTGTAAGTGAACTTACAAGGTCAAAGAAGGGTACCCTCCAGGAGATGAAGTCCGGAACAAGGCTAGGCTGGTGACGAATGGGTTCACTAGAAGAGAAGACATAGGTTTCACAAAAACTTTCTCACCTGGATACAAGGTGGAGAAGATGGTGAGTATCCTCACCTATGTCATTGATGGGCTGTTGGTTTGGAACAGCAGGAAGAGGATGGAAAGGTTTACATCTCAACTCAGTGAGGAGTTTGAGAGGAAGGATCTCAGCCTTACACAAAAGATCCTTGGGATGTGTAGAATCCAAGAAAATGAGAGAAACCGGTTGAGGGTTTCTTAGGCAATGGGTGTTCTCAGCAAATTTTTGAGTAATCCCAGAAAGAAGCATTGGTTTGGGATGAAGTGGTTGCTGAGGTATTTGAAAGGTCAGTGGCAGCCAATGGTAGAACTCATAACAACCGGGGTAGAATACATAGCGGCTATGGAATCCATAAAGGAGGCTATGGGGTTCAAAGGGTTGTTGGACGAGTGGGAGGCCCTAAAAGAGCAGGTTGTGGTGTCTTCGGATAGCCAAAGTGCGGGGCACTTGTGGAGGAATCCGGTGTTCCATGAGGGGACGAAGCATATGGATGTTCGGTATCATTACATTCCGAAAAATGGTACGAAATGATGCATTCATGTTGACAATAAGACCACGGAGGAAAGTCCTGCAGATTTAGGCACCAAGGTTCTACCTCTAAGAAGGTCCAATCATTGCCTTTGACTTCTTAGGATTAGAGTCAGTTGATTGATGACTCAAGATGAGTTTGGATCTCGAAGGTCTCTGCACAATGGTTCGGGTTTAAACGCTTAGACAAAGGTAGAGATTGTTGGTATTTGTCTAAGGTTTAAACATGGTCAAGGTTTGAGCAGGTCCAAGTATGGTTCAAAGATGGTTAAAATCTAAACCAGAGGCGGAGGATCAAATTTCAGCAAGTTAGAAGGCTGCACACATATGTGTGCTTCATTTTGGAGCAAGGGAAGGCCATGCGCACTAGTGTGCGCACTTCTGCACACAAGCAGAAGGGTGTTGTGTGAAGGGGACAGCAACTCCAAGCTGCAGCCCTGTAACCTGGCAAGAATGGCACAAGGGATAGAAACTCCAAGCTGCAGTGCGGCGCTGCAGCGCTGGATCCTGGCAAGAATGGCACAAGGGACATAAACTCAAAGCTGCAGCGCGGCATTGTAGCTTTGGCCAGCACACATGGACAGCATGCTTTAGTCTTCTCTTAGGTGCGTGAATGCAAGGTTAAAATGCTCAGCACCACTTAGGATTGATGGAGGGCTATGGTTAAGTGGTCATCAAGATCTAAGGGTGGAGAATGACACATAAGATTGGACAAGAAGTTGGTGCACTATATAAAGGGTCACCTAGGTTCAATCTCAACATCAAAAAGAAGACATAAGAATGTGATGATGTAACTTGTGAGACATGTGTGTGAATGAGAGAATTGTTTGAGAGTGCAAAGACACAGACATACAAGAGGGACTCATTGTAGAGAGGCTGGTTGTAAAGAAGAGAGGGTAGTAGAGAATTGATAGAAAGCATTGTAATAGGTCTATCACTTTCTCGTTCTCTTCTTGGTTCCTTCAAGAACTTGAGGTTTCTTGGAGAGGGTTGCTGAATTGTAAAGAACCATTGATTTAGTACAGAGAGTTCGGAGGAACTCACGGGGACGTAGGCACATTGCCGAACCTCGATAACAAATTGATTGTCTTCTTTCTTTTTTCGATTTTCTGTTCTTGTGTTTGATTGCTGAAATTTTTCTACAGGTCATTCTAGACTTGGGTGTTTGGAAGATCACCACCTGGGCATCTTGTCAAGTGATTTCCAACAAGACTTATTACCAGTATAAATTATTAGAGCAGAAGAATATGATATTTTCGAAGAGAAAATAGAAGAATCAATAATCATTTAATTAGAAGATGTAGAATCAAAATACCAAGGGGAAGCACCGGGGTGGTAGACATAGCAGTAGCGAGTTAGGAATTGGAGTTAGAGAGAACCTATTTTAGAAGGGCTTCAAGGTCATCAAAGAACCTTTAGGGGTAATAGTGGTGAATCAAGATGCAAAGTTGAAGTTAAACTGCACACCTGGTCTAGAATGAATACCCATAGTAAAATTACCTTTTGACGGTCGGATGAGACAATCTAAAAGAAAATAAACATTCTTATGACAATATCGACAAACTTTATTTAGAAAACACAAAACTGAAGCAGAAAAAATATAGGAAACTACTGAAGACTCGCATCGATCTTGTGACAACGGCGTGTATAAGAATCCAAAATCTTATAGCTTTAATACCATGATATAAAAATAAGAGAGAAATAGGGTTTTAAAATGAAAGAATTGTAGTATGTATTGGATTACAAATACACAACAGTATATATATATATATATATAGTGGTACAAAGAGCCGTATAAATTAAGCAAGTAGTTAAAACCTAATAATAATAATAAGATTTCATAATATAATTGTAATATATTCTAACAACAATAATTTAGCGAGAAGTAGAACTCACCTTTATTTTATAATTATGTGAAAATGAATTACTTGCAGGTGACTTCAGAGAAAGATCAGAAACAATATTGGGCACGTAGAGATGAACCTTACAAGTTTATCACAATCAAGGAATTTGGTGATGCATTCCAATCATTCCATGTCGGACGAAGACTAGGCGTTGAGCTTGGGACTCCTTATGAACAGAATAAGAACCACCCAGCCGCTTTGACATCAAAAAAAGTATGGTGTTAGCAAGAAAGAGTTGCTTAAAGCTAACTTCTCGAGAGAGTACTTGCTGATGAAGAGAAACTCATTTGTCTACATCTTCAAGTTATTCCAAGTGGGTACCAAGTGTTAAATGGTTTTTTAATTTTGATTTTGACTTTCTTTTTGTCTGATTTTTATTAATATAATTTCTCTTCTGCTGATAGCTCACGATGATGGCACTGATCACTATGACACTCTTCCTGCAGACTAAGATGCACCGGAATGATGAAACTGATGGAGGACTTTACATTCAGGCCTTGTTCTTTGGTGTGCTGATTACAATGTTTAATGGAATGTCAGAACTTTCAATGACAATCGCAAAGCTTCCTGTCTTTTACAAGCAAAGGGACCTCCTATTCTATCCTGCATGGGTATATGCTCTTCCGCTGTGGCTCTTGAAGATATCTATCACATTCACAGAAGTTGGCATTTGGGTATTCATAAGCCATTATGTTAATGGATTCGATCCTAGTGTTGGAAGGTAAAAAAACTGAAATTAGATTGGGAACTTCGTAATATACAGTAATTGTTCCCTTTTTCATGTTTGAGCTAATATTTTGAAATAATGCATTTGTTGCAGGCTGTTTTGGCAGTACTTTCTGCTCTTGTTTGTAAACCAGATGGCTTCTGGGTTATTCAGATTCATTGGATCTGCTGCGAGGAACATGATTGTTGCTAATACATTTGGTTCATTTGCATTGCATGTATTTTTTGCATTGCTTGTATTTTTTGCATTGGGTGGTGTTGTGCTGTCACGAGGTATAACAAGCAAATAAATTGATTTGAAAGAATTAATATTTTCTGTCAAATATTCAATAGAATGCTAATTCCTTTGTTTAATGCCGCAGAGAAAATTAAGAGTTGGTGGATATGGGGTTACTGGGCATCACCTATGATGTACGCGCAGAACGCAATAGTGGTTAATGAATTCCTTGGGAATAGCTGGAACCATGTAAGTTATGCTTTGAATTAGACATGTTCGTGTTTTGAGTGTTTGTCTAAGAATCATCAGCTGATATTTGAATTTTCATTCGTGATAAAGATTTCTCCGAATTCAACCGAATCATTAGGAATTGCAGTTTTGAAGTCCCGTGAGTTTTTCACAGAGGCAAAGTGGTATTGGCTGGGAGTAGGGGCTCTGTTTGGATTCATAGTTGTATTCAGCATATGCTTCACTCTAGCTCTCACTTTTCTCAAACGTACGTATCTTTACCTCCCACACTTTTTGCCTTTTGAAAGTGAGAGCTTATGTTTTAATATCATGAAAATAATTATGCAGCATTCGATAAAGTTCAAGCTGTTATATCAGAAGAATCTGAAGACAGTGAGCATGATAACAGAAATTCAGGAGCAATTCAGTTATCAACTCACCAAACCAACACAGGTAATGAAATCAGAAGAAGAAACGCCTCTTCCAAGTCCTCATCTGGGATTACAGAGATCTCTCTTGAGGACAACCATAACAAGAAAAAAGGAATGGTTCTTGCATTTGAGCCGCATTCCATTACCTTTGATGATATTACATACTCCGTTGACATGCCGCAGGTAACAAGAAGTTCAACAAATAGTGGTAAATATGTTCAAAAGTTGGTTTATTTTGGTTTCAGCTTAGTCCAGATAAATGTGAACTAATTTGATTGCAATGAATTTACAGGAAATGAAAGAACAGGGTGTTAGTCAAGATAGATTGGTTCTCATGAAGGATGTTAGTGGTGCATTCAGGCCAGGTGTTCTCACAGCTCTAATGGGTGTTAGTGGTGCTGGTAAAACCACTCTAATGGATGTTCTGGCTGGAAGGAAAACTGGCGGCTATATAGATGGGAACATCACAGTTTCAGGATGCCCAAAACAACAAGAAACATTTGCTCGAATATCTGGATACTGTGAGTAAAATGACATTCACTCTCCTCATGTTACTATCTACGAGTCCTTGGTCTACTCAGCTTGGCTTCAACTACCCGATGAGGTCGATGCTGAAACCAGAAAAGTTTGTTAATGACACTATTCTATTTCTTTGTTGCATTATTGTTTTTCTGATGTAATTCAGCTCTGTAAACAAGGTAATAAGTCACTTTCTGAACTTCAATTTGTTCGTTCTGGAGTCTAGATATCCTCGTTCAAAGTTTCAGATGCAACTCCTAACTTGGCTCAAATAAACATTTTGCATCTTTTAGCCAATCCATCTATTAAGTTTAACAAATTATGTTACAATCTGGACAGTGTTAACTTTTCACTTTGACGAATTGTTGCAGAAATTCATTGAGGAAGTCATGGAGCTTGTAGAACTGAACCCATTGAGGCAATCGCTGGTAGGGTTGCCTGGTGTCAGCGGCCTTTCAACAGAGCAGCGAAAAAGGCTTACAATTTCAGTCGAGTTGGTAGCAAATCCCTCTATAATATTCATGGATGAACCAACATCAGGGCTCGATGCAAGAGCTGCTGCAATCGTTATGCGTACAGTTAGGAACACTGTGGACACTGGGAGGACAGTTGTCTGCACAATCCGTCAGCCAAGCATTGATATATTTGAAGCTTTGATGAGGTGAGAAATTTAATTAGATAAAGAATTGTGGGTGCTTTTTCTTGATAATTTTTCCCCATGTATGTATATGACACATTTTAACATTGAATTGCAGCTCTTCCTATTGAAGCGGGAAGGACAACAGATATGTGTGGGCCCCTTGGGTCACCATTCTGTCAATCTAATCAAATATTTTGAGGTATGATATAATGGACACCGTAAATCTACTTCAGAGTTCAGACATTAATTGGTGTTAATCAACTAACTCGTGTGTAACCTTTTGTTCATGAAGGATATCCAAGGAATCAGTAAAATCACAGATGGCTATAATCCTGCAACCTGGATGCTGGAAGTTTCAACTGTGGCACAAGAAATAACTTTGGGGGTTGATTTTGCTGAAATTTACAAAAATTCAGATCTTTACTGGTAAATTTCTTGTTAAACTAGTTGATTAAGTTACACAAATTGTACATTTATCAAAGCATCTGATAGGAAAAGAATCCACTGAAGTTCCCTTGTAATGTTAAATAGCTCGAATTTGAGGTTGATTTAAGACAAAATTTTCAGGAGAAACAAAGCACTTATCAAATATCTAAGCACACCTTTTCCTGGTTCAAAGGAACTCTACTTTCCTAGTCAGTATTCACAATCATTTTTAGTTCAATGTTTGGCTTGTTTATGGAAACAACATTTGTCATACTGGCGCAATCCAGCTTACATTACTGTAAGATTTCTCTTCACACTTATCATAGCGTTGGTATTCGGGACAATGTACTGGGACCTCGGCACCAAAACGTAAGTTAAACTGGAGATTTTAATTACAAGCTGAAACTCTTTGTAGTTTCCTCTTTCTTGATAATGACATTCAAAATGTAAACTGTAGGCAAAAGTCAGGAGATCTGGGCAATGCAGTGGGTTCAATGTATACTGCTGTTCTCTTCCTTGGTGTCCAGAATGCAGCATCTGTGCAGCCAGTTGTAGCTGTTGAGCGAACAGTCTTCTACCGAGAAAGAGCTGCTGGAATGTATTCGGCCATGCCATATGCCTTTGCACAAGTAATTACCATATTAAAAACTTATTGCAGCATAAATTTTTTACTGTGTTAGGGAGTTTGATCTTTTTTTTTTTTTATTGTTTTGTTTCAGGTTCTAATTGAGATCCCTTATATATTTGTTCAAGCTATGGTATATGGTGTTTTATTTTATGCTATGATTGGATTTGAATGGACAGCTGCTAAGTTCTTTTGGTATCTATTCTTCATGTACTTCACATTCTTGTACTTCACCTTCTATGGCATGATGGCTGTTGCTGTGACTCCAAACCAACACATCGCGTCTGTAGTTTCCTCTGCATTTTATTTAGTGTGGAGTCTCTTTTCAGGATTCATAGTACCACGAACCGTAAGTTATAGCTTCCCATAATTCTTTTTATTTTGCTTGTCAATAAATATTTTATACTAAATCACTAATTTGTTTCCTTCATTTTCGTCTGTCCTCCTATAAACAGAGGATTCCAGTGTGGTGGAGACGGTACTATTGGGCATGCCCTGTAGCTTGGACCTTGTATGAATTGGTTACATCACAGTATGGAGATATACAGGACACACTTGCTTCAGGTGAAACAGTGGAGCAATACTTGAGAAGATATTTTGGTTTCAGACATGAATTTCTGGGAGTAGTTGCAGCTATGCATGTTTTGTTTGCAGTTCTCTTTGCACTTATCTTTGCTGTATTCATTAAGGCCTTTAATTTCCAAAGGGGATAGAAGTTTGTTTGTTGTTATTATTATATGAATTTGTTTGAATTACAAAACAGATAAAGACATAATCTTTTCATCAAGGCCTTTAATTTCCAAAGACGATAAAAGTTTGTTTGTTATTGTTCTTCGTGGTAAAAGTTTGTTTGTTGTTGTTATTGTTATTATTATTATATGAATTTATTTGAATTATAAATCAGATAAAGAGGTTTGTCTCTTCTTCTTCTTCTAAATCTCTATTAGATAGATAATTAAAATTTATACCAAAAAAATACCCAAATTATATTTGGGACTAAAATTTATACTGAAAAAAATACCCAAATTATCTTTGGGACTAGATTCCGCTAAGCTCCCGCGTCACAATGGATTTTGTTTGTCAGAATCTTTCTCTACCGTATTCTTGACTTTTAGCGTGCTTAAGTGCATAAAGGTAACTCTGAGTCGATATATCCGATGGTGTTTTAGTTTTTTAGATTTATAAAGTATTTTTGTTTTGGGATCATCTAAGTGTTTTGAGTTAGAATTCTACAACTAATATCTTAGACAAAATTACCCCAGAATATTATCTAAAAATCCATTAATGAGTTGCTTTTTGAGTTTTAAAAAAATTTTTAAAAAAAAAGAAAAAAAGAAAAAAGAAAAATCAAATTGAAGAGGAAGCCTAGTCGCACCCTAGCGTGTCCAAGCTCCTCCGGCAGCAGTTAACCGCCTATTTTGAAGGTTATCAAAAAATTCAATTATCAGCTTGGTGGGATAGTTTTAACGAATATCACTAAAATATGCCATAACTAAAGGGGTTGTCCCTTCCAGCCACATTGGCAATGCATGAGGGTGGCTTAGTCGATGGATGGTGGTCAGTATAGGGTGCACTTTTCTCACTACCAATTGGATCAATAAGATAAAAAATCTTCAATGGTTAAAAAAAATGAATCAATGAATTTATTGAATTATCTAAGTATCATATGTTTGTTTAAAAGAAATTTGAATTTTGAAGTCAATTTGATCTAAATAATTAATGTACAATGTTAACTTACAACTATTGTAAGTTAGCAGTCTCCTTTTGTCTGTATGATAAGAATCTTTAATGCAACTTAATCTTTTGTCAAGGGGCTAACTCCTATTAGGTGCAATTGTTGGGTACTTTTTTCGCCCTAATTGGAGGGGGCTCGAGTCATAAATAGTGTAAGTTTCTTATAATTGTTGGCATAATTTGATGTTCTTTCGCTTGTAAAAAACATTGTCAAAGGTAACTTTTATCATTTGTCTTTGTACATAAGATTTTGTGAAATTAAGGTTAAAAGCGTAAAACCATAAATTAGACCGTACAAATTACAATTTAAGACAATACAGGCAAATCAAATTGCAGTTTTGTAAAGATTCTAAGAAAGGAAGGCCAAATTTGCCTTTGAGATTACACTTTGAACAATTACAACAACAAAATAATACTCATATGCTTTGAGCGCGATGAAAAGAACTAGTATACCAGTTATTTTCTATTTAACAAGTGACAAATAAAAAAAAAGGAAATCAAGATATTAGATTAAAGTTTGAAAGAGTTTGGAATGCGAATTCTTTGATTTCTCAAAGTTTGAGATTTCAGAATCTTCAAGGTTTTTTAAATCCTTGGAAATAAGGTGGAAACTCTTATTTATAAGAAACGAAGACTTTTTTGGCAGAAATTTCGTTAGTATTGCCAGTTAAGCAATGATCGGTAATCAATGCCAACTCAACAAGTTTTAAGTGTAGGTGAGAAGAGTTTTCTAACATAATTTTAATTCTTTTGCATGAAGCAAACTAGGGTGGACAAGTGCCTTATTCTACGGTTTCTTAACGATAATGAGTAAATTAATAGGTCCATTATAGAAGACTTAAAACGAAGAGTTTTGAGTCTATGTACACTTAACCTGCACTGTAACCATCAAATCCACACCCTTAGCAAGAAGTCTCAAGTATCTTTATTTTGTGAGTTTTATCACACTTTTTAGAGGTGATCACAATCAATGAACATCTTTCACGTGGCACTTTCACAAAAATTGCATCCCTTGATGGACTCTATGAGATGATCGGAGAGACAGAAATCAATAATCAAGCAGCAAGCTTGATGGTTGAGATGGATAAGGCAGCCCTTTGGTACACTCGCTTCGAACACATGAGCGAAAAAGACCTGCAAGTTCTTAGCAAGGATGGCCTGCTTGGTGGAGACAAAGTAGATAAACTTGATTTTTGCGAGTGTTGCCTTCTTAGGAAGAAATACTGGGTCAGCTTCAACACCGGACTGCACAAGTCTAATGGGATTCTTGACTACATTCATTCGGACCTTGGGGACCAACAAGGACACCAAAACAGGGAGGTAACTTTTACTTTATATCTTTAATTGATGATTATTCAAGAAAAGTGTGGGTTTATTTGCTTAGAAATAAATCAGATGCATTGAATAAATTTGTTGTGTGGAAAAAGTTGCTGGAGACTCAAATGGGTAGGGTAGTTAAGGCTTTACGAACCGATAATGGCCTAGAATTTTGTAATAAGGATTTTGATAAATTCTGTGAATTAAATGGCATTCTAAGGCATAGAAATGTTGTAAAAACACCTCAGCAAAATGGAGTTGCTGAGAGAATGAATAGAACCCTTATGAAAAAGGTTAGGTGCATGTTAATTGGGTCTGGTTTACCAAAATATTTTTAGGGAGAAGCTGTGACTACAACTGCATACTTGGTTAATAGATCATCCTCTAGAGCTTTAGACTTTAAGACTCTCATGGAGATGTGGAGTGGGAAACCCTCTGAGTTAAGCAACCTTAGGACTTTTGGGTGTGGTGCATATGCACATCAAAAGGATGATAAACTTAACCCAAGGTCTAGAAAATGTATATTTCTAGAGTATGGTGATAGGGTTAAGGGATATAGATTGTGGTCCTTAGAACCAAAAGGAATAAAACTCATTATAAGTAAGGATGCTATTTTTAATGAATTGTTATTTCCCTACTTGGAGAAAACTAACCCTGCAGGGGCTAGTGAGCAAACTAGTTCGGTATTTGTGGAGCATTGCATCAAGGAAAAATCAGTTCAGGTAGAGCAAGGAAGGCAATAAGGTTCAGACCAGGTAGAGCCCATTGAAGAATGCCATGCTCAGGACACTGGAGACGAGGCTGAACTAGAAGTGGATGATGCAGCAAATCAAAATGATTTTCAGCTCACAAGAGACCGAAAAAGAAGGCTGGTCAGACCACCTTCAAGATATAGGTTTGCAGATGCTGCGGGTACAGCAACTCCTTGGATGGAAGGAGAGATGAGTGAACAAGAAACTTACATAGAAGCCATGGAGTGTAAGGATTCGTCAAAGTGGCAGCTAGCTATGGAGGAAGAAATGGATTCTTTGAGGGATAACAACTTCTGGGAATTGATGAAAATTCCAGGAAAGCAGAAAGTTGTGGAATGTAAGTGCACTTACAAGATCAAAGAAGGGTACCCTCCAGGAGATGAATTCCGGAACAAGACTAGGTTGACGGAGAAGGGGTTTACGGAAAGAGAAGGCATAGATCTCACAAGAACCTTCTCACCTGGACACAAGGTGGAGGAAGTGGTGAGTATCCTCGTCTATGCGGATGAGGTGTTGTGGGTTGATAACAGCAGGGAGAGGATGGAAAGGTTGACATCTCAGCTCAATGAGGAGTTCGAGAGGAAAGATCTTAGCCTTACACAAAAGATCCTTGGGATGAGAATCATCCGGGAAAAGGAGAGAAACCGGTTAAGGGTTTCTCGGGCAATTAATGTTCTCAGCAAGGTTATGAGTAATCTCAGAAAGGAGCTTTGGCTTGGGATGAAGGTGTTGCTGAGGAACATGGAGGCTCAGTGGCAGCCGGTGGTAGCACTCTTAACAACCGGGGCAGTATACATAATGGCTTCGGAAGCCATAAAGGAGGCTATGTGGTGCAAAGGGTTGTTGGACGAATGGATGGTTCTAAAAGAGCAGGTGGTGGTGTCTTCGGATAGCCAAAATACATGACACTTGTGGAGGAATCCGGTGTCCCATGAGAGGATAAAGCACATGGATGTTTGGTATCATTTCATTCGGAAAGATAGTACGGAAGGATGCATCTATGTGGACAAGGCAGCCATTGAAGAAAGTCCTACAGATTTAAGTACCTAGGTTCTACCTCTAAGAAGGGTCAATCATTGCCTTGAACCTCTTAGGAATGGAGTCGATTGATTGATGACTCAAGATGAGTTTGGATCTTGAAGTTCTCTTCACAATGGTTCGGGTTTAAACGCTTAGACAAAGGTAGAGATTGTTGATATTCATCTAAGGTTTAAACATGGCTAAGATTTAAACAAGGTTGGAAGAATAAATTTCAGTATGTTAAAAGAGTGCACACAAGTGTGCGCCTCACTTTGGGTGTGTGCACACCTCTCCATTCAATAAGACAAAGAAGTGCACACAGCTTTGAAGGGTCCAGCATCAGTGTGCACTGCAGCCCTACTCCTTCCAGGTCGCGGCACCCAGCAAGGAGGAAGTCCTGGTGGAGGGCAGCGCCGAACCTCTCCCTCACCAAGGCCACAGCGCCCAGAAAGTGGTGAAAAGGGGTTTTGCCCAAGGCCGCAGCGCACCCTGTTCAGTGCCTAGGCACTAGGCACACTGATGCACACATATTCTACTTAATTCAGCCTCTTGTTAAGTGCTTGGGTGCAAGTTCAAAATGCACAGCATCACTTAGGATTGATGGAGGGCCATGGTTTATTAGTCATCAAGATCTAAGGGTAGAGAATGACACTCAAGATTGGTCAAGACGTTGGTGCACTATATAAAGGGTCACCTAGCTTCATTCTTAACAACATTGTGACATAATTTGAGATCAATTGCAAAGAGTGAAAAGACACAATACAATAGAAAATTGTGTGAGAGTGCACAGACACAAAACACAAGAGGGACTCATTGTAGTGAGGCTGGTTGTAAAGAGAGAGTAGCATAGATTTGATAGAGAGCATTGTAGTAGTTCTTATCATCTTCTTTCTTCTCTTCTTTGTTTCTTCAAGAACTTGAGGTTTCTTGGAGAGGGTTGTTGTGATTGTAAAAGAACCATTGATTTAGTGCAGAGAGTTCAAAGGAACTCACGGGGACGTAGGCTATTGCCGAACCTCGATAACAATTCGCTTGTCTTCTTTGCTTTCTTGCTTTCAGTTGCTGTATCTTTTCTTTACAAGTCATTCTAGACTTAGGTGCTTGGAAGATCACCACCTAGGCATCTTGTCAAAGTGATTTCCAACAGTTTCTTCCTCTCAAAAAATGAAAAATTTTTCTTTCCCTCTTAGAAATTTTCTAACTCTTTTCTAAGAAAAATGCTCAACATCTTTCTTCAAAAAAATCATTTCAAACTCAACGTTCAATTCACATGTATGCATGATAATTTCAATATATATCTTAATTTACTCTTTTACCCTTATATAGAGGCTATGGGTATTACAGTAGTTCACTAAAAATTCTTTCAATCACACCATTTGAGTAGCACAGTTTTCAAGCTACAATGTATTCAAGCAAAAGTGCAACCACTTGTTCTTTATAAGACCAAGAAAAACTAATCGTTTTTTAATGTCAACTACCTAGTCATTATCTGTATATACATTAAATTCTATTCCAACAAGTGCTTAACTTTGACATATCTCAAAATATTCAACTCGCATGTTACTTTTATAAATATTAGAGCATTTAAGGTAGAAATTTATATGGCTTAAATGCAAATTTACCCTCAAATAAGAGATCAATTGCACTTTTTAAACCAATTCTATATAGAAGCAATTTGAACCTCTAATTGAAATTGAATGTAATGAATAACCTTAGTTAAATTTCTAATAAAAATAAACATGTGGAAGACATCTCTCCAATTTAGACCCCAGTTGAATGAATTTGGATCCGATTCTCGTAAGTGCACTTTACAATGAAATTGCTTGCCACCTCAACAAAATTAAAATCTATGATTATAAATGTACCACCTCATCAGACCAAAAAAAGCTCTTTTATCACTAGTACAAAACTGCTACCAGCAAAGTTCTCCCTTTTCTTCTCTTTTCTTTTCTCTCTCTATGGAGTACAAAACAAAACCCGTCTACCAAAATTTTCGATCTTTGTGATTTTCTCAAACCTATACTCCAATGCATGCTATCTCTTAAACCAAAATCAAACCTGTTTGGTCTCCTTAAAACATTTTGTGGGCAATTTTTGTGGGTTTTGTTTGAAAGACCGTTAAGGATACCCAACCTTTTTTTTCTTCTTTTAATGGAGAAATTTTGTGGATTTGTGAAAGAGTGTAAAGTTGTTTTGGGTTGATAATGGATTTTCTCTTTGAAATTTTGCAAACTTTTAGTGAGTATTTATTGTAGATTTGGGGTTTTGAGAGGATTTTTTTTAAGAAAGCAACATTTTTTTTTGGGTTATGAGCTAGAAGCTTCAAATAATTTATCAATATTATTTTTTCACTCTAACATTTTAATAAATCCTTGAAACACAAGCTTCTTGATTTAAAAACTCACAACCTTCAGTTTTCAGAAATTTTTGTTTCAATAAAAATTCATTGGAAAGAATGATTAAAAAAATTGAATTTCTCTATGATTATTTGTTTCTGAAGTTGAATATCACATTTTTTAATTCTTCTCAAGTAGTTAAGAAAATAGCTACTATTCTGGAAACATCTCTGCAAAACTCTTTTTCTTTTCCTTTTCCTTTTATTTTCCTTTACTTTTTTGTTAATAATATCTGACCTAGATGAGTTTTAGCGCTAAAATTTGATACATGTTTTTCACAAGTTTAATTTTGTCAAAGAATTAATCGGAAAGTATTAATGACATCCAGTTTTCAGTTGAAGATTTAAATTGTTTCTAAACAAAATTAAAGGTAAAAAATATAATTAACCCCTAAAAATTTCCATTTAAGCCAATTGATATACAAAGATCAAACAGAGAAAATGGTTCAAGGAGTTTAAAGGAAAATATATTGGATTCAGCCTATGCCTACGTGGGTGACCTTGGAGCCCACCATAGGTGGCTCTCTTTCTTTAGGCTAGTCCTATTTGTAACGGCGCAAGCCCTATTCCATCAAGTTTGGCTTCTGGCAGTCCTTTGGTTCTTGTTTTGAGCTTTAGATGAATTGAGTTGGAAGGCCGTTAGTTTGTTATATTAGGCTTGCTTTGGTCGGTTCATCCCAGATCAAATTTGAACATGTGACCCGAACAGCAACCAACTAAATTCCAACTTCATTGCTTTACAAATTACAACCATGCTTTCAATGCTAAATGGTCACCTTCTAGGACCACTCTTTTTATTAAAATCACAATAGTACTTGAAGTCAGTTACTCTAATGAGTTGTTAGATTAACCAAGAGAAACGTGCAGAGAAAACCAAAAAATTGTGCTATTAAAATTCACAGGTAACAAGTTTTTATTAAAAAAAAATTATCTTATTTCTCTTCCTTTATATTTCTAGAATACAAATATAAAAAATGCATCATTTTGAAAAATTAAATGACCACATAGATTTATTTTTTCAGTATTTTTGTATAGTTTTTAATATGATCTTATAATCTGTGCTTTATTGATAACATTTGTATTGTTTATAAATTGAGATTTATATAGCCCGCAAAATATTTACAAATACCAAACTTATGTTATGTTGAAAAAAATATTATATAAATTCAATTTTTCCCTTTTCAAAAAATAGTATTATAATCTAGGTTCTGTTTCGTAATGCTCACAGATTTTTGTTTTTTGCTTTTTCTTTCTAATAATTTTGTTTTTGTTTTGCTTCGGTTTTGTTTTTAGAATTTTGAAAGAGAAAACACGTTTGGTAAACTGAATTGTTTCAGGTTTTCTATAACTGGAAAACCAAAGACATGTTTGATTGGTCCAATTATGAATTTATTACTTTTATCTATAACAAAAGTCATATAACAAAATTGATTTTGTGGTACATTAAAATCCACAATAAATACTAATAATATGTAATTATCATTTGGGATTTCTCAAATGAAATAAGGAGAGACAACCATTAAGAATTGTTTCTTACACCCTATCCCTTTATACCCTTATCCTTTAACTAGTTATGATTTTTAATTCTTTTATTAGATTACACATCATCCTTTTATATCCTTATCCCCATATTTTCTTTGATTTTTAATTCTTTTATTGGCTTATACCTTATCTTTTATACCATTATCCCCATCCTTTCTTTAGTTTTCTTAATAGATCAAAAGAAAGAGAGAAAAAAAAAAAATGTGTACCCAGATGATGAAGATATGAAGGCAACGCCAATCAAATCTGTCTAGAGCAAACGATGAAGATATAAAGGAAGATTCTTTTCCAATCTAATTATTGTTCAATTCATTTTCATTTTTTAGGCCAATGAAGCAAACATGGATAAAATGAGAGTGAGAGAGAAAGATAGATAGAGACGGGGTAATCTGATCATTCTTCTTCAATCAGATTCGTTCTCTCTATATGATCTGAGTGGTTTCATCCTCTGTCAATACCAACGGCAATCTTTGGTTCTACCATCATCAAATCTTATTTGCAAGAAGTTTTTCTAGAATCATAAATGAAATATAATCGTTCCACTTGATCTCAGTTTTTTTAGGATGCAACTTTGTATAATCGTTCCCCAAAATCTAGAGTTGAAGACGTTGGCAGTTAACTTGTAGTTGCAAATGATGGTGGGTGGCTTCTTGCACTAAAATTAATGTAAAAAATGGGTTCAAAATCTCCTAGGCACGACTCAAACTCAAGCAAAGGCTATGGCACGTAAGTGCATCATTTCCCGTGATTTCATTTTCCAAAACAAGGGTAAACGAGTTTTTCCCATTTCCACTTATTTCCAAAACTTTCGTTTTAGTTTTCATAAAACTCAAAATGGAAATTATGATTAAAGTGAACCAAACACATTTTTTATTGTCATTTTCAACTTTTACAAAACAGAAACAAAAAACTAAAAATGACAATGATATCAAACAACGTCTTAATATATTGAAGATTTGATTTAAATTAACTTACTATGGTTAATGTCGAAAATCTTCTAGACAAGCTCACAGAGCCTTGCGCATATGAAGAACACGTAAACTAGAAAGTCCCCCAAAGGTGGTGCTTGGAAGGACTCTCCGATGCCCAAGTTAATCATATGAAGTAAGATAAAAAAAGATGATTGTAGAGAGAGTTGTGTCCTACTTGGGAAATGGCTGGAGGGTTGAGTCAATTATGAGAAATAATGTCATGGTTATTAGGCACAATAATTATCATAATATTAGGTGTGATTATGAAGTATTAATATCGGGAGTAACTCGGGTTTAATGTCAGGGTAATAATGCTATTTGTGTGTAATTTTCGTAGGGTATTTAATGTGGCTGACTAGAATATTTTAGGGTTTAGGTATGAATATTACACTTTTGCCTATGCTATGTGCAAGATTACGATTGGTTGTTTGTCTAAGTTTGTGGAATTATGCTTTAGCCCTCGAAGGATGCCATATGTCGATTCGTCATTGGTGGAGTGAAATTACCTCACATCATACACTTCCTTGAGCGTATTTATATGGTTAAGGAAGTAGTCTTGAATTTTGGGTATGAAGTATATCTTACGCTTAGCGCGTATTTCTGTGCTTGGCGCACTTTCCATGCTCAGCACATGCCATGCGTTTTTCAATCGTTTTGGAGCTCAGATGGCTCTATGTTTTGGCCATCGGGGTTTGGGTTCAATTGTTGGACTCAATTCTAATTGCACTTGGCCTTGCTAGGCTTGAATTTAGGCTCAACTCAGTGCATTCCCCTCAGTTATTGAGAGATTTTGATCTGAGGGGAGTCAATGCTTGGTGCATTCCCCTCGATTATGTTAGAAGATTTTTATCGGAGAGGAGTTAGTATTCGACACATTCCTCTCTAGTTAGTGGAAAGAGATTGACTGATCATTGCCTAGATAAACCTAGGTCTTTGTTGCGTAAGAGGTTTACGGATTTTGGATGTCTTTGACGATGACTTTAATGCGTCATTGGCTGGCGGCTTTGGTATGTTATTGGCTGAATGCTTTGGTGTTTCATAGGCTGACGGATTTGGTGTATCATTAGCTGAGGATAGCTTTGGATGCATCATTGGTTAATGACTTTATATGCATCATTGATTGACGACTTTAGATGCGTCATTGGTTGACGACTTTGGATGCGTCAGCGACGATGATTTTTTTTTTTTTCCTTAGAAGCACAGTTACAATAGTGTAGTTATTACGAAAACTTGATAATATATGAAGTTAAGAAAGATCATGATTTTTTTGGTTGTTTAAGCTTCGCTGGTTCAGGTTTAGAGCATGTTTAAGATCTTTTGGTGAAGAAGAAACAATCTTTTGTTTGCCCATTTGTAAAACAATTGCTTAAGGAAGTAAAATTTCAAAATTTTGAGACCTGTTCTGGAAAGAAAAAAGGCTGAAAAACCTTGGGAACCAGTTTGTCCATATTTGAAACTGAGCTTGAATTTTGTGAACTGGCTAGTCAGATGTGAGTTAAAATAATAGGTTTGTGAAGAAACTCATTTGTAAAAGCCGAATCTTAAAATTCTTGTTGGAAAATCACCTTCTTGCGGAATCCCAGGTTGTGATCTTTCTAAACATCCAAGTCTAGAATGACTTGTAATAAAATCGAAACAAAACAGGAATCAAATCAATCAAAGAAAGAACACAAGCAATTGTTGTCGAGGTTCGACAATGTGCCTACGTCCCCGAGAGCTCCTCCGAGTTCTCTACACTAAATCATTGGAGTTCTTACAATTACAGCAACACCTCTTCAAGAATCCTCAAGTTCTTAAAGAAGGAAAGAAGAGCAAAAGAAAGTGATAAGGATTTGAGTTTCCCTGGAATTTTCCCCAAGAAAATTCCACTTATAAGGCCCTTGAATCCCCAATCTATACTACTCTCTCTCTAAACAACTAGCCTGTCTACAATGAGTCTCTATTGTGTTTTGTGTCTTTGCACTCTTACACTTGATCTCATATATGATGATGTTATATCACACTTGTTGAGATTATTATTTTTCTTGTTGAATTGCTCCTAGATGATCCTTTATATAGTGCAACCACTTCTTGAACCAATCTTGAAGACAATCTTAACCCTTAGATCTTGAGAACCAATCAATCATAGCCCTTCAATAAGTCTAAGTGATCCTGTGCGTTTTGATCAAGCCTTACGCATCATCTCAAAAGGCTGAAAAAACATACATCAGTGTGCATGGTACTACGGCTCAAGCCAGGGCACACTATCTCCACCTTCTGGGCGCTGCGGCGCACCCTCCTTGGGTAGCGACGCACACCTGGGTCTCAATAACACCACTTACTGGGTGTTGAGGCGTGGATCTCCTGAGGTGCGGCGCACACTTGGTGACCTGATGCTGAACTCCTTTCTTGTTTGATCCTTAGACAAATACCAACAATCTCTACCTTTGTCTAAGCGATTAAATCCGAACCTTTGAGCAGAAAACTTAGGATCCAAACTCAACTTGAGTCACCATATCAACCGACTTCAATCCTAAGAAGTCAAAGGTAATGATTGAAGTTACTTAGAGGTAGAACTTTAGTACCTAAATTTGCAAGATTTTCTTCCTTGGCCACCTTATCCACATGAATGCATCCTTCCGTAACATTTTCCCGAATGAAATGGTACCGAATATCCATATGCTTTGTTCTCTCATGGAACACAAGATTCTTGCACAAATGCAACACACTTTGGCTATCTGAATACACCACCACCTGCTCTTTTAGTACCTTCAACTCTTCCAACAACCCTTTGAACCACATAGCCTCCTTGATGGCTTCCGTTGCTGCTATGTACTCAGCCTTGGTTATTGAGAGTGTTACCATCGACTACAACTAAGCCTTCCAACTTGTACAACATCCGTTTAAATTGAAGAAGTAGGAGGTAATCGATCTTCTTTTATCCCGGTCTGCTCCATAGTCCGAATCCGCATAACCCTCAAGACAAATGGACTAACCCCTTTTCTCATAAACCAGCCCCACATATGGGCTTCCCTTCAAGTACCTCAGCAACCACTTTATCCCACGCCAATGCTCCTTTCTAGGATTACTCATAAACCTGTTGAGAACACTCATTGCATGAGCAATGTCAGGTCTAGTGCTTACCATCATGAACATGACTGATCCAACCGCACTAGAGTAGGGGACCTTTTCCCTTTCCTTCTTCTCCTCATCCGATCTCGAACATTGATCACTGGAGAACTTGAAATGGCCAGCAAGAGGAACCTTTACTGGTTTGCTATGATCTATAAAAAACTTAGATACCATCTTTTCTATGTAGGAAGTCTGAGAAATCTTCAATATGTTTCTCTCCCTTTCCCGGATTATACTCATCCCAAGGATCTTCTGTGCATGGCCAAGATCCTTCATCTCAAACTCCTTACTGAGTTGAGATTTCAATTTTCTTATCCTCTCCATGCAACTCCCAACTAGCAGTATATCATCAACATAGATGAGGACGATCACCACTTCCTGCACATTGTGCCCTTTGTAGTATAAACATGAATCATAGTAGCTCCTCATGAAACCCAAGCTAGTTACAAAGGAATCAAACCTCTTGTTCCACTGCCGAGGTGATAGCTTCAGGCTATAGAGAGCTTTCTTCAATTGGCACACCAAATCTCCCTGCCTTCCTACCTCATAGCCTTCGGGTTGCCTCGTGTAGATGGTCTCATCAAGCTTTCTATGTAAGAACGCTGTCTTCATATCCATTTGCTCGATTTCCTAATTGAATTAGACCACCATTGCTAATACTATCCTTATCGTCTTGTATTTCACAACCAGTGAGAATATCTTGGTGAAATCTATGCCTTCTCTTTGTGTGAACCCCTTCACCACCAGCCTAGCTTTATACCGAACTTCATCCCCTGGAGTGTTCCTTTCTTTGATCTTGTAGATCCACCTACAATCCACAACTCTCTATTTTTCTTGTCTGGGAACCAATTCCCAAGAGTTGTTCTTCCTCAAAGAATTCATTTCTTCCTCCATAGCTAGCTGCCACTTTGATGAATCATTACATTCCATGGCATCCATGTAAGTTTCTGGTTCAACCCCTCTTTCTGAATAAGGAGCTGCTACATTAGCATCCGCAAAACCATATCTCAAAGGTGGTCTAACCACCCTCATTTCCTGGTACCTTGTGAGCTGACTATCATTCTGACTTGCTGCATCATCCTTTTCTAGTTCAACCTCCTCATTAGTGTCTTAAGCTTGGTCCTCATCAATTGGCTCTGCCTGGTCCGAACCCTCTTACTATCCTTGCTCTACCTGAACTGAATTGTCCTTGATGCTATGCTCCACAAATTTCGGACTGGTTTGCTCACTATCCCCCGCAAGGTTAGTTTTCTCCAAATAAGGAAATAACAATTCATTAAAAATGACATCTCTACTTATTATGAGATTCATTCCTTTTTTCTCTAAGGACCATAACCTATACCCCTTAAACCCATCACTATACCCTCACTTGGCAAGAAGTATCATTCCCTAAGAAAACCCTTCCATCATTGATTTCTTGAAATTTTTAAACCAATCCTTGTGAGGGCACATGTGATAAGTGCACATGGAATCCAAGATCCATTTCTCACTGCCTTGCCTCCTGCTCACATTCAAGCACACAACAGGAACATCATCTTACTGTCCTCTTTTGGCAACCGAAGCGTCTCCATTGTTTGTATGGCTTCTTCCTCTCTCATCCCACAACTTCTTCTTGTAATCTTTCTTGAAATGACCCTCCTTATTGCAGTAGTAGCATCACTTCCCTCCAAATTTCGGTTTGGAAAGCGATCTCCCATGGCTCTGCCCTCTACCCTTTGATTTCTCCCGATAGTTGCCATGGATGCTACTGCCATTTCGAGTTGCTGGCCCTCTTCTAATGAACATCCCTTCTCCACTTTATGCTTCCCTCATCTTGGCCTTGAAATCATGAGCCCTTATAGCATTGATTACAATTTCCTTGGTTAGTGTATCTCTTCTATATTCAATAGCATTAATCAAACTTTCAAAATAATCAGGAAAATAATTCAATAACATAACAACCAATTATTCATCCAGGAATGTTATACTACAACTAGCTAAATCTTGAACTAGTTTATTAAACACATTAAGATTATCTTGCAACTCTTTATTAGGATCCATTTTAAAAGCAAAGATTCGTTTAAGAAGATAAATATTATTAGGGAGAGCTTTGGTAAGAAACAACTCATCTAGTTTTTTCGATATGACAGTTGGATCTTCCGAGTCTCCGCACTCCCTTATGACAATATCCGAGATATGCAGAAAGATGGTGCTATATGCCATCTTCTTCATCTAAATCCGCTGGACTTCTGTGATACTTGCTGAAAAAACGTCATCTTCTCCAATAGCCAAGTCCACCTTTTGTTGCATAAGAATAGCCTTGATCTTCTGCTTCCAAAGGGCTAAGTCTCCCTTTCCATCAAACTTCTCAACAATGAAGTTTGAACCCATCTTGTGGAGAAAATCCCAGATTTATGCAGCACTCACAATTGCTTTCCAACTTCTAAATCTCAAGAACACGATCAAAGATTGATCTCAATACCGTTCTTGAATTACCCTCAAGAACACGATCAGATCTTGATCTCTACTCCATTCTTGAATCACCCAAGAAGTTGACCTTTGATTCTTGGAGTCTTGCTCCGATAACTTTTGTTCTAGCTCCGATACCCGCTCACCAAAGCTCTGATACCACTCTTGGTGGTATCTCTTCTAGCTCTGATACCACTGTTGGAAAATCACCTTCTTGTAGAATCCTAGGTTGTGATCTTTCCAAAAACCCAAGTCTAGAATGACTTATAATAAGACCGAAACAAAACATGAATCAAACCAATCAAAGAAAGAACACAAACAATTGTTGTCGAGTTTTGACAATGTGCCTACCTCCCCGTGAGCTCCTCCGAGCTCTCTGCACTAAATCAATGAAGTTCTTACAATTACAACAACACCTCTTCAAGAATCCTTAAGTTTTTGAAGAATGAAAGAAGAGCAAAAGAAACTGATAAGGACTTGAGTTTCCCTAAAATTCTCCCCAAGAAAATTTCACTTACAAGACCCTTGAATCCCCAATCTATACTAATCACTCTCTAAACAACTAGCCTCTCTACAATGAGTCTCTCTTGTGTTTTGTGTCTTTGCACTCTTACATTTGATCTCATATATGATGATGTTATGTCACACTTGTTGAGATTATTATTCTTCTTGTTGAATTACTCCTAGATGATCCTTTATATAGTGTAACCACTTCTTGAACCAATCTTAAAGACAATCTCAACCTTTAGATCTTAAGGACTAATCAATCATAGTCCTTCAACAAGTCTAAGTGATCCTGAGGTGCGGCGCACACCTGGTGACCTGATGCTGAACTTCTTTCCTGTTTGATCCTTAGACAAATACCAACAATTCTAAGCTTGGATTTGAAATGAGCACATCATAAAAACTAAAAAAATGATCTTGTTGGATATGAAACTGACTCAAAATTAGTTAAACTGATTGGTCACAATGGTGAACCGAGAGGTCAAACCGGGTTGAACCAGCTGGTTTGAGTCAACTGAAGGTGCCTAAGTGGCAGTGATATAGAGGTTGAGTGGTGATGATGTGGCATTTGGGTAGTGTTGGCATGTCGATCATGTGGCACCTTGGTGGTGCTAATGTGGTGTTGCCATGACGCTTGGTGGCATGCACTAGGCAGTTGACTAGGCGTTGACGTGGGTCCTTACTGGTCATTGAATAGCTAATAAGCAGCTGACACGTGTCGGTAAGTCATCATTCTTGAAGATAAAAGGATGTCGAGACACTCTGTAGTGGTGGTGTCAATTTTTTATAGCCAGCTTTTTGCAAAAGGATGGTCAATGTTCTATTTTTCAGTAAATTTTAGTGGCTCTGATCAAGGACTTTTCGAAATCTGATCATCGTAAAACTTTGAAGATATGTAGATCAAGGGCTGATGAATTTTTTGGTGTTGCCGGATTTTACAGTCGAAGGTCAGATTTTGACATATTTGATGGTAAATATCTTACTTTACAAAAACTTTAGTGGCTCCGATGGAGGACTTTTTGACATCCGATCTTCATGGAAATTTGCAAAGTGGTAGATTTTGAGGTGTTGAGTGTAGTGGTGCATTCCGATTGGATTGCTCACCATTGAATCTTATTGTATCTGATGGTGTAGTTAGTATGTGACGTTGACAATTGGATTCTTACAGATTTGAAGGGAAGATGTAGCTTTCAACGATATTTGCGGTGGTGTGTGGGTACTTTTCTTAGATCTGATGAGATATTGTATTTTTTTAGTTGTGGATTGGTGGCTCATCTATAACGGCATCTTTAAACAAAAATCTTTGTATTGTTCCTACATACAGCGTCATTCTGTTGATGCTGAAAATCTGTTAGACGAGCTCACAGACCTCTACGCACATGAAGAACATGTAAACTCGAAAGTCGCCCAGAGTGGTTCCTGGAAGGACTTTTTGAACCCCGAGTCAGTCATCTGAAGTAAGATAAAGCAGGAGGATTATAGAAAGAGTTGTGTCATACCTGGGAAATGGTGGGAACCCGCTTTACATAGCACTTGAGGGTTGAGTCAGTTACACAAAATAATGTCGTGGTTATTAGGCGCAATAATTGTAATAATGTTAGATCTGATTAAGAGGTATTAATATTAATGTTATTTGTATGTAACTATCGTGGGGTATTTATTGTGGCTAATCAGAATATTTTTAGGGTTCAAGTGTACGATTGATTGTTTGTCTAAGTTTATGGAATTACAATTTAGTCCTTGGAGGGTGCCACGTGTCGATTCGTTATTGATGGAGTGAAATTACCCCATATCAACTACTTAACTCGATTAATTCTTTTATAAAACTTAATTAGTTTTTTATTTTTGACCTTTTATTGATTGAGATTTACTAAGTTAGGCTTTATATAACCCAAATAAATATAAAAAGTGAAACTACTTTGTTTTGACTGAGAAAAAGTAAATAGGACGCAATCTGATTTAAGTTATTTTACTTTTTTAATTTGATGATTTTATAAATCGTACCTTATTAATTAGACAATTATAGTATTTATAATAACTGGATTAGATAAGAGCTTTAAACTTCTTTAATTCAACTTTATTATTTTGGGGTTTTATAGGGCTAATAGGTTGAGTTTTTATATAGTCCAAATAAATATAAAATTAAAACTACATCATTTTGAATGAGAAAAAATAAAATAAAACACATGACAACACCTGAACACTTCTTAGAAAATTCTTTTACAATAGGATTTGATAACAACTTGTCTAATTCGCTTAAATGTAAGCCTAACCTAAATATAAACCTAATTAACCAATTAAGTAAGCATATATTTATTAGGATTTACTATCTAGCAGTGTTTTCAATGGCGTTTTTTGGGCATGCCAGGAGGCAGGGCGTAGACAAAACGCTGCGAGACGCAAATTATTAAGCACAGTGATCGGGGTATACGCTCCGTTGAAGTTTTTTTTTTCTTTCATTAGGCATACATCTTTTGTTCTGGGGCATATGTTTTTATGCCTTTTTAAAGTTTTTTTTTTTAAAAACCTTAAAAAAAATGCAAGTCAAAGGCTTCAACCCATGCCCAAATGAGTAAGAATACAAGCATTAACCATCGAGTTAGTTGTTCTTTTTTTATATCATTCCACTTCATAAATATTTATTACATGTTATCTGGTTTAATAATAACTAAAAACCATTTAATTAATTACTTACAAATTACAATAATATAAAAAAAATACATGATGTATATATAAATACATTAATATTTATAAAATTATAATTATAATTTATATGCTCTAGAGAATTAGTAAAGTTATGAAAGCTTTCTAAAAATTATTATTTTTAATGTAAATTACTATTTTTTAATTTTTATATTATTTATATTAATTACTTATTATTATTTTTTTTTTTTAAATTTGAAAATGTCCCAATGTTTTCAAAAGATTACACCCCAACGCTTCATAACCTACGTCTCGCCAAATTGGGGAAATAACGCCTAACCTAACCCTTTTACCTCTGAAAACAGTGATATCTAGCAATACTCATCTCTAGCCTCTAGCAAGAAGATCTTAATAGCTAGGTAACCTTGGAGCGTTTAGCAATTGTTGATGTTTTTTCAAAATAAACTTAGATTTTAAGTTAGAAAATCAAAGGAAAGAAGAAAAGAAAAGGAAATTCAAGTTGTAAATGATTCAGTCGACTGAATGGACTGATTTAGTTGACTAAATGTTCATATAGCAGACTGAATGATTGATTCATTTGACTGAATGGAAGACAAAAATTTCTTGGAACTCTCTGGAATTTTTTCAGTCAACTAAATGAAAGACCCAGTAGAATGGATGTTTGAAAATCTAAATTTTCATAACATTAAATAACAGTTGCTCATAAGCTGGAATGTCTATTGAGAAGAGACACTCAGCTAAGTTAGCTGATTCAATTTATTACTGAACCAAAGTTTCTATTATGAATAGATACTAAGTAAACAATATAAAAAGATGTTTAATTGTCATAATTTACAGATTACAAATAGAATACAAATTTCAGATTTCCTTTCTTATTCTTCTTCTTATTCTCTAAAAAATTGATCCTCATATAGAAGCTGTTATGGGTTATTTTTCACGAGTGCAAAGTGCAGAATAACAACAAAGCTTTATTGTATCTTAAAGGAAATTTTCCAGAAACCTTCTTGCACCAGTGAGGGGCGAATTAAACCTTAAGGAAAGCAATCTGGTCATGCCTTGAAGCCATTTTTATTATTCTCTCTTATTTCTTTTTGATAAAATCCCTCATTTTCCCAGAAATCCCCCCAACAATCTTAAGATTGAAGTATTCACTTTGTTTATCAAAATAACTACCTTTTTGAGTTCCCTGAGAGATATGGTGCTGGAATTCAACAAGCTTGAGCATTTTGATGGAGGAGATTTTTATCACTGGCAAAATAAATTGTTCTTCCTTCTGACGTCGCTGCGAGTATATTATGTTATTACTACACCAAGGTCGAAACCTATAGAAATTGAGACGATTGCCCAAACTCGTGATTGGCAGAAATAGGATTAAGATGACAATATCTATAAGGATCATGTTCTTAATGCAATGTCCAATACATTATTTGATGCTTACCACAGTGTAAAGACTGTAAAAGAGTTGTGGAATTCGTTGCAAGCAAGGTACATGAAGGAAGATGCTGCAAGTAAGTGATTTATTATTACAAAATTTAACACTTACAAAATAGTTGACATTCGTTCTATTATGGATTAAATTAGGCAATCATCTCTGAATTGAGGAGGATTTACGGAAAGAAGGAAATGAGGAAGCCCTCTCCAATATTAATTGGGAAGAAGAAGAAGAAGAGATTTCGAAAGAAGTCTCTTAAGATTCTCACAAGAGAAAGATTCCTTCGACCAATTCTGATAAGAATACCAAAAAGGAAAAAAGTGCTTGCTTCCATTGTGGAAAACCAGGACACTTCAAGAAAAATTGTTGAATGCTGAAGAAAAAAAGGCAAAGCACAACAAAAGTTTGTGGCTTAATTAGGCTAATAAGAATGCATAAGGTCTAAGGGAGTGTTCGTTAATACTTAAATGTATGAGATTATATTTAAGTGAATGGTAGAAAGTTTGAACACAAAAGTAATAATAAGAATATTATTTATGTTTGTTTGTTTAAATTCATGTTTAATTCAATTTATAATGATTTATGAATATTATATCTTGTTAATTGGTATGTTCCAATTGCAAAAGCTATATATTTTTCTAGTGGTGTTATATATGTAAGTGTAACATATATTTTGAAACAATGTTTAAGATAAATGTGAATTCCTTAAATAAGTCTTGAGAAGACTTCTAGTATGTTTTGGTTAATACTTGACTTATAATTGAATGTATTCTTATGGTAGAAATCTATAAGAGTATGAATCTCAAAGTTACATGTAGTAAAATCCAATTTGGATGATAATGTCACTTGGACTAGTGATATGAGTATATGCTATAGTGGGTATTGTACAATGATATAAACACCAGGTTAATAATGAGCATGATAATGAATTACAAGTGGGCAAAGTCAAGTAGTTATAAGTGATGAAAAATATCACTTGTCGTGGGGGTGATTCTGAGTGTAACTGTGATTGGTATTATGTAGCAATGCACTATAACGAATTATCCTGGGCATTAGCCAAGTATAAAAATTATAGATGTTAACCAAGTTTTAGCTAGCAAATGATTAAAATTTATAAGGGATGGGAATTAATCCCATATGATTAATCATCCATGATGGAACCTCGACTCAACGCTTACTAAGCATAAGTATTGAGTTCAATGAGACAAAGTATATAAAAAATTTGTGATTGCAAACAACAATAGTAAACATTTCATCCCAGGAGAAGGATGTTTGGAAATCGTAATGATAAAGTGAAGGGTGAACTTTAAGTTCTTAATAAGGCTTATAAAAGTTTTTCTTTGAAAAGTTAAATTACGGAACATACTTGATAAGCTTACCTAGTGAGTGTGAAGTGTGGCTGCTTTTGTTGAGTTCGAGGGCTTGACTCTAGAGAACTCATGGCATAAGATACATGACACACGACTTGTAAATGTGTCGACAATTTTTTGGAAAATTCTATGAGAAGCCTCATGTGTGAGACATATTCGGTTAAACAAATGGGATTTATGGTTCAAAGTATTATACTGCCACTTATTCTGTTTAAGTTTGATGTGTTTTCACTAAGTGAAAATTCAAGTCTAAAAGACATCCATCTAGGCATGAACTTTAATGGATGATAAAAGATCAGATTTATCAAGTCAAAATATTTTGAAAATGGTGGGGGATTATTAATGTTTTTTTTCAAAATAAAGTTGGATTTTAAGTTTGAGGTGTTTTAGAAAATCAAAAGAAAGAAGAAAAGAAAAGGAAATTCAAGTTGTGAACAATTCGATCGACTAAATGAGTCAATCGATTCAATGGACGGTTTTTCCTATAACTTTTTCAATCAACTGAATGAAAGACCCAGTCAATTGAATGTTCAAAAATTTGAATTTTCAGAATGTTAAATGACAGTTGCTCGTGAACTGGAGTGTCTGTTGAGTAGAGACACTCAGTTAAGTTAGTTGAGTCAGTTTATTACTGAACCAAAGTGTCTATTATGAAAAGACACTAATTAAACACTATAAAAAGATGTTTAACTATCATAATTTACATATTACAAACAGAATACAGATTTCAGATTTCCTTTCTTATTCTCTAAAAAACGAATCTTCTTATGTTTAGACATCTTGTAAATTTCCAAACATAGGTAATTTTCATCCATAAACTTATAAAAGTTATTGTGGGTTATTCTTCATGAGTAAAAAGTGCAGAATAACAACAGAACATCATTGTATCTTAGAGAAAATTCATCGAAAATCTTTTTGCACCAGTGAGGGGTGAATTTATGATTATGCCATAAGGAAGGACACCGGTATCACTATTATGCCTAACTACCATATTACTAAGGATAAGTGGGTAGAGAGTATAAGGGTTGCATGTCTTAAGGTAGTAGATGAGGAGGATGTCTAATTTGGAGGGATAGTTTCAACTGCCTAATCAGGGGTTTAGAGTCTAGTTGATGACTTGGTTTAGGATCCTAGAGTCTAGAGAAAGGTCAGGATATGTGTTATAGGTTTAACTCTAGTAAATTTAATTCATATTCCCCTTAACAACCTGGCAAGCCTCCTAATAGTCAAAATCATCGGGCCACCCATCTCCTATCCATCTCATCCCCTCAGTGGATAACTTTAGGATGTTATGAAGGATGCTGGGAGTGATAGTGAGCTCATTTCCCATATAATGGTGGAAAACCAAGTTAATGAGGGAGAACTCTGTCTTAAATTTGCATAGAATTGATCAATTAGCCTAGGATAAAAATTTTCATGAAAAGTAACTAGATCAGCCCAACCCCACCTATCAAAGAGAGGTCTAAGTTTAAAATTGTTAAAGCTAAGAGTGGAAAAATCTAAAATTGTACCAGGCATAATGGACTTAGTCTGTATGGCAGTGACATACATCTCCTTAGCATAAGCATCTTAAAAGTGAGAGGTATTGAGGTGGTCACTTGGAGGGTCGTCCCTTGGAGGTTCGTTCCCTTCACCTTCTTTAGATTTTCCTTTTTCTCTAGTGGCAGCCTTGTGTTTCTGAGAAGTTAGACTATTTGGACCCAAGTATACCATCTTGTACCGCTTGGTTGGTCAGCCATGGAGGAGAGAGAAAAATTGTAATAAACCAAGAGATATGAGTTTTGAAAAATGAGAGGATTTTAGGATTTGAATCAAGGGAATAAAGGGTGGGTATTTGAGTCTTAGGATGTTATTGTGATGAGATAAGGAAGTAGAAACACTAATTTCGTCAAAATCTAGCGAAAGAAAAAAAGAGAGAGAGAGAGAGAGAGAGAGAGAGAGACGTTTTCATGTTTTTTAGGGATTTCAAAAATCAAAATGTGAAGATTATAGAGAGAAATCGAGTGATTTTAAGGAATAGGTAATGATTTCGAGCAATAAAGGGGATTTGGTGGAAGAATTAGTGGAGATTTTGAACTTTGAGGTGTTTTGATGATTTTTTAGAGAGAAGCTTCAAAACAATTTTAATGGAGTTTAAAAAAAATGATGAAGAGTTTAAAATCTGGAAAAAATGTGTTTTAAGTTGACTGGACGAGTATGTTCAGTCGACTGAAATATTGGCAGAGAGTTAGGTTTAAAAAAGGCTTCTGATGTAGTCGACTAAAGAAGTTCATTTAGTCGACTAGATGACGTTATTCAGTCAACTAGATGAACATCTTCTGTCAACTTAAAAAGTGGCAGAAATTTCAGTTGTAGAAGCAAGTGTTTATCAGTCGACTGAATGATTCGATTCAGTCGACTAGATCAGGATATTCAATTGACGAAACCATATCATTCAGTTGACTGACTGTATTCAGTCGACTGAATGAAACCATTCAGTCAACTAAACCATATCATTCAATTGATTGAACTACATTCCGGCAACTGAATGAAACCATTCAATCGACTAGACTATATTCAGTCAACTAAATAAAACTATTAAGTCGACTGGATGTCCGAGATTTTTGATAAAACATTTTTTTTTTAAAAAAAGGAGCCATATTAAAAAGTTGAGCATTTGTAGGTAAAGATTTACAAGTCTTCTTTTGAGTGTTTCTCAAGAATGATCTATTCTTCTTTAGGGTTTATGGTTTAGGGTTAATGGTTTAGGGTTTAGGGTAAAGGGTGTTTAGAGTTTAGGGTTTAATGGTTTAATGTTTAGGGTTTACAGTTTAGGCTTTAGGCTTTAAATTAATTAAGGGTTTAAGATTTGATTGTTTGGCAGAATTAATTGTACGTTCGGTATAATGATTTTTCAATCCGGACTATCATTAAGGGACACGCGTCCGTCAGTGATACTATTTATTTGTTAGTTGATGAACTTAATTTGTAACTAAAATTCATGAAATTTAAGTTGATTTATTAATTATTTTATATTTTTTGAAATCTATTTATTTTTATTATTATAATTTCAACCCTATACCGACAAATTTTAAACTCAGTCAGTATAGATTCATCTATACTGACGGAATAAAAAAACCTTCAGTATTGAGTGAAAAATAAGGCGAGCTTAATGCAATGTTTTTAACCCTTTCTTGTCTGAAACCTCATCTCTCTCTCTGAAACTCTAAACCCATTCTTTTCTCTGTCTCTCACTCTCACTCTTTCTCACATTCTCATCTCTCTCTGGTTCACAATTAGGGCTTCAATCTGTCTCTAACACCTCCAATTATTCTCTCCCCCTCATTGGTAAACTTCACTTTCTCTCTTGCACTTTTGATTTCTAGGGTTTTATTGCTATTATATGTTGCGGTTTCTTAAGACTTCTAGGGAGATAGACCTTGAGCTATTAATTTTGGTTTTAGACTAAGGATCAGACATTTTTGAGTTTGTGTGTGGGTTTGTTTTTTCTTCTGAAGAGGGGTGGTTTAACTAGAATCAATTTGAGTGTTTCACTAGGAGAAGAAATGGATCTTTTGTTGATAACAAAACATTTGATTTGTGCTTAGAAGTTTTTTCTTTAGTAAGGCTACAGCTCTATATGGAGACTTGAGCTTTCAATGCGTTATAAATAAACTTGCATATAACAACATCTTGAAAGTGCTTAGATTTCTTTTCTGTTTCTCCCATTTTTTCTGGGTATTTTATGATACCTTTGAATCTTTGATAGTGTTTTGTTCTTCTCAAAAGATTTTTTAGTTTTTATTTAAATAATTTATAAAAAATGGAAAGGAAATTAAAGTGAAAGAAATTGTGGACAACTAGGAAATTACAAACAAAGAAATTGTTGGTATTTTAGATTCTTCTTATTTAAGCTTTTCTGGTACAACATGGAAGTAAATGACATAGCTTTTGAAATGAATATTGTCAAAGAGTTATAGTGAAAAGTTGTGCAAAATTGTTAAAGCCCAACAAAACCATAGAAAGAGAGGTAAAAAAAAGATATACCAGCAGTGTGCTTCTTTTTGAAGAGATTTGTACACTGTAAATCAGAACCATCAGATGTTCATGACTCAAAATCAATTAAAATTGATTGGATTTATTTCTTGATTTTTTTAAGCACCGGTTGTTGTATTCTTAATTACTTGCCCTTGCACCCTGAGAAATTTATGTTTCAGGGCTTTTTATTACAACTTTTACACTGCAGAATTTGCGTATGGCATTGTTTGAGGATTTAAGTTGCATTTAAACTAATGTCCAAACAATACTAAGTATTCTAGAAACTTGTTTGGGGTGAAAGTTCAGGTTGAGTTGTGTAGGATAAAGACATGTGTGGGATAGAAAATTTGTATGTGAATGGGTGCTGGGATTTTCGAATTGATTTTCCTTCTAAATGCTTAAGTTGGAGTTAAACTATTTTTGAATCAAATTCAAGTTAAACTCATTCTTTTTCACCATAAACGAGTAATAGAATCTCAAGATACACTGAAGAAACTCGTTCTTTGACTGTTTTGTATAATATGCACATGAATTTTACTTTATTCTGCTACATTATTGGTTCTTAACTAGTATAGTGTATTTTCGAATGTCCAGTATACTGGATGGCTATTTAAAATTCAAATTAAAGTCAGGGCTGTCATTCAGTCGAGTGTATGGTTTATTTAGTCGACTGGCTAAATGAAGGAAACTTTTTGTTCTTCATTCTGTCGACTAAACCATATCATTTAGTCGACTGGCTAAATGAAGGAAACTTTATGTTCTTAATTCAATCGACCGAATAATTTCATTCAGTTGACTGAATCTTATTCAGTCGAGTAAACCGTATCATTCAGTCGACTGAATGACTCTTGTAACAGAGTTTTCTGTTTCAAAATATTTTCCAGTCAGAAAAAGATCATTTGACAAAGCATTTTGGTTTTCTGAATTCAAATGATTTATATATAAATTGTTACCTTCTAATAGTGGTCAACTTAGTGCAAATATTGTATCTTGTTTTGATATCAGTTTAATCACTCTGGATATAATGGATAAATCTACCAACAAGAATGTGCGATGAATACTTTGGTGGGGTAGTTAAATTTCTGGATTATACTTTTGATAGATCATCTAAAGATGGGAAAATCTTGTGCTCTTGTGTGAAATGTGTCAACATGTATTGGCATCCTAGAGCAGAAGTCTTCGAACATTTAATTTATAAAGGTTTTCTCAAAGGTTATATTCGATGGATTTTTCATGGGGAGACTTTAGGTGCATCTACTTCTACTAGTGGACCTAGTGAAGGAGGAGGGTTTGAACATGACATTAATGGCCTAATACAGGATGCATTTCTAGTGCATCCATGTGTAGAGGGTATAGATGTGAATATGGATGAAGAGAATACACAAGTCGATGATGACTTTGGATGACAACAACCTTTAAGAGAGAATGTGTCTTTGAAGAAGTTTCATGAATTAGTAAAAGATGTTGATGAAAGATTGTACCCAAACTGCGAGAATTACTCAAAGTTATCCTTTGTAGTACAATTTTATTATATAGAGTGTCTTAATGGGATGATTAATAAAGCTTTATCCATGTTATTAGAGTTGTTCAAAAGTGCATTGTCGAAAGAAAACATTTTGCCAAAATCCTACTATGAAATCAAGAAGCTCATAAAGGGCTTGGGTCTAACGTACAAGAATATCCCTGCTTGTCCCAATGCTGACATGTTGTTTTGGGAGAATAATGCAGAAAAAGAAACATGTTCGTGGTGCTTCTAGGTGGGAAGCTAGTGCAAATGATACAGAAGGTGAATCTGAGGGTATTTTCAAAAAGAGGAAAAAGAAATCTGTGAAGGTCTTACTTTGGTTTCAAATGACTTGAAACCAAGACTGCAAAGATTGTTCATGTCTTCAAAGACTACCATGATGAGGGTCGTACTAAGGATGGATTATTAAGGCATCCTGCTAATTCTTAGGCTTGGAAAGAATTTGATTCTCGATATACTGATTTTTCTTTGGAATCTCACAATGTTCGCTTAGGATTAGCTTCTGATGGCTTTGATCCATTCAGTACCATGACTATCATTCATAGAACTTGGCCTGTCATATTGATACCTTGTAATTTACCTCTATGGATGTGCATGAAGCAACCTAATTTCATACTCTCATTGTTGGTTCCTGGTCCAAAAGGCCTTGGTAATAATCTGGATGTATACATGCAACCTTTAATAAATGAATTAAAATAGTTGTGGTAAGTTGGCATTGAGACTTTCGATACTTCAGCAAATCAAAGTTTTCAAATGTGTGTGGCATTAATGTGGACTATTAATGACTTTTCTGTATATGCCAACTTGTCTGGGTGGAGTATTAGAGAGAGATATGTATATCCTTATTGTGGATTTGACACCTCATCTTTCTATTTGCATCATAGTAAAAAATATTGTTACATGTGTCATTATTGATGGTTAGAAGCTAACCACAACTTTTGAACTAATAAGAATTCTTCTGATAGAACTGAAGAACATAGATGTGCACCTAAACCATTATTAGGGACAGAAGTGTTGAGATAATTGGAGAGCTTTGAAGATGGTAGTAATGATTACGATGAGGGGAGTTGGAAGAAGAAGAGCATTTTTTTTTTCACTTTGCCTTATTGGGAGCATCATCTATTGTGTCACAATCTTGATGTGATGCACCTAGAAAATAATGTTGTTGGTACATTGTTAGGTTAAGAAGGGAAGTCAAAGGATAACGATAACGCATGGCGTGACCTCAAACATATGGGTGTAAGAAGTATACTTCAGTTGAGAAAGCATCCTATCACCGGGAAAGACGTTACACCTAAAGCTTGTTATGCTATGACTCCAAAAGAAAAATATTTTTTCTAAAGTTTTCAAGGAGATGAAAACTCCAGATGAATACTCATCTAGTATCTCTCGTTGTGTGCAGCTCAAACAACGGAAGTTGATAGGCCTCAAAAGCTATGACTGCCATATTCTCAGCAAAAACTTATTCTTATAGCTATACAAGGTTCTTTGCCTGATAGAGTTAGCTCTGTTATAATTGATTTGTGTCATTATTTTAGATGCATCTGCTCTAAGGTTTTGCATGAACATGATCTCGAGCTACTTGAGTCCCAGGTTACTTTAATTCTTTGCCAAATGGAAAAGATTTTCCCTTTATCTTTTTTCACTGTCTTGGTGAATTTGGTTATTATTTAGCAATCGAGGCAAAAATTTCCGGACTAGTAGCTTATCGATGGATGTATCCTAATTGAAAGGTACCCTTTTAGGTGTATAATATTTTGAGTTACACTTATAAAGGTAATAGAATCTTTAATGTTCCTTATGCTTGTGTTTTAAACTTATGTTTATATAGGTTCCTTCTTACATCAAGTCTTTTGTGCATAATAGAGTTCATCCAAAGGGATCTACTGCAGAAAATTACTTAGCACAAGAATGCTCGACTTTTTGTTCGCGCTACCTATTAGGAGTTGAGACTAGGTTTAATCAACCACTACGAAATGATGAAGATGAAAATCCAAATTTGGAGGAAGAATCTATTTTATTTTCCTCCAGTCGACCTTTGGGGAAGAAGAAAAAATTTGGATTTAATGTGAAGAAGCGTAAAAGGATCTCATGAGTTACGCTTGACAAGCAAACTTTGGTGCAAGCACATTGATATGTTATTTTTATTTATGATGCAGGAACCTCATTTCAAAAGTACGCAAAAAAAATTTAGTTTTTTTGCCTAATACATAAACCTTATTTAATCCTCCAAAGCTTTATTTTAGGTTCTTATATGAGATTTTTTATGTAGACAACATGAGGAATTTATTAGGAGACAAAATCGGCCACGTCGTTTATCACAATATGAAATCGAGGGAATTCAATGTCATACTTTCAATGACTGGTTTCGTAATAGAGTAAGTATAGTAGACTATATCTTACAAGTTTTTAGTTCATCAAGCTTAAATATTAAATTGACCACTTCTTAATATCTAGGTTTCACGTATGGATGAGGGACGAAATGCAGAAGTTACTGACCAAATTAGATTGCTTGCTCGTGGTCCTAGTGAAGTGGTTCGCAGATATACTAGTTATATGATCAATGGTTATAGGTATCACACCAAAGAACGCGAGAGATACTTAAAACCTCATAACAGTGGTGTTGTTGTGATTGTCAAGACAACTAGTTATGCTAGTGCAAGGGATAGACGACCTATTGAAGGAGATGTTAATTACTATGGCGCATTGAAGGAAATTATTGAATTAAATTATTCTAGTAGATACAAGGTCATGCTATTCAAATGTGATTGGGTTGATATTAATAAAGGTTACAAGATGGATAATCTCAGGTTCTCTCTTGTGAATTTCTCACATTTGGCACATACTGGTGTTAATTTGCATGATGAACCTTTTGTGTTGGCATCACAAACCAAGAAAGTATATTATGTTAATGATGGAAGGCTCAAAGATTGGTATATTGTGAAACATTTGAAACTTGGGGATACCTTTGACATGGGTGATGAATCATCTATTGAAAGAGAGCAACCGAGAGAGCAAGTGCTTAGTGACACATTTGATACTACTGATGCTTCCAATTTGGTTTGAAATGATGTTGATGATGATGATGGTGGTGGTGGAGTGGCATCATACCAAAGATAGAAGATGACTTTATGTATGATAACCCAATAGAAGATGAATATAGAGATGACTTAATATGATCCTAGAAATCTTTTGTTCTTTTTTTATTATGTAAACAATTATCATATGATGTTTTTTGTAATATGTAAAACTAGATATGCATGATTGTTTACAATGAAATCTTGTGATTGCTTGTCGTATAAAATGAAGCTACTGTATGTTTGTGCCTTTTAAGAGTTATGACATGCATAAATTAAAATGATTTATTGTCACTTTTAAGCTTCGAACTCTAAACTGAATGTCATGCACACATCTTATCATACAATACAACTTATAATTTATCTGCTCAATCAATTTTTTACATGTAAAATCATATTCATTCAACACAACTAATGCATTACTTTTTAAATCCATGTACTTTACAAAAACATTTCAAATCATTTCCCTTTTTACATAAATAACATTTTAAAATAAAATATCGGACTCAAAATGACTATAAGGATGCTGCTTCCAAACCACCCATACAATCTCAAACTATCAGCTCTCAATTAGAGCTTGCTCCCATTTTTGTTTGCCACCTAGGGGGAAAATAAAACGTAAAAAGTGGGAGGAGCTTAAAAAAGCTCAGTGAGAAACACATTACTTTAAGTACTCAATTTTTAGTTTCGTTTACTAATTCATATTATACATTCAATTGATTAACATAATACTATGAGTCATTTCCATATCCTTTGAATTTTAATGCTTATATTTATTACGTATCTTCAATTCAAGGAAGAGTGCCCATCACATAATGGCACTATGCACCATATTATAATCACAAATGTATTTATAATACATTTATACACTCATCATACAGTCCAATCTCATAATTTCCACTTCACAAAAAATCAACCAATACGCCTAGTATCACAATTTCACACAAATCAATATCATATGCCCTTCACTGGGCTAATCACATCGTGTGCCTCTCATTGAACTAATCACATCAATCATCATCAAATTCCAACAATCAACATCATATAAAATGCAATGCAATGCATGATCACACCTCAATTCATTTCGAATTCAACTCTCGGACCTAAGGTCCTATGATGTATTCAAGTCATCTCATACGCCCCTCGCTGGGCCAATCACATCAAAACGCCCCTCACTGGGCCAATCATATCATAACAAGGACATCTCCCCACGTACCAGTATGTTTCTCATCATATATCCTCAGATCACCTTCACCCTTCCTGGGTTGGGTCCTACCATATCAACATTATCCTCAGATCCCCTTCACCTACTCCCGGACGGAGTCCTACCATATCAACATTATCCTTAGATCCTCTTCACCTATTCCTGGGTGGGGTCCTACCAAATCAACATTATCCTTAGATCCTCTTCATCCATTCTCGGACAAGGTCTTACCATTCCAATCTCATCCTTGGTCCCCTTTCACCCCTCTTGGGTGGGTCCTACCATTTTTTCAATGCACACAATTCATTTCCATATAATAACCATAAAATCATATTTATGCAAATTACTTCTTCAATTTACAAACCAGCTCTTCCTTGCCTTTACTCATAAAGCCTTCAAGTTGTTTCATGTAAATTTCTTCCTCTAAGTCCCCATGAAGGAAAGATGTCTTCACATCCAGTTGCTCAACCTGTAGATCATAAGTAAACGCCATGGATAAGAAAAATATGACAGATGTCAACTTTGCTATCGAGGAAAATATCTCACTATAGTAAACTCTCTTTATTTGGGAGTACCCCTTTGCAACCAGACGTGCTTTGTACTTTTCGATCATTCCATCTACATTTGTTTTCTTCTTGAAAATCAATTTGCACCCAATTACTTTCCTATTGTTGGAAATCACCTTCAAGATGCCCAGGTGGTGATCTTCCAAACACCCAAGTCTAGAAAGACTTGTAATGAACAGATACAACAATCAAGCAAAGAAAGAACACAAGCAGTTGTTATCGAGGTTCGGCAAATGCCTACATCCCCGTGAGCTACTCCGAGCTCTCTGCACTAAATCAATGAGTTCTTACAAATACAACAACACCTCCTTAAGAACCCTATTGTTCTTGACACATGAAATAAGAGAAAAGAAAGAGATAAGAACTAAGTGTTTCCTTGGAATTTTCCCCAAGAAAATTCCAATTACAAAGCCCTTGAACCCCTCTTCTTGTATGCTCTTTCTCTCTCAATCCCAACCACTCTTGAATGAGATCTATTCTAGTGCCTCTCTTGTCTTCTGTGTCTTTGTACTCTCACACTTGCACTTGAATTCTCTATTATGATGATGTTATCTTTCCAACCTTTTTGATTGAAGCTAAATGACCATTTATATAGTGCACCAACTTCTTAAACCAATCTTGAAGTTAATCTCAACCCTTAGATCTTGAGGATCAATCAATCGTAGCCCTCCAACAAGTCTAAGTGATCTTGTGCGTTTTAATCAAGCCCTATGCACCAGGAGAAGAGTGCTGAAAATTGGCATTAGGTGTGCCTTCGTTCTGAGGCTTAGAACAGGGCGTGTTGAGGCTCAGAACTTGGTGCCTTGCTGGAGGCCGCTGCGCGGACACCTTAAGCTTAACTCCCGAACATGTTGGAGGTCACGATACCAAAGGCTGGGCCACAGTGCACAACCAGACCGGATGCTGAACTCTTCAGCTGTTTTATTCTTTGACAAATTCCCAAGAAATCTCTACCTTTGTCAAAGCAATTAAACCCGTACCCATTGTGCAGAGAACTCAAGATCCAAACTCAACTTAAGTCACCATATCAACCGACTCCAATCCTAAGAAGTCCAAGGCAATGATTGAACATACTTAGAGGTAGAACTTTAGTACCTAAATTTGCAAGATTATCTTCCGTGGCCACCTTATCCACATGAATGCATCCTTCCGTAACATTTTCCTGAAAGAAATGGTACCGAACATCCATATGCTTTGTCCTCTCAAGGAACACCGGATTCTTGCGCAAATGCAACGCACTTTGGCTATCTGAATACACCACCACCTGCTCTTTTAGTACCTTCAACTCTTCCAAAAACCCTTTGCACCATATAGCCTCCTTAATGGCTTCTGTTTCCGCTATTTACTCCGCCTTGGTTGTTGAGAGTGCTACCACCGGCTGCAACTGAGCCCTCCAACATATATAACATCTCTTTAAGTTAAAGAAATAGGAGATAATCGATCTTCTTTTATCCCAGTCTGCTCCATAGTCCGAATCAGCAAAACCCTCAAAGCAGATGGACTTACCCTTCTTCTCATAAACCAGCCCAATATCTGGGTTTCTCTTCAAGCACCTCAGCAACCACTTCATCCCAAGCTAATGCTCCTTTCTGGGATTACTCATAAACCTACTGAGAACACTTATTGTATGAGCAATTTCAGGTCTTGTGCTTACCATGGTGAATATTACAGATCCAACCACACTAGAATAAGGGACCTTTTTCATTTCATTCTTCTCCTCATCTGACCACGGACATTGATCGCTGGAGAACTGGAAATGACTAGCAAGGGAAACTTCCACTGGTTTGCTATCTTCTGTAGAAAACTTAGATATCATCTTTTCTATATAGGAAGTCTGAAAAATCTTCAATCTGTTTCTCTCCCTTTCCCTCATTACACTCATCCCAAGGATCATTTATGCATGGCCAAGATCCTTTATCTCAAACTCCGAACTGAGTTGAGACTTCAATTCTTCTATCCTCTCCCTGCTGTTCCCAACCAACAGCATATCATCGACATAGATGAGGATAATCACCATTTCCTCCACCTTGTGCCCCTGGTAGTACAAGAACGAATCATAGTAGCTCCTCATGAAACCCAAGGTAGTTACAAAGGAATCGAACCTCTTATTCCATTGCCGAGGTGATTGCTTCTGGCCATAGAGAGATTTCTTTAATTGGCACACCAAATTTCCCTGCCTTCCTTCCTCATAGCCTTTGGGTTGCCTCATGTAGATGGTCTCATCAAGCTCTCCATGTAAGAACGTTGTCTTCACATCATTTGCTCGATTTCCCAATTAAATTGAACCACCATTGCTAACATTATCATTATCGTCTTGTATTTCACAACCGGTGAGAATATTTCTGTGAAATCTATGCCTTCTCTTTGTGTGAACCCCTTCGCCACCAGCCTAGCCTTATACTGAACTTCATCCCCTGGAGTGTTCCCTTCTTTGATCTTGTAAATCCATTTACAATCTATAACTCTTTGTTTTTCTGGTTTGGGAACCAATTTCGAAGAGTTGTTCTTCCTCAAAGAATCCATTTCTTCCTCCATAGCTAGCTGCCACTTTGACGAATCCTTACATTCCATGGCATTCTTGTAAGTTTTTGGTTCAACCCTTTTTTCTTAATAAGGAGCTGCTACATTAGCATCCAGAAAACCATATCTTAAAGGTGGTCTGACCACCCTCCTTTCTCGGTCCCTTGTGAGCTGATAATCATTCTGATTTGCTGCATCATCCCCTTCTAATACAGCTTGCTCTTGAGTGTCCTGACCTTGGCCTTCATCAATGGGCTCTACCTAGTCTGAACCCTCTTGCCTTCCTTGCTCTACCTGAACTAAATTTTCCTTGGTGCTATGCTCCACAAATACTAGGCTGGTTTGCCCACTATCCCCTGCAGGGTTAGTTTTCTCCCAATAGGGAAATAACAATTCATTAAAAATGACATCCCTACTTATTATGAGTTTAGTCCTTTTTGCCTCTAAGGATCACAACCTATACCCCTTAGCCCCTTCACCATACCCTAGAAACACACATTTTCTAGACCTTGGGCTAAGTTTATCATCTTTTTGATGTGCAAACGCAGCACATCCAAAAGTCCTAAGGTTGTTTAACTCAGGGGGTTCCCCATTCCACTTCTCCTCGGGAGTCTTAAGGTCTAAACCCCTAGAGGGTGATCTATTAACCAAATATGCAGCAGTAGACACAACTTCCCCCCAAAAATATTTTGGTAAACCGGACCCAATTAACATGCAGCTAACCTTTTCCATAAGGGTCCTATTCATCCTCTCAGCAACTCCATTTTGCTGAGGGGTTTTTACAACCATTCTTTGTCTTAGAATCCCATTTAATTCACAAAATTTATCAAAATCTTTATTAAAAAATTCTAAGCCATTATCAATTCTTAACACCTTAACTACCCTACTCGTTTGAGTATCCAGCAACTTTTTCCACACCACAAATTTATTCAAAGCATCTGATTTATTTTTAAGCAAATAAACCCAAACCTTTCTAGAATAATCATCAATTAAAGACAGAAAGTAAACATTACCTCCCTGTGTTGGTGCTCTTGTTGGTCCCCAAAGATCCACATGAATGTAGTCAAGAATACCCTTAGACTTGTGCACTCCGGTGTTGAAGCTGACTCGATATTGCTTCCCAAGAACACAACATTCGCATAAATCAAGTTTCTCTACCTTGTCACCACCAAGTAGACCATCCTTACTGAGAACTTGCAGGCCCTTTATGCTCATATGTCCCAAGCAATTGTGCCAAAGAACCGCCTTATCCATCTTAGCCATCAAGCTTGCTGCTTGATCCTTGATTTCTGTCGCTCCGATCATCTCATAGAGGCCATCCTTTATTGCTGCTTTGATCACGATCAAAGATCCCTTGGTTACCTTGATCTTTCTTCCCTCTGCCCCAATGAGATCAAGTTTCTTCTCAAATCCGAAAGATACCTCATATTTCGCAGCAGCCTTGTGACTCCATGAAACATCCTCAATTGGATGTCTCCCATCCCCCTCACTTGGCAAGAAGTATCATTCCCCAAGAAAACCTTTCCATCATTGGTTTCCTTGAAATTCTTGAACCAATCCCTGTAAGGGCACATGTGATAAGTGCACTTGGAATCCAGGATCCATTTCTTGCTGTCTTGCCTCATACTCACATTTGAGCACACAATAAGAATATCATCTTGCTGTTCTCCCTTGGCAACCAAAGCCTCTCTATTGTTGGTATGGCTTCTTCCTCTCTCATCCCACAACTTCTTCTTGCAGTCTTTCTTGAAATGACTCTCCTTATTGCAGCAGTAGCATCTTTTTCCTCCAAATCTTGGTTTGGAGTGCGCTCTCCCAAGGCCCTGCCCTCTACCCTTTGATTTCTCCCAATAGTTGCCATGGATGCTACTGCGATTCCGAGTTTTTGGCCTTCTTCTAACGAACAACCTTTCTCCACTTAATGCTTCCCTCATCTTGGCTTTGAAATCATGAGCCCTTATAGCATTGATCACAATTTCCTTGGTTAGTGTATCTCTTCCATATTCAATAGCATTAATCAAACTTTCAAAATAATCAGGAAGAGAATTCAATAACATAACAGTCAATTGTTCATCCAAGAACGTTATACTACAACTAGCCAAATCTTAAACAAGTTTATTAAACACATCAAGATTATCTTGTAACTCTTTATTAGGATCCATTTTAAAAGCAAAGATTCATTTAAGAAGACAAATCTTATTAGGGAGAGTTTTGGTAAGAAACAACTCATCTAGTTTCTTCCAAATGACAGCTGGATCTTCCGAGTCTCTGCACTCCCTTGTGACATTATCCGACATGTGCAGAAAGATGGTGCTATATGCCATCTTCTTCATCTTAATCCATTAGACCTCTGTGATATTGCTGGAAAAGCGTCATCTTCTCTAATAGTCAAGTCCACCTTTTGTTGCATAATAACCGCTTTGATTTTCCACTTCCAAAGGGCAAAGTCTCCCTTTCCATCAAACTTCTCAACAATGAAGTTCGAACCCATCTTGCGGAGAAAATCCCAGATTTATGCAGCACTAACAATTGCTTTCCAACTTCTAAATCTCAAGAACTCGATCAAATCTTGATCCCAGCACCATTCTTGAATCACCTTCAAGAACTCGATCAGATCTTGATCCCAACACCGTTCTTGAATCACCCAAGAAGTTGACCTTTGATTCTTGTCGCCTTGCTCCGATACCCAGCTGTACAAGCTCTGATACCACTGTTGGAAATCACCTTCAAGATGCCCAAGTGGTGATCTTTCAAACACCTAAGTCTGGAATGACTTATAATGAACAGATACAATAGTCAAGCAAAGAAAGAACACAAGTAATTGTTATCAAGGTTCGGCAAATGCCTACGTCCTCGTGAGCTACTACGAGCTCTCTGCACTAAATCAATGAGTTCTTACAAATACCGCAACACCTCCTTAAAATCCTTCTTGTTCTTGATACATGAAAGAAGAGAAAAGAAAGAGGTAAAAACTAAGTGCTTCCCTTGAATTTTCTCTAAGAAAATTCCAATTACAAAGCCCTTGAACCCTTCTTCTTGTATGCTATCTCTCTCTTAATCCCAGCCACTCTTGAATGAGATCTATTCTAGTGCCTCTCTCATGTTTTGTGTCTTTGCACTCTCATACTTGCACTTAAATTCTCTTGTATGATGATGTTATCTTTCCCACCTTTTTTATTGAAGCTAGATGACCCTTTATATAGTGCACCAACTTCTTGAACCAATTTGAAGTCAATCTCAACCCTTAGATCTTGAGGACTAATCAATCATAGCCCTCCAACAAGTCTAAGTGATCCTATGCGTTTTAATCAAGCCTTACGCACCAGGAGAAGAGTGTTGAAAATTGGCATCAGGTTTGCCTTTGTGCTGAGGCTTGGAACAGGGCGTGCTGAGGCTCAGAACTTGGTGCCTTATTGGAGGCCGCAGTGCAGACACCTTGAGCTAAACTCCTAAACATACTGGAGGCCACAGCGCCCAAGGTTGGGTCCCGGCGCACAACCAGAACTGATGTTGAACTCTTCAATTGTTTAATTCTTTGAAAAATTTCCAACACCTATCCCTAGGAAATTTCACAAGGCTCCATGTTTCATTCCTGTTCAGTGCCTGCATTTCCTCTTTCATAGCATTCTCCCACAGATTTACATCCTCCAAGGTCCTCACCACTTTCAATGTGCTAGGATCATCACCAGTAATATTTAAAGCATATAATGCACTACAAGCACTAAGGGAATACCTGATGGGTGGCCTTCTAACCCGTGTGGATCTCCTTATGAAAGGTGCAGTCTCTACCTTTGAGCTAGCATATGAATCCTTATCCTCTACATTAGAAACATGAATATCATGCTCAGACCCAACTGACTCAGAATCTGAAATATCTTATGCAGTCTATGGGATAGTCTCCCATTCTTTATCTCCCAGGCTAAGATTAATCTGAACCTACTTTGGCTGTTCTAGTACATCTTGGACAGCCAGCACATCCCTTTGTGTTTCTCTGGACACAACATCTCTGCTAAAAATTGTACTTTTGTTTTTTGGATTCCATAACTTGTACCCCTTGACCCCATCTTTATAACCAATGAAAATGCACTTAACTGATTTACTATCAAGTTTGTTCCTCTTTTATTTTGGCATATGCATATAAGCATCACACCCAAACATAACCCAAACTCGGCTTTTTCCTGAATAGTGCCTCAAACGGTGTCTGATCCTGTAAAGCTGATATAGGTGACCTATTCTTCAGATAACATGCCGTAGCCAAAGCCTTTGCCCAGAACTTTGGCTCCAAGCCTGCACAACTTAACATACTCCTCGATTTCTCCATGAGTGATTGATTGAGTCTCTCGGCTACCCCTTTCTATTGAGGTGTATATGGAGTTATTTTATGTCTTGCAATGCCACTTGCCATACATAATTGCTTAAACTTGTCTGAGCAAAATTCCCCTCCATTATCTGTTCTCAGTACCTTTATCTTTCTTTCCATTTGATTTTCTACCAATGCTTTAAACTCATAGAACTTATCAAATGCTTCAGCTTTACTCTTAATGAAATAAAGTCATGCATACCTTGAAAAATCATCAATGAAAAAGACATAATACCTCGATTTTCCAAGAGATTGGACCGGATCCAGCCCAAACACATCACTATTTATCAAGTCCAAAATACTTTTTGCCCTCGTGCCAGTGGATTTAAAACTCAAACGGTTCTGCTTGCCAAGTAGACAATGCTCACAGAAACTGAATCCCATGGAGCAATCTGGTACTCCCTTCACCATCTACTTCGACGATAAAGTAGATAGTCCCTTTTCACCGATATGCCCTAGCCTCTAGTGCCACAACATTGAGGACTTCGCATCATCATCAGTTGCCTCCTCAGATATAAAACATCTATTGTACTGACGTTGTACTGTAATTCCTAGCAACTTGTACAACGTATCATACTAAATGCCTCTTGTGATTACTACCGATCCGTGAGTCATCTTGCACGAATTTTTGTCACAGTTGAAATTCATTATCCCATTTGTCATCTTGCTGATTGATATCAGGTTCTTGCTGAGGCTCAGAATATGCATCACATGTGGAAGTGTCCTGACTGTCCCATCATTCATCTTTAACTTCACCTTCCCAGGACCAATAATTTTCACTAGAGAATTATCTCCCAATAAAACGTTTCCCCCATCAAAGGTTTCATACTCACGAAACTAGTCCTTGTGAGATGTCATATGAAATGATGCTCTTGTGTCAATTATCCAAACACTTCGATCTAATTGAGCCCAATAGGATGCCGTATTTAAGTCACCAGCATCATTATCACACTAGTTCCTATTTTCTTAAGCTAATATCTCACCTATTCGCTTTTTAGGGTTCACACTCTTACTTCTGCAATCCTTCTTTAGATGCCCTAGCTTCCTACACTTTCAACACTTTAACCCAGAATTATCTCTACTTTTCGATCTTCCCCTAAACTTAGGTTTATCACCAGACCACTTGTAGTCTTCATCATAGGTTCACCCTCTCACAGATAAGGCCTCATTTTGATGAGTTTTTTATACCTTGCCGCCTTATCTCCTCAGATAATTTGGCTGCCACGACATTCTCAAAGGACAAATCAGTCATACCACTACCAATCGTAACTATCAAGTTATCCCATGAATAAAGCAATGAACATAGTAGTATAATACCCTTATCGTCATCTATCACATCAACACTGATAGACAATAATTGACCTACCAAAGTGTTGAACTCATGTAGATGAACATAGAAAAAATCGTTCTCAACCATCCAAAGGTAGTACAACTTCTTCTGCATAAATTGTTTGTTTACCAGAGATTTACTTTGATAAAGGCTTTCTAGCTTCTTCTAGAGATTTTTCGCAGTCTTCTCTCCAGAAACGTTTATTAGGACAAAATTGACCAAGCACAGCCGAATTAGACTTTGTTCCTTCCGATCGAGCTTCTCCTACTCCGTGATGGCTATTGTAGATGATGTCGAAACTGCCAGCGACGATGCCACCTCTGCCGTGGACACTGCCATCATGCTCATCATATTCTTCGGCATCTAATTGACTATCACTGTCCACAAATCCTTATCCACGAGTAGATCCGCCATCTTCAGTTTCCATAACATGAAGCTCTTCCCTCCGAACTTCTCGATTTCAATCCATAATCCAATCGATATCTCTGGTCGTTAATCTTCGAACACAAGCTCTGATACCAATTGAACGATTTGAGACCTGCCAATCACACAAATTATAAACAGAAAGAAAACAAGACAAGATTTACCCCAGAATAGGGCTATATCCTGCCAGAAGTTTTCACTATTATCAACCTCACAAATCTCTCATTACAATGTGTGCTCAATACATAGAGAATGTTTATAAGCAACTTAAGATGCCCTATTTAGGGTTTTTGCCTTGCTATAAAACCACAACTATTCATGGGCCCAAGCCCAAACTGCCAAGCAAAAAACCATACCTAACTTACGAGGGAGCGAGACCCCTATGGTCATCAGGGGTTCTACAGATCTAACCCTTTGAAGTATGCACCAACTCTAGCACCCATAAGTTCAATGAAGACTTCATTTTATATTTTCAAAGTTTTTGAGAAAATCACCTCCCTGGTTGTGATCTTTCCCAACCCCAAATCCAAAATGATTTATACAAACAGAAACAAGAATCAAAGCATAAAAAAAGAACACAAGCAATTGTTATCGAGGTTTGATAATATGCCTACGTCCCTGTGAGCTCATCCGAGCTCTCTGCACTAAATCAATGGAGTTCTTACAATTGCAGCAACATCCCTTCAAGAACCATGTGTTCTTGAAGAATGAGAGAAGAGAAAAGAAAGAGATAAGCACTAAGTGTTTTCCGGGAATTTTCCCCAAGAAAATTCTAATTACAAGTCCCTTGAACCCCAATCTCTCTTGCACTCTCTCACTAGAAAAGCCTATGAAGATTTGAGAGTCTTTCTCTCTAAACAACCAGCCTCTCTTGAATGAGTCTCTCTTGTGTTTTGTATCTTTGCACTCTTACACTTGTCATTTATTGTGTTGTGTTAGATGACCCTTTATATAGGGCAACAACTACCTCAACCAATCTTTGAGATCAATATCAACTCTTAGATCTCAAGAACCAAAGACTCATGGCTCTCTAAGAGTCTAAGTGATCCTATGCATTTTAACCAAAGGACCAACGCACCAGCTAAAGGCCTGATATCATATATCAGGTGTGCCTTGCACTGCGGCTCAGAACAGGGCACGCTTTGGCGTAGAACAGGGCCATGACAAGCCACCTTCTGGAGGCTACGGTGTGAGGGAGGTTGTGCCACAGCGTACACCTCCCTGCACTTCTTTCTTTACTGGTGGCCGCGGCGCACACCTGGAACTGATGCTGAACTCCTCATTCTTTAGACAAATTCCCAACAATCTCTACCTTTGTCTAAGCGATTAAACCCGAACCCATTGTGCACAAAACTCAAGATATAAACTCAACTTGAGTCACCATATCATCTGACTCCAATCCTAAGAAGTCCAATGCAATGATTGAACTTGCTTAGAGGTAGAACTTTGTGGATAAATCTGCAGGATTTTTTTTCGTGGCCACCTTGTCCACATGAATGCATCCTTTCGTAACATTTTCCCGAATGAAATGATACCGAACATCCATATACTTTTTCCTCTCATGGAACACCGGATTTTTACACAAATGCAACACACTTTGGCTATCCGAATACACCACCACCTACTCTTTTAGGACCTTCAACTTTTCCAACAACCCTTTGCACCACATAGCCTCCTTAATGGCTTCTGTTGTCGCTATATACTCTGCTTTAGTTGTTGAGAGTGTGACCACCGGCTGCAACCGAGCCTTCCAACTTATACAACATCCATTTAAGTTAAAGAAGTAGGAGGTAATCGATCTTCTCTTATCCCAGTCTGCTCCATAGTCCGACTAAGAATAACCCTCTAGACAGATGGACTTACCTCTCTTCTCGTAAACAGGCCCCACATCTGGGCTTTCCTTCAAATACCTTAGCAACCACTTCATCCAAAGCCAATGCTCTTTTTCGGGATTACTCATAAACCTGCTGAGAACACTCATTACATGAGAAATATCGGGTCTAGTGCTTACCATCATGAACATGATTGATCTAACCGCACTAGAGTAAGGGACCTTTTTCATTTCCATCTTTTCCTCACCCGATCTCGGACATTGATCGCTGTAGAACTTGAAATGACCAGCAAGAGGAACCTTTACTAGTTTACAATCTTCCATAGAAAACTTAGATATAATCTTTTCTATGTAAAAGGTCTAAGAAATCTTCAACCTGTTTCTCTCCCTTTCCCGGATTACACTCATCCCAAGGATCTTCTGTGCATGACCAAGATCTTTAATCTCAAACTCCAAACTGAGTTGAGACTTCAATTTTCCTATCCTCTCTATGCTGCTCCCAACCAACAGCATATCATCAACATAGATGAGAATGATCACCATTTCCTCCACCTTGTGACCATTGTAGTACATGCACGAATCATAGTATCTCCTCATGAAACCCAAGCTAGTTACAAAGAAATCGAACCTCTTATTCCATTGCCGAGGAGATTGCTTTAGGCCATAGAGAGATTTCTTCAATTAGCACACAAACTCTCCCTGCCTTCCTTCCTTATAGCCTTCGGGTTGAATCATGTAGATGGTTTCATCAAGCTCTCCATGTAAGAATGTTGTCTTCACATCCATTTGTTCGATCTCCCAATTAAATTAGACCACTATACCTAACACTATCCTTATCGTCTTATTTTTCACAACCGGTGAGAATATTTCGGTGAAATCTATGCCTTCTCTTTGTGTGAGACCTTTCGCCACCAGCCTAGCCTTTTACTAGACTTTATCCCCTGGAGAGTTCCCTTATTTGATCTCGTAAATCCACTTACAATCCACAACTCTCTGTTTATCTGGTTTCGGCACCAATTCTTAAGAGTTGTTATTCCTCAAAGAATGCATTTCCTCCTCCATGACTAGCTTCCATCTTGACAAATCCTTACATTTCATGGCATCAATGTAAGTTTTTGGTTCACTTCCTCCTTCTGAATAAGGAGCTGCTACATTAGCATCCGCAAAACCATATCTCAAAGTTGGTCTGACTAGCTTTCTTTCCCAGTCCCTTGTGAGCTGATAATCATTTTGATTCCCTACATCATCTTCTTCTAGTTCAGTCTCTTCATAAGTATCCTGAGTTTGGCTTTCATCAATGGGCTCTACCTAGTCCGAACCCTCTTGCCTTCTTTGCTCTACCTTAACAGAATTTTCCTTGATGCTATGCTCCACATAAATCGGGTTGGTTTGCCCACTATCCCCTGCAGGGTTAGTTTTCTCCAAATAGGGAAATAAATGCTCATTAAAAATGACATCCTTATTTATTATGAGTTTAGTTCCTTTTGGCTCTAAGGACCACAACCTATACCCCTTAACCCCTTCACCGTATCCTAGAAAAACACACTTTCTAGACCTTAGGCTAAGTTTATCATCCTTTTGATGTGCAAACGTAGCACATCCAAAAGTCCTAAGGTTGTTTAACTTAGGGGGTTTACCACTCCACATCTCCTCGGGAGTCTTAAGGTTCACAACCCTAGAGGGTGATCTATTAACTAAATACACAGCCGGTAGACACAGCTTCCCCCCAAAAACATTTGGGTAACCCAGAACCAATTAACATACACCTAACCTTTTCCATAAGGGTCCTATTCATCTTATCAACAACTCCATTTTGCTAAAGAGTTTTCACAACCGTTCTATGTCTTAGAATCCCATTTAACTCACAGAATTTATCAAAATCCTTATTAAAAAATTCTAAGCCATTATCGGTTCTTAAAACCTTAACTACCTTACTCGTTTGAGTTTCTTCCAGCTTTTTCCACACCATAAATTTATTCAAAGCATCTGATTTATTTTTAATCAAATAAACCTAAACCTTTCTAGAATAATCATCAATTAAAGACAGAAAGTAAAGATTAGCTCCCTGTGTTGGTGTTCTTGCTGGCCCCCAAAGATTGGCATGAATGTAGTTAAGAATACCCTTTGATTTGTTCACTCCGGTGTTGAAGCTAACCCGATGTTGCTTCCCAAGAACACAGCTCTCGCAGAAATCGAGTTTTTCTACCTTGTCACCATCAAGTAACCCATCCTTGTTGAGAACTTGCAGCCTCTTTTCACTCATATGTCCCAAGCGATTATGCCAAAGTATTGCCTTATCAATCTCAGCCATCAAGCTTGCTGCTTGATCTTTGATGCCTGTCTCTCCAATCATCTCATAGAGACCATTCTTGATTGCGGCTTTGATCACTATCAAAGATCCATTGGTTACCTTGATCTTTCCTCCTTCTGCTTTGTATGTGTACCCCATGGAACCTAGCTACCCCAATGAGATCAAATTTCTTCTCAAATCCAGAAGATATCTCACATTCCGCAGCAGCCTTGTAACTCCATCAAACATCCTTAATTGGATGTCTCCTATGCCCCTCACTTGGCAAGAAGTATTGTTCCCCAAGAAAACCATTCCCTCATTGGTTTCCTTGAAATTCTTGAACTAATCCTGGTTAGGAAACAAATGATAAGTGCACCCAGAATCCAAGATCCATCTCTCGCTGCCCTACCTTGCACTCACATTTGAGCACACAACAAGAACATCATCTTGCTGTTCTCCTTTGGCAACCAGAGCCTCTTCATTATTGGTATGGCCTCTTCCTTTCTCATCCCTCATCATCTTCTTACAATCTTTCTTGAAATGGCCCTTCTTATTGCAGTAGTAGCATCACTTTCTTTCAAACTTCAGTTTGGAATGCGATCTTCCATGGCCTTGACCTCTACCCTTTGATTTGTCTCGGTAGTTGCCATAGTTGCTGCTGCCATTTCGAGTTGCAGGCCTTCCTCTAACGAATAAAACTTCCCCACTTGATGCTTCCCTCATCTTGGCTTTGAAATCATGAGCCCTTATAGCATTGATCAAAATTTCTTTGGTTAGTGTATCTCTTCCACATTCAATAGCATTATTCAAACTTTCAAAATAATTAGGAAGAGAATTCAATAACATAACAGCCAATTGTTCATCCGAGAATGTTATACTACAACTAACCAAATCTTGAACTTGTTTGTTAAACACATCAAAATTATCTTGCAACTCTTTATTAGGATCCATTTTAAAAGCAAAGATTCGTTTAAGAAGATAAATCTTATTAGGGAGAGTCTTAGTAAGAAACAACTCATCTAGTTTCTTCCAAATGACAGCTGGATCTTCTGAATCTCCATATTCCCTTGTCACACTATTCGATATGTGTAGGAAGATGGTGCTATACGCCATCTTCTTCATCTCATTCCGCTCGAGCTTCGTGATACTTGCTGGAAAATCATCATCTTCTCCAATCGCCAAGTCCACCTTTTTTTGCATAAGAACAACCTTGATTTTCTGTTTCCAAAGGGAAAAGTCTCCCTTTCCATTAAACTTCTCAACAATGAAGTTTGAACCCATCTTGTGAAGAAAATACCAAGATTTATGCAGCACCCACAATTACTTTCCAACTTCTAAACTTTAAGAACTCAATCAACTCTTGATCCCAACACCGTTCTTGAACTTCAAAAACCCGATCAACTCTTGATCCCAACATCGTTCCTGAATCACCCAAGAAGTTTCCTTTGATCTTGTCCTGATACCCACTGTTCTAGCTCTAATACCACTGTTGCTAGAACCAAAGCTCTGATACCACTGTTGAGAAAATCACCTCCCTGGTTGTGATCTTTCCCAACCCCAAATCCAAAATGATTTGTACAAACAGAAACAAGAATCAAAGCATAAAAAAAGAACAAAAGCAATTGTTATCGAGGTTCGGCAATGTGCTTAGATCCCTGTGAGCTCCTCCGAGCTCTCTGCAGTAAATCAATGGAGTTCTTACAATTACAGCAACATCTCTTCAAGAACTATGTGTTCTTGAAGAATGAGAGAAGAGAAAAGAAAGAGATAAGCACTAAGTGTTTCCCTGGAATTTTCCCCAAGAAAATTCCAATTACAAAGAGCTTGAACCCTAATCTCTCTTGCACTCTCTCACTAGAAAAACCTTTGAAGATTTGAGAGCCTTTCTCTTTAAACAACCAGCCTCTCCTGAATGAGTCTCTCTTATGTTTTGCGTCTTTGCACTATTACACCTGTCATCTGTTGTGTTGTGTTAGATGACCCTTTATATAGGGCAACAACTACCTCAACCAATCTTTGAGATCAATATCAACCCTTAAATCTTAAGAACCAAAGACTTATGGATCTCTAAGAGTCTAAGTGGTCATGTGCGTTTTAACCAAAGGACCAACGCACCAGCTGAAGGCCCAATATCATGTATCAGGTGTGCCTTGCGCCGCGACTCAGAACAGGGCATGCTGCGGCGCAGAACAAGGCCAGGAGAAGCCACCTGTTGGAGACCGTGGCATGGGGGAGGCTGTGCCATGACACATACCTCCCTGGACTTCTTTCTTTGCTGGTGGCCGTGGCATGGGGGAGGATGTGCCACGACGCACACCTCCCTAGACTTCCTTCTTTGCTGGTGGTCGCGGTGCACACCACTTGTGCCGCAGCGCACACCTAGAACTGATGCTAAACTCCTCATTCTTTAATTCTTAGACAAATTCCCAACAAAAGTGTTACTAGCATTAGAAGATCCTGAAGCAACAACACGTTCGGCCCGCATGAGTCTCAATAGCCTCATACAATTAAGAAATAAAAAAGATAAATGATAGCATCTAGAAACGGTAAAGTTTGAGTTCTTTCTGATAAAGATTGAATACTTGTAATTGTTCATGTTAGGATATGATTAGTATTACATATATATTAGCAATTCTGCTTAATGTTTTGTCATGCTACTGATATGCACACACAACATGTGAGCCTCACAATGCATTTTCACCTACAATAACTTTCATTCTCATTTTTTATGATACGATACAGGTGTGGATTGATATATTCGTTTGTCATGGTAATTTTGTTCCTAACTTAGCAACCGAAGCTTGGAGTCAAGATTCTTCCAGCATTTCATACATGTGCAGATATGTAAATATATCCTTTGTCTATTATTTTTGCTTATGGTTTTTATCTGACCACTCCTTATTTATTATGATCAGCACTTGGGCATAGATCAAATAAATAATTGCCCGTGATTCATCATCATTTGAGGTGGAATTTTGTACTATCGCAAAGGAATTAATAGCCAAAATCCCAAATATCTTTTATAACAAAATTATCTGCTTCTTCTGAAATATAAATACGTCACAAAAAGGGAAAAGTAAAGACTCTCTGATCGATGGTGAAGATCAAAGATATTGGTTGAACGATGACGAATTTATATAGAGGTGGCAATGCCACTTCTGTAAGTTCTCTACGAGATTGTGGAGTTTAGGCTAAGAAAAAATTTGCTACATTGACAATGTAAAAACAATGAACTAGATTGGTACTTCAAACATGGCTGATGCCAGAGTTGCCCCTAACTATAATGAATTTTTGGAAGTCTCTTTGGCTGTATAAGTCATTTGAGGCTTGAAAGTATACGATTAGGACTGCACTAATATGGTTCAGGTTGAAATTTTAAAGACAACAGCCTTACCAAAAAAAATATTAATAAGGTATGCATTAGACAATTTAATGTAAAAGAAAACATAATCACAAACTTAGAATTGATTACCAAGTTGATAAAATGAGATAGAGAACAACAAATTGACATAATCAATGGATGAGTGCTAGACAGGTGTTGTACGTAACCCCTAGACAGGCGTTGTGCTTAGCCCCAGCCTCTGGACAGGTGTTGAATTTTTTATCTTTATTTTCTTCTTCTTAAAGTTTCTCTCTAGTGTTTTACATCACTGAATTTTCTTCAAATGAGCTGTTAGGTTGTTGAACTAAAAGTCTCTTCTAATATATCTTCCTCGATACCAATCTCCTCCTACAAAAGTTATTTTTTCTAATCTTAAGAAACTATAGAAAAACTAAAAGAAACTCTATTTAACAATGTTTTTCTCAATTGCAATGTTACTAATCCATTTGTCAGCTCAAATACTGAAGGAAATACCAGAGTACTTTAAGTTTTAAACTTTGAATTCATATTTTCAAAATTGATTTAAAAAGTTTTTCATGGGTCTCACACCCTGCCCCATTTCAAACCTTTAATTAGATATCATCAAACAATTTAGTTAACTCCATCTCACAAAAAAAAAACTCCAGTACAACTAAGTTTATAGTGACGGCCTTTCAAAAAAATGTTCACAGCAATAGGGTCTTTAAATACATTCCAAAAGTAATGGGAAAAAATAGAGGCAAAGCATGAAAAAGTTATAACCATAACCTCGAAGAGAAGCAAGAGGAGGCTATACATCAGCACAAGTGCAACCATACTGCCCCTGAGGTAGCAGAACCTGATTTCTTATACATAATGCAGGAACTCCAATTTCGCATGTAGAATTGAAATTATAAGATTCGAGAAAGCCTTTTGAGGCTAAGGCATACAGTTACCTGTAGTTCTAGAAGAAAAAAAGATATTTGTGAATGCTTCCACTGGTTATTCCACAACTGCAAATTCATCTTCCATAAAGGTTTGGTATAAGAGATATATGTTTGGTCATGCCATACTTTATGAGAAGTTAATCATGTTGTCGATAAACTTGCTTAATGGGTGTGCTTACATATGAACACCAGAGATGAGCACCGCTGATGATTTTCGCCAAGATGTCATAAAGGCTCTTATGTTTGATTCTGTTGGAATTCATTATTTTAGTTCTAAGTGGGCTTCTATTTTGTTTTTGTTTTTGTTTTTTTGTTTTGGTAAGTCTTTATGGACTCTTTCTTTTGTTTTAGCCTTTGTAGTATTTATCTCTCTAGGTGGGATTTTGGTTTATGTCTCTCGTCTTGTTTGTTTTTAGCATTGTTTTTTCTTGGTGGGGTATTGTTTTGTTGGGATTTTATCCTTAAAATCCACCTACTTATAATAATAAATAGGCAAATAAACAAACAAATATTATACACAACAATTTAATATAGTTTGGAAACCTCTTTGCCTATGCCACCAACAAACTCACAATTTTATTAATCCTTAACAACAACTTTAGGAAAAACAAAATTATTACTCTCACAACCCAAAATCTCCAATACACCCAAAACTCTCCACCTAGCTCTAGTAATAATATTGGCATAATGAGTATATGCCAAACCTTCTCTAAAGCCCTCTTTATATAGAGGATATTTTCCTAATACTATTAGGAAAAGAATAATAACAACATAATAAACTACTACTACTACTACTATTATAATAAGTAACTATAAAACAGGAAACCACTTTTTCCAAACCAATTAGAAGTCCTCATTGTGGGGAATTGAGCCAAAATCCTGACAAATCTCCACCTTAGCTCAAATTCTCCACACTTCATTAATAAATCTAACTTTCTTCTTGGTTAGTGCGACCCTTCCTTTTGGTCCTTCCATATCTGCTCCATCTAATTTTCCAAGCGAAACATTCTAATCCAGTACATACAAGCCCTTCTTGTTCATAGTAGCCTTCAGCACTACATTTGATCCATTAAGAACTTACAGTTCTCCATTACCCGCAGTCCATGTTTATCCATCTTATCAAGATCCCCCAAAGAGATGATATTTGTAGTGAGAGAGGAAGCAAAATTTACCTTCTCAAGTGACTTCACGCTTTCATTATGGAGCTTCAACCTTAAGCTTCCTTCACCATCAATTGCTTTGTGTTTCCCACATGCAATAGCAACTTTGACATGGGTTGGTTCCTTTATACAATAAAAATACTTTTTCTTATTGAACATGTGAATGGAGGATGCCGAATCAAGTAGCACCATAGTACTCTCATAAACTTTTTCTTCAATGTACTCAATAACTAGCACCTTTTCATCACTTTCCTTGGTGATATTAGAACTTTCACTACTTTTACCATCAAGACTCTTACTCCTACTCATCCTTCTCAATTATTTTAAATCATCTTTCATCGCCATATAATAATATTGGATATGTCTTATCTTTCCACAATAGAAGCACTCATTTGTCATCTTTGGACCTAGATTTGGATCTCCACCTTGAGCCGCTGTTCGCTCTCCATTGGCTCCTCTCTTGATTAGACCTCTCCACAGCAAGCACTTGACTACCACTAGACAAGCTCTCACTTCCCATCAACCTTTCATTCTCATGAAAGTGTGCAATCACATCATCTAAGCTCAATGTCGACTTTGCCCACGAACAATATTTGCACCAATGGTTTGTAAGATTTTGGTAAAGATGATAACAAGAGAAATGGCTTCTCCTCATCCTTCAGTGATTCTTTTGCATTCAAAAATTGAGACACTAACTTGTTAAATTCATTAAAGTGATCATGAAGACTTGTACTTTCTTCCATCTTTAAAGAATAGAGGTTCATCTTGAGACACAATCTGTTGGTCAAAGACTTTGATGCATAGATACTCTCGAGCTTATCCCACAAACCCTTGGGTGTAGTTTCTTTCAACACAGTATACTTGATCTTGGGAGCAGAGCTAACAAAATTGTACTTGTAGCCTTCATCTGAATTAATTACCATTTTTTGTCAATCACTTATTCTGGCTTTTCTTCCTCTAAAGTCTGATCAAGATCTTGTTGCACCAAAATATCTTGAACTGTACTTTTCCATAGAGTAAAATTATTGGATCCATTAAATAAAGGAATCTGAAATTTAGGTATACCTGTCGACATGGTGGCGAGGCTGCAACAAATAGCAGTGTGCAACTTCTTCAAATAGTTGATCAAGCTCTGATACCACTTGTTGTGATTTTACCCTTAAAAATCCACCTACTTATAATAATAAATAGGCAAACAAACAAACAAATATCAAGCATAACAATTTAATGTAGTTCGACAGCTTCCTTGCCTATGCCACGAACAAACTCACAATTTTATTAATCCTTAACAAAAACCTTAGAAAAACCAAAATTGTTGTCCACTACAAAAAAATTTCTTTTTTGCAACGACAAAAGTCGTTGCCAAAAGTCAAAAAGTCGTTGCTAAAGAATTTATATCATCACTTTTTAGCAACGACTTTTTATCGTTGCAGGGTCGTGTTGTGGCGTCCGTTAGGTAAAGTCTTTCTTTGTCGTTGCGATAAATAATTATTGGCAACGAAAAATTATCGCTGCAAAAGAATTGTCGTTGCCAATAATTAATAATAAAAAAAGAGTCCGTACAATTGGCAACGACATATTGTCGTTGCGAAAAACCTTTTGAACAGAAATTTTTCGTTGCGAAAGGACTTTAGGCAATAATAAGTTATCATTGAAAATTGGCTTTAGGCAACAACAAATTGTCGTTGTGAACTTACTTTTGGCAACAACATATTGTCGTTGCAGACTAACTTTTGGCAACTCCAAGTTGCGAATTTACTTTTGGCGACGAAAAATTGTCGTTGCAGACTAACTGTAAGCAATGACAATTTATGTCATTGCATATTAACTTTAGGCAACAACAGCACATTGTTGCGATACAATTTTAGGCAATACTTGTGAATCTCGTTTTAAATAGATTTATAGCATCGTTGCTAAATGAGTTTGATTCAATAAATCAGAATAATTTATATTGTTTATACATAGTTAATCATCGATATTTTGAACCTATAACATATATACAAATGAAGGATACTTTTATATTCAAAAATGCTTTTAAAGCTTAGAGACAGTTTTTACAAAAGTCAAGAGACTTAATTAACCAATTCAATTATGTCATCTATGTTTGGCTTCACCATTGCTAAATTAAATGGTTTTTACAACTTTACAGCTTTTCAACTTACTACATACAAAAATCACTTGACAAAATATTGAAATATCTAGTTAAAGAAAATATGGAGTAGTCATAACAAAATATCTCCTATCATACTTGAATCTACAATGTATATCCAAGCTTCGTCATGCCCCACAAAAAAAAACAAAAAATATTCCCACCCTCCTAGCTAGCTAGGCTCCAATCTAACTACTGTATACATCATACCTGTACCATAGTGAAAAAACTAAGTGCTAAAATCAATAATTCATGCCAAAAAGATAAGAGAAAGCACAAAATCAAATGTAATCAGTCGATTATTTGACAGCTTAGATTCTTAAAAGACATTTGATTGAGAATGGATTTATATAGGTATTATAAATAATAAATACAACAAAATTATCCAACCAAACTGTCAAATAAATTGTCAATCACAGTCAGACCCTCGATGGTCATTATCCTCTCCAATGTTCTTAAATCAAATATTCTGAAGAGAATGTAAATTACTTAACATCTTCATTAAATGGTAAACACATTTTCTGAAAAATTCCGATGTTAAAAACACATACAAGGGCATCATGAGATGCTAGTAATAGACTCAAGTCTGACATTGAAACTCTAATAACTCAGGTTTCTATTATTGAATTAAATTCAGTAAAATGCCATAAGCTGAAGAAAATATTACTAATTAATTGGGATTCATAATGATGCTTAGCAGCTAAGTTAGAAAGAAGCTAAAGAAGATTGTACAATAACTCCAAGTTCGATCCACAAAATAGTCATAATGGAGAGCATGTCGAACTAAAGTCGATGTTGTTCACTTTATAGTGTAAAGAAGTAAAATCAGTAAGATTTAAAGACATATATTAAAATTTTAAAGTAGGCACCATCATAAATCCAAGATATTATATGTTATCAATAACTTTTGCATAATTGTCAAATACTAAACTGTGAGAGAGAGTGCAATTAGAGGCAGCAAGTTATGACAGACATACATATTTGCTAATGAAAACACCCAAATAAATTTTCTCATTAGTGTACTATTTGTCTAGCTAGTATGATTTTTTTTTTCATTTTTCGAGTAAACCTCGTATTCGTTAAATACAAATTACTTACTTGAGATTGTGATGGCCCCGCAAAGTGAGCATTTAACATAGCTCTAAACTCTTACCGAAGGCGATCATTTTTACGCGTACATTATGCTCTTTCAGCCATAATCTTTTCATTGACACCTTCAAGCTGTCTCTCAAGCTCCACAAGTCTTTGTTGTTGTTGTTGTTGATGCATTTGATTCAAGAGTTAAAGGGGAAAATGGAATCATGTCTGAAGACTAATTAATGTTTATAAGAGTAAATTAAACGGTTAAACCTCAACCAGTTGAGCCCGAAGTTGTGATTTCATTTTTTGTAACAGTTTGCTTTCCAGTCCCTTTTCCACAAAAATATCCTGACATGGACCCTAAAACTTCTAGTAATATTGCCTCATGCGTTTTAGGGTTTTTTTCTTGTGATGTTCGTTGCACAACTTCACTAATTTTTTCCTAAGATTGAGAAAATAAATTGTGTAAGTTTTGCAACCACATCATATTAGGAAAACAAATTTATATAGGCTTATAAAGTGATAACCATTTACTTTCTCCACTACTTGATCCAACAAATTTTCATGGCAGTGATAACCACATTATTTAGGATGAAAAATAATCATGACAACAATAGGTTTTTGTGGTTGATTGAGAGACCTGAAGATGGGAATTTCTCAAGCTATATAAGACAAACAGATTAGGAAGGTAGCCAAATGAAGAACTTATAAGAAATATTAAATCAACCATGTGCCTAGTACTTTCCAAAGCTAGGATATAAATACATATAGCAAGAGCAGGTTCCAAAGTGGGAGCTTGAGAGCACCAATTTTGAAAAATTTATGCATATCTACTAACATTCGGTTGTAGGTTTATAGGTAGAAAACCAATTGTATACATATAATCACAACTTTTTATTTATGGATAACTAAGGAGAATGCATATTTCTGGGTCATACAAGCCTGGATTTAAGGATATGATAAGTCAATTGATTCTTACTTAGGTTCTTCTCTAGCTGGAAGTTAAATTATTTCTAGTTTTTCAATGGTCATGTTTCGAGGCCATACTATTCTGTCTACTTGGCCTTACTAGGAACTTATATAACATATATGAGTGCATCTTTGGTTATTGGATGTTTATAGCATTATTAACAAATAACTTATGGAAGTGTAGTTTCAATGGGAATATGTAATTTCTTTTCTGTGAAACTGTTACTTGTTAATTGTAGTTTCTCCTTTTTCTTATATTTGAAGGATAGATGCCCATTTGAAACCTGAAAGGTTGAAATAGTGTACATCTATCATCTATGGGCTTACCAGTTCCAGCAATTTTCGAGGCAAACTCTGATTGAACTTTTCTTTATGGTTATTCATAACTATAGAATTCCTGGACTTGTTTGCAGCAGATTTTGTTGGTAGCATGTTCGATATCTAATTTTTGTGCGTGTGATTGCTAAGAAAAGAAAGAAATAAGAGAAAAAATGGAAAGAGAATAGCTATCAAATCTATAAGATACAATTTGAGGTTAAATTGTCATTTAACTTCTTATTATGCTTCATAAGTTTATGATTGAGGTCCATCATTTTCATTCCTAATTTTATTCACTTGGTTGTGTTTATTAGGGGAAAAGTGTTGTTGTTTAGAAACCAAAAAAGGAAAGGAAGGTATATTTAAGTTGGGAAATATTATCTATTTTGGATACTGGTATGGTTAGAAATAGGCAAAGCACAACTTCGTATTTGTGGATGTTGATAAATAATTGTCTGAAGTAGTAGTATTTGCTGAGCATGTTAGAATAGGGGAATGCTAGCTGGGGAAGGAAGCAATTAGCGGTTCTAATGATTGTAAGAGCTACTAAGTGCAAAGTAGAAAGCAGGTTTCACCAATAGGGATATTAAATTATGTATTAGGAATTGTGTCTTTTAACCTATAGGAGCCTTTGATGATGCCACTGGTAAGGGTGGCAGTGTTTGGTCAGAAAAAAAGATTAAAGATCTCTGTGATCTCATCATTGCCTCTGTTACTGTTCTTGTACTACCTACATACACTACACACACAAAACACCAAACCTGACCAAAATTATTCAACTGGGCTCATCATCTTGTTTTAACTTTTCACATAAGAATTAAGCATAAGTTCTATGGAGAACACAATTAATTTACTTAGGGTCATGGCAAACAATTTAAATCATGAGGCCAATATATGTAACGACATATATATATCTTGAAGTAAAACGACGTAGTTTTGCTCCATGAAAAAAGTATAAAACTTTGTCTAATGTTTTGTCGATAAAATATAGCGGAACCAAAATATGTTGTACAGATATTATTTCTATCGCAATGACAAATTGTCTTTGCTAATTCTAAAATTTATATTAAAAAAATTGAAATTGATTTTATTGGACAATATAGAGTGAATGGTTTTTAAATAATTATGTAATATTTTTTAAAATTATAAAATCAATTTTCAAATTTCACTAATATTAATTATAGACTTGATTATAAAAAAATACAATGTGGTTGATTTCATTTTAAAAAAATATCCTGAAGTTTTGGTTTTTTGGCAAAAAATACTCTGTGACATGTTTATATTAGCAAAAAATACACTGTGGTGGGCCAACAATAGGGTATTTTTTGCTATCAGAAACAAAACACAATGTATTTTTTTCTAACAAAAATATATCACAGGGTATTTTTTGTCACAAAAATACCTTACGGTATTTCTTAAAAAAATGAAGAATAACACATGGTATTTTGTGTAATATAAACGAACGAACACGTACCAAGTTCATCAACTAATGAACAAATAGTATTACTAACAGACATGTGTCCATCGGTAATAGTTCAGATTGAAAAATCATTATATTGAACTGTTAATTTCGGCAAACTATCAAACCTTAGACTCTAATTAACTGAAACACTAATTATACTAAACTCTAAACCATAAACCTTAAAACTCTAAACCCTAAAACCCTAAATGCACCTTAAAACCCTAAAACTCTAAAACCTAAAACTCTAAATTGTAATGTAATTGAGGCTAATTGTATTAATGTAACCAACGCTATGATAATTTGTAATTTTATTATATAATTATCTTATATATATTAATTAGACAAATATTTCGCATAGAAAAATTGTTGTTGCTAAAAGTAAGTTTACAAAATAACACCTCAAAATTTCATGAAGCTTGCAACGACAAATTTTTGTTGCCAAAAAGTTTTTGGACAAGCATTTTGCAACTACAAATTGTCATTGCCAAAGTATACCCGAAAAACATTTGGGAGAAAAAGATTTCATGAAGCCTGCAATGACATTTTGTTGTTGCCAAAAATGTTTTGGACAAACATTTCACAACGACAATTTGTCATTGCCAAAAGTAAGTTAACAAAATACTACCTCAAAAATATCATGAAGCCCGCAACGAAAAATTTTCGTTGCCAAAAAGTTTTTGGACAAGCATTTCGCAATGACAATTTGTCTTTGCCAACAATAACTTTACAAGATAATTTTCATTAAGGCCACAATGACAAATTATCGTCGCCAAAAGTAAGTTTATAAAATAATACCTAAAAAATTTCATGAAGCTCGCAACGACAAGTTGTCATTGCCAAAAAGTTTTTGCGCAAACGTTTCCCAACGACAAATTTTCATCGTCAAAAAATTTAACCATGACGCAACAAAAAATTACCATTGCCAAAACTAAATTTGTAATAAAATAACATAATTAAATCAAAAATGTTTTAAGAATTCACAATGACATTTTGTGGTCGTTAATTGATAAATTTATAATAATAAAAAAATTGACATATAGATTTTTTATTTTGGCAATGAGATTTCGCAACGATTTCAAAAAGTCGTTGCGAAATGTGTGATATTTCGCAACAACCTTTTTGTTGTTACTAATTCTCATTGCTAAAAGTCCAGTTTCTTGTAGTGACCCTCACAACCTCAAGTCCCCAATACACCAAAAGCTCTCCACTGAACTCTAGTAATTATGAGTATATCTCAAACCTTCTCTAAGGCCCTTTTTATATATAGGATATTTTCTTAATATTATTAGGAAAAGAATGACAACAACATAATAATCTATTACTACTACTCCTACTAGAATAAGCAACTATAAAATAGGAAACCATTTTTCCTAAACCAATCAGAAGTCATACTCATGGGGAATTGAGCCAAAATCCTACCATGTTTTATGTCTTCCACTTGATGTGTACTTTTTTTTTAATTAATAAAACCAGCAGGGGTTCACCAAACCCCTCCCCATCTCAAGGAGGCCGTACAAAAAAAATGTTTGAATTATTATGGTTATGGTAATGACCTTCTTTTATTTTTCTTTTATTAATGGCATAATATATATGATGAGTTGTTTGCTCTTTGGGAAGGGTCTCACAGTATGTTCTGACAATGATTTGATAATTAAGTACATTGAGTGTGACTCAAAAATTTTGGTGGATACAATTCATGGTATCATCTTTAATCCTTAGACTTGTACATACTAGGTAAGGGCTATAAATGTCACGACCTAAAATTTTAAACCAAAAATTTCGAGTGCAACACATTCACAATTCTTATACTACAATATTTTTTTAAAAAAATTCTTACATCTCTATATTCATAAAAAAATATATATTTGGATTAAATTACCATAAACCAAATATTAAAAAAAAACCAATGAGTAAAACCTCGATTACTAATAGTATCCCACAATACATTAGTGGTAAAATTTTCAATACTCAACAATTACCATCAACTCCTAAAGTAAAGTGGTCTTACGCAAATATCGATAACAATATCATAATTTATGTTCCAACCTAATTAACAACGACTTTTATTCGCTAACTAAACAAAATAAATCTTGAACTCTTCATGAATACTTCCCTCGATCAGTCCTGATTCTTACTTTAAATATCATATGTAATGATAGACAAAATTGATGAGCTCATAGCCCAATAAGTAATCCTCAACCAGGCAAAATTTCAACATAATATATACAATAAAGAAAAAAGAAATAAAACAATAAAAATTTAGTTATTAGCCTTGAGCTTCAGATTTCATCAATAACAATACATTGATTAATATTTAATTCAATCATCAATGCCACACTTAGCTTGGTGATGAGGTCCAAAATCAGACACATTTAACCCCTATGTTTAGGTCCAAAAGATGACACATTTAACCTCTGTTTTCGGATCCAAAAGATGATACATTTAAACCCTGTATCTAGGTCTAAAAGATGACACATTTAACCCCTGTGTCCGTGTCCAAAAGATTACACATTTAACCCCTGTGTTTGGGTCCAAAAGTTGACACATTTAACACCGTGTCTGATCCAAAAAATTGGTATGTAAATCACGATAAATCATACATCTCATCCAATATATTCTCTAAGAAAAATAATACATTCAGTTCATACATGTTTCCAATACCACAAAGGAGTACGAATTGCATTAAAAAATTTGACATGGAAGAGAATTACTTACCACACCTATGTCAAAGAAATCCAAATCCACACTTCATGATGGCAATGCTATTTATATTCACATCCTAAATAATAAACTAAAAGCATCAATAAATGGTTCACAAAACCAACAAAAAAAATAACTAATCCTCTCATATGAATAAAATAATTAATATTTATCCAATTGAGGCTACCAACCATCAAGTTTCACCACATAAAAGAGTATTTCATGACTATCTTCACCTCTTCCCATTAGAACCACACACTTATAAATATACATATTTATACGAATAATAAATATACAATTTTTTCTTTATTAGTAAAACATCATTATGCTTTGTACTGAGCTCAATTTAAGAGAAAAGTTTCATCTCTCATCAATTCCAATGCCACTAACTCATGGTAGCACCCAAATCCCTTTTATGTTTTTTATACTATCAACTATCTCAACATATTAAGACTTAATTTAGTACCAATTGCACGCTATTAACACAAATCACACCAGTAGCAAAACAATGGAATACCCAGTATGCTTATTACCATGTTCTTCAAGAAAGAACCAAATAGTAGTTGTGCGACTGACGAAGAACAATAGTATAATTTAATTAAATTGAATATGAGCAGAAATCATTGTATAACACCTCCATACCATATTTAGTGACAATTATACATATATAATTGTCTAGTATCCCATCACACTCATCACTTACAACACAATCTCTTTTGTTTCTTTCATCTTAAAATCAAACTTAAATCCCTAAATTCCACAATCATACTTTTAAAAGTAAATCTCACCTAATTAAACTTCATAGGGTTTAATTCTTACCTTGTGATGAAATTATATCCTTGAGTGACTTGAATCTTCTCCTAGTTTTAGCCCTCTTTCTCTTGAATCAGTACCCCTCAACTCTTTTTTTTTTTCCTTCGCTTCTAATTTTGATTACAAAATAACGACAATTAAGAATATCTTCCTAGCTTTTCTTTATTCACAACTAACTCCCCTATCTTAATTAAATAATTAAATTCTTACCGCATGTTAGCAAATATATATACATTTATTTACTATGCCCTAAATAGTAATTAAGTAATACTTTTGGTTTTAGGGTATTACTGTAACTACCCATCCCAGGTTAGCCACCCCCGAGACTATGTCATCATATTTTGAAAATACCAGCACGACACATATATGCAACAATGAAAATAAATAACACCAAAAGAGATTTTTACAACAATCCGATCTTTAAACATTATATGCAACATAAAATGCATGCATATTACAAATAAATTTTTTATTTTATTTTCTCATTAGTTTGAGGATGTTGACATGTACGTGACTTATTAGATAATGATTTCGTCTGAACTTCAACTCACCAAACTCTTTGTCATGCCCGCTACCTGCAATCATTGCACAATGAGGGGTGAGCTTCACAAGTTCTGTGAATTAAATTCACCAAAAGTATTCAGTTGTATAAATGGTCTTTCAATATTTAATCATTTATATCTCTCACAACTTGATACTAGCATTCTACTATCACTACACATGTCATAAGTCTCATTCTCTATCAATCTCTTCTTCTTATTTATTGGTTCACCTCAAGATCATCAATTTTTTTCATAATTACCTCGCGATGAGATTCATATCATAAAGTCTACCATTTAGATGGTTCTTATCACCATAATTGTCTCTCTGTGAGACTCATCAATCTATAAATAAATTTACAATAACGCACCACACATCAGTATTTCAATAATGCAAGCAATAATTAAAATTGATGCAATGCATGAATTATTATTATGGGAACGTCTTCCCACATGTCGACATGTTTTTATTATCTTAGACCGGCCCCCTCTCGGTTCTATTATTTACAGCTTATCCCAGATGTCACAGATTTATTTTCAACCTATACCAGCTATCACGGTGTCCCTTTTATTTCTAGCATATACCGGCTGTCACGGTTTTTCAATTAGACCGGCCCCTTCCCAGTTCTTTCGATTCTTTTTATTTAATACATATGCATATGAACAATGATATGAAATATGCATATGAACAGTAATCTAAAAACAACTCAAAATATTTAAATTTAACTGTCCTGTCTTTCTTCAAATTACTATAAAAATTTTCACTAAATTCCTCTCATCATAAATCACATCAAATCATCCATCTTAGCTTGTCAAGTTCCACTAAATTCAATCTCCTCATAATTCATATGAAAACATCAATCATAGCTCATCAAGAATTTCACTTATCGCTTTTATTAAATCAATTTATTATTCCTAAAATATTATTTCTCCACTAATAGTTTTCTACATGTCCAAAATTCATATCATATCTATCAACCAAATCTTTATCTATCACTAAAACATAAGCCAATAATTAATTTTAATATTATCACTTGATTTTTCTTTTTTATTTAGATTATTTAAAGTAAATCTAACTCACCATGTAGCACTTAAAGCTACCCGTGGATCACCTTCTTGCCTTTCCCGTTCTTCATAGAAATTTCTCCCTATTGAAGATCATCAATACCTGACATCATATTTATATTAAATTTATAATTTATTCTTCAATTCGTTATAAACCACACCGTTTGAAAATTCCCACTTTGACTTCTTAGAAATTTCATGAATGCTAAAAATTCAAAAATAACCACTATGTTATTACCTTATTTTTTTCTGATAGCTTCCCACGATTCTCTATGCAATTCCACAATAACCCCTTCAAAATTTTGCTCTTTTGACCTTTCTTTCGGTCCTTAAATGTTTAAAGAAAACACATAATGAAAGTGTTGGAAATCACCTTAACAAGATGCCCAGGTGGAGATCTTCCAAACACCCAAGTCTAGAATGACTTGTAGAAAGAAATACAGCAATCAAAAGCAAGAAATAAAAGAAGACAAGTGATTTGTTATCGAGGTTCGGTAATAGCCTACGTTTTCGTGAGTTCCTCTGAACTCTCGGCACTAAATCAATGGTTATTTACAATTACAGCAACCCTCTTCAAGAAACCTCAAGTTCTTGAAGAAACCAAGAAGAGAAGAAAGAAGATGATAAGAAGTATTACAATGCTTTCTATCTATACTACTCTCTCTTCTTTACAACCAGCCTCTCTACAATGAGTCCCTCTTGTGATTTGTATCTTTGCACTCTCACACAATTCTCTCTTGTATTGTGTCTTGTCACTCTTTACAATTGATCTCAAAATATGTCACAATAATATGTCTAGAATGAAGCTAGGAAACCCTTTATATAGTGCACCAACTTTTTGTCCAATCTTGAGAGTCAATCTCCACCCTTAGATCGTGATGACCACTTAACCATGGCCCTCCATCAATCCTAAATGGTTCTGTGCATTTTAAACTTGTATTCACACAGCTAAGACGAGTTTGAAACAAGTTGTACATGTGTGCATCAGTGTGCCTAGCACCTAGGCACTGAACAAGGGGCGGTGAGGCGCAAGGCAAAGCCCCTTTGCACCACGTTCTGGACGGTGCGGTGCTGTTGGAGGGGCAGTACGACATTGCCCTACTTCAAATTCCCTCCTTGCTGGATGGTGCGGTGCTGGTGAAGGGGTGGTGCGGCGCACACTGATGCTGCCCTTTACACAGCAGTGTGCACTCTTTTTCCTTGTTGATTAGGGGTGTGCACACACACCCAAAGTGATGCACACACATGTATGCACTCCTTTAACATGCTTTATTTTAATCTTCCAACCTTGGTTTAGACTTTAACCATCTTTAAACCATGTTTAAACCTTAGACAAATACCAACAATCTCTACCTTTGTCTAAGTGTTTAAACCCGAACCATTTTCCAGAGAGCTTCAGGATCCAAACTCATATTGAGTCATTAATTAACCAACTCCAATTCTAAGTAGTCCAAGGCAATGATTGAACCTACTTAGAGGTAGGACTTTAGTACCTAAATCCGCAGGATTTTCTTTTGTGGCTACCTTGTCCATATGGATGCATCCTTTCGTAACATTTTCCCGAATGAAATGATACCAAACATCCATGTGCTTTGTCCTCTCATGGAACATCAAATTCTTACACAAGTGCAATGCACTTTGACTATCCGAAAACACCAAAACCTGCTCCTCCAATACCTTCAACTCTTCCATCAACCTTTTGCACCACATAGCCTCCTTAATGGCCTCCGTAGCCTCTATGTACTCAGCTTCGGTTGTTGAGAGTGCTACCACTAGCTGCAACTGAGCCTTCCAATTTACACAACATCCATTTAAGTTGAAGAAGTAGGAGGTAATCGATCTCCTTTTATGCCGGTCTGCTCCATAGTTCGAATCCACAAAACCCTCAAGGTAGATGGACTTGCCCCTTTTCTCATAAACCAGCCCTACTTCTGGGCTTCCCTTCAAGTACCTCAGCAACCACTTCATCCCAAGCCAATGCTCCTTTCCGGGATTACTCATAAACCTGCTGAGAACACTTATTGCATGAGCAATATCAGGTCTAGTGCTTACCATAGTAAACATAACAGAACCAACAACACTAGAATAAGGGACTTTTTTCCATTTCTTTCTTCTCCGCCTCTTATCTTGGAGATTGATTGCTAGAGAACTTGAAATGACCAGAAAAGGGAACCTTCACTGGTTTACTATCTTCCATAGAGAACTTAGATATCATCTTCTCTATGTAGGATGTTTGAGAGATCTTCAATCTGTTTCTCTCCTTTACCCGAATGATACTCATCCCAAGGATCTTCTGTGCATGGCCAAGATCCTTCATCTCAAACTCCTCACTGAGTTGAGCCTTCAATTTCCTTATCCTCTCCATGCTGCTCCCAACCAGCAACATATCATCAACATAGATGAGGATGATCACCATTTCCTCAACCTTTTGCCCCTTATAGTACAAGCACGAATCATAGTAGCTCCTCATGAAACCTAGGCTGATTACAAAGGAATCAAACCTCTTATTCCATTGTCGAGGTGATTGCTTCAAGCCATAGAGAGATTTCTTCAATTTGCACACCAACTCTCCCTGTCTTCCTTCCACATAGCCTTCGGGTTGCCTCATGAAATGGTCTCATCGAGCTCTCCATGTAAGAATGTTGTCTTCACATCCATTTGCTCGATTTCTCAATCAAATTGGACCACCAATGATAACACTATCCGTATCGTCTTGTACTTTACAACCGATGAGAAGATTTTGGTGAAAACTATGCCTTCTTTTTATGTGAACCCCTTCGCCACCAGTCTAGCTTTATACTGGATTTCATCCCCTGGAGTATTCCCTTCTTTGATCTTGTAGATCCATCAACAATCCACAACTCTCTATTTTTCTGGTTTGGGCACTAACTCCCAAGAGTTGTTCTTCATCAGAGAATCCATTTCTTCTTCCATAGCAAGCTACCACTTTGACGAATCCTTACAGTCCATGGCTTCCATGTAAGTTTCTGGTTCAACCTCTCATTCTGTCCAAGGAGTTGCTACATTAGCATCCGCAAACCCATATCTCAAAGGTGGTCTAACCATCCTCTTTCCTCGGTCTCTTGTGAGCTGGTAGTCATCATGACTTTTTGCATCAACCTCTTCTTGTTTAGCCTCTTGTTGAGTTTCTTGAGCATGGCCTTTATTCAAAGGCTCTACCTGGTCCGAACCCTCTTGCCTTCCTTGCTCTACCTGAACCAAACTCTCCTTGATGCGATGCTCCATAACTTCCGGACTGGTTTGCTTACTAGTCCCTGCAGGGTTAGTTTTCTCCAAGTAGGGAAATAACGATTCATTAAAAATAACATCCCTACTTATAATGAGTTTCATGCCTTTCTTTTCTAAGGACCACAACCTATATCCCTTAATCCTATCACCATATCCTAGAAATACACATTTTCTAGATATTGGGCTAAGTTTATCCTCCTTTTGATGTGCATATGCAGCACACCCAAAAGTCCTAAGGTTACTTAATTATGGGGGTTTCCCACTCCACATCTCAATAGAAGTCTTGAGCTTTAAAGCTCTAGAGAGTGATCTATTTACCAAGTATGCAGCTGTAGCCACATCTCTATGTGATAGGTGCTTAAATATTCAAATTTAAGCCCCCTTATTTACATTTATTAGGACCTTGGTTATGTTAATTTAGTTCATTTTACTTCATTTGTGTGTTTCACATGTGTTTTATAGGTCTTGGAAGAAAAAAAGTAGTTTTGGCACTTAAAGGAAGAAACTTGGAAATCCTGGAGCAGTCTCTGGTCAAGCTGCGATCGATCGCACCATGCAATGCGATTGAGTGTACATTGCGATCGTGCACACACAAGAAGGATCGAGCGCACACTGCAATCGAGCGCAAGACGCGTGTGATCGAGCGCACATGTACGGGCATGAATAGTAAACTACATAACCCTATTTTGGAAATAAGAGAGTTTTTATGATTTAGGAAGTCTAGGGTTTCCTGCACCTTCTAGGACTACTAAAGCCCTATAAATACACCAGTAAAGCACACACAACACACCATAACTTAGAGAACACTTCTCTTAGCTTTTACTTGGAGTTGTAAGCTTTGGGAGAGAATTGACGCCTCTTTTCTCGGGTTTATTCTTCCCTTATGTTTAGTTTATATATGATGTTTAATTTAGACAGCATGTGTAACTAACTTTCTTATAGGGCTCGATTGAAGCCCTAGTTATGCTTTCTCATATATTTATGCATTTATAAATCTTTACCAATAGCCTTTATTATGTTGCTTAACTTGATTAATGCCTATGCTTATTTAAGTTCCTCATATGTATGTGTATGGCCAGCGTATACATGTGGTATGGACCTGTTAGTTAGATCAATTTGGATGACCGAGTCCTGGGTCTAACATTAGTAACAAAGGATATCTTATTCGGATACCCGGGCTAATCAACATGAGAAACCGGGAGTAGATACCATGCCCTAGGTCTCATGTGGTTGTCGATTTCCATAGTACTTATGTTTTCTTAAGGAACAACTCAAGCAGATACCATGCTGAATCCCTTAAGGAAAAAAAGAGTTAGAGTAGATACCATGCCTAACTCGTTGCTTAGGGAGATCAATAGCTTAAGGAGTAGATACCATTCCCTTAGGTTGGCAACTAGTAGGTATATATGATAAGGCTAGTGCACTGATACCTTATACTATTGGGAAAGTATGACTAGTGGTGGATATCAAAGCCCTATGTCTTTATTATTATCTAATCACACACAACAGTTATTTTATTTCTTTTTACTTAAAGAAACTAATTCTAAAACCAAACTTTACCAATCCCTGTGGAGATGACCTTGCTTTCGCACACTATACTATACAGTTGACCTTGTGCACTTGCAAGTAAAACAAGTTCGATTATTTACTTATTTATTTAGGTATCTTTTCGCACAACAAATTTTTGGCGCCGTTGTCGGGGATTGCGCTAAAGTTCCTTTTAAAATTACTTTCATTTAAACATTGTTATTATTTACCATCTTTATTTTTACTTTTCATCAAACCTTAATCAATATCTTTTTTTTATTTCAGGTACATCAAACCCTAATCAGTGGTTCTGTAATACTTGCGATCGATTGCAACCTTTTGTGCGATCGAGCGTAAATAGGACAGAGAGTTACCCGAGTAGCTGAGTTGAGTTGCTGCACTGAAACTGTTTTTGCTGATTTATGCACGGACTTCGATCCCGACATCTCACAGTCGTTCCCCTCAATCTCGAGCTTGAGTGGACCATCCGACAAAGGCTTAGGAACAACTTCTAGGAGAACGAAGCACCAATGGCAGAACAACTCGAAAACCAGCAACCACCTGCACGAGTACCAATGAAGCAGTCCTTCATCCCACGGAACCTTGACAGCCATCATATATCACTTATCAACCTGAGGCAGCAGGAAACTATTACATATCTCCGCAAATATTGAATGCTTTGACCCACTTTCGGGGTACACCCAACGAAGATCCACACTTACACCTCTGGGAATTTTTCGATCTTTGCAAGTTCCAGCATATCCAAGGCCTAGACCAAGAAGGAATAAGGTTAATTATATTTCCCTTTTCTTTAAAAGATAATGCTAAGCTATGGTGCAATTCTTTGCCTGCAGTTTCAATCCACACTTGGGAGGAGTTGGCTGGCAAATTCCTAAGGAAGTTCTTCCCAGCCCAAAAGACGAGGCAAATGAGGAAAGAGATCCAATCCTTCCAACAATGGGATGGAGATCTATTCTTTGAGGCATGGGGACACTTCAACGAGCTACTACTCAAATGCCCACACCATAACCTACCTCAAGATGAGCTGATACTAGCCTTTTATGAAGGTCTAAATGACATGAATAAAGGTATTGCTGATTCTGGTTGTGGAGGTGTGCTGATGGAGAAGAGCAGTGAAAAAGCCATGGACCTATTTGAGGCATTGAGTGAGCATACCCAACAATTCTCCTCTAGAGGAAGACAAGGAGTCAAGAGAAAAGGTATATATGAGGTTACTCTGAATGGTGGACCCTCTGCCTAAATAGCTGCTTTGGAGAGGAAGCTAGATATGATTGTAAAAGCCATGTCTACTCAAAACATCTCTCATCGACCACAAGCTACACAAAACCAGGTATGTGCTTTATGTTCTCAATTTGATCACACTACTGAGACCTGCCATTTGTATTCATCTACAGATCCTGAGCAAGCAAACTATGTGGGACTGAACAGTGCATATGCAAATACATATAACCCTGGATAGTGAGACCACCCCAACCTCTCATGGAGCAACAATCAAAACACCTTGAACCTTCAAGGGCAACAAAGGAACTTCCATAAAGCAGCCCAACCAGTTCCAGAACCCAAGAAAGATGGTCTAGAAAGTCTTGTAAAGCAATTAGCCACTCAACAACAGCAACTAATGACAACATTGATGACTTCATTAGATCACCAAAAACAAACCACTCAAAGGCTAGAAGAACAAATTGGCAATAAGCTAAGGAGCTAAGTGAAATAAAGCAAGCTGAACTTCTTGCACAAACACTACCAAATCCAAGAGGATGTCAGCAGCTGAAAGCCGTTACAACTCTCCGAAATGGTAAAATCATAGGAGTTAATGAGCTAGCTCAAGCATCTCAAGCATCTCAAGCTAAGCCATCCACATCCAAGGTAAGTGAAGTAGAGAAGTGGAATGCACCACGCCTCCCTCAAAGGTTAGTAACGCCAAAGAAAGATAAATTGCTTGATATTTTTGAAACTTTGAGAAAAGTAGAAATTAACATTCCCTTATTAGATGCAATTAAATAAATTCCTGCTTATGCCAAATTTTTAAAAGATTGTTGCACTAATAAAAGAAAGTTTCAAGAACATGAAACAGTGGCTCTAACTGAAGAGGTAAGTGCGGCATTGTTAAGAAAACTACCACCAAAACTAAAAGATCCGGGTAGTTTTACTATTCCCTGTAGGATAGGTGATCAGTTGTTTGAGCGAGCATTACTAGATTTAGGAGCAAGTGTCAATTTGCTACCATACACAGTAATTGAAAAGCTAGGTTTGGAGGAGCTTCAACCAACCTCCATCACTTTGCAATTGGCATATAGAAGCATCAAAAGACCTAGAGGTATACTTGAAGATGTCCTGGTCAAGGTAGGTGAGTTTATTTTTCCTGCTGACTTCATTGTATTAGATATGGAAGAATGCCCTATGCCATTACCTCTACCCATTATCCTAGGAAGACCCTTTATAAGAACTGCTAATACAATAATTAATGTAAAAAAAGGTATTGTAAGTATGACGGTAAATGGAGAAACAATAGAATTTAAGATATTTGATGCAATGAAATTACCTCAAGATGATAATGATGATGAATGTTTTAATGAATGTATGATGCAAAGTACCGTCAAGCAAGTTTTTCAGGTCCATCACACTGATCCATTGGAGGTCGCCCTCACCCATAACTTCAAAAGATCGAATATTGAGCCTGCATCAGAAACTATCCTTGATGACATCTTGGAAGCTATGCACCTTCCTAAAGTCTATCATATGCATCCAAGACCGGGTGATAAGAAGAAATCACATTTGAATACACTGAAAGGATTGAGTCATGATGAATGTGCAACACCACCAAGAGCATTTGAGCCACATGAAGTGAACTTTAAGTACTCCTTGCCAAAAGACTAAAGTTGAGAGAATACCCCATCTGGCTAAAGACGTTAAAACTTAGCGCTCATGGGAGGCACCCCAAAGCATATCCTTTTTCTTAGTTTATTAGTCGTTTTCCTAGTTTATTTTTCTATCTGTTTATTAGTACTTGTTTTCCCATTTTATGTTTGTTTCTCTTTCTTTTTCAAGGACAGTGTGAGTGCATCCAGTTGAAGTTTGGGGGCGTGCTACGAGCCATGCCAGCCATTAGTTCTCCATTTCCCAGGTCAGCTCCTTCCATGCTATTCACACATTGGGGACAATGTGCAATTTATGTTTGGGGGTATGGGGACACATTCACACACTCACTATGTCCCACATTTTTCTGTTTTGTTGCTATTTTCATGGATAAATGCACATTCATTCTGTCCAATAAACTTTTATTTGTGATCTAAACAAAACTTTATGATTCGACTTCATCAGCACGCTTAACACTTTGAACATATAGGCCAATAATCAAGTTTTGAACCTAGATCACTGCCTTTTAGACATTTAAGGATTCACAAGTTTGACCTAAATTACCACAAGCACACTAGCACATAACTATGTGGGGTATGACATGTTATTTGGATGTGTATGTTTCTTTTGCTTAACTGTGAACTAGATGACTTATTAGATTGACATTTTGGCATATAAAAACAGAAAAGATTGATTAGTGCTCAAAAGAAGAAATAAATGCTCCTAATGATCAATAAAACTTGTTTTCTGCTGAGTAACTGGCCCTCTTGCCTCAGTGAGCATTGAGTGTCATGTCAAAAGGTGGAAAATCTTAAATGATCATTAGAAAGAACTTTTCGCTGAGTAACTGGCCCTTTTGCCTCAGTAAGCATTGAGTGTCACGTCAAAAGGTGGAAAATTCTGATTGGTAGCATTAAGACCAGTTAGTTTCGTAGCCTTTTTGACTCGAGCTAGTAAGTCCGTAGGGGTGTCTTTACATCTAATGCCCTAAAACCATCTGGTTTGGGAGTCATTGGCTAAACACTCGTTATAGGAGTAAAAAAGAAAGCTTAAGGGAACTAACTTGACAAAAATATCGCAAACAAAAGAAAAGAAGAATTATGCCATCCTTATTGATTCTAATAGGAAATTTGGTGAATCTTGAGACATCGAAACATACACGTTAGAATTATTTGGAAACCTAATCTTTTATGTGCTAGTTCACCACACACCAAAGTCGAACTTGTGATGTCTTAAATTGCCTCATGAAAGTGATTTGTGTTCAAAGCTCTTATTCATTGCAAAAATATGTTTGTATCTGTTAAGCTTGCTCATGAATGTGCATCATAGTTTTGTAAGATTTAAACTTTTGTTGGACACCATGAATATTTGATTTATCTGTTTTTTTTCGTTTTAGTTCTTAATTTTGTATTGCTAAGGGACTAGCAATATGTAAGTTTGGGGGTGTGATAGGTGCTTAAATATTCATATTTAAGCCCCCTTATTTACATTTATTAGGACCTTAGTTATGTTAATTTAGTTCATTTTACTTCATTTGTGTGTTTCACATGTGTTTTATAGGATTTGGAAGAAAAGAAGCAGTTTTGGCCCTTAAAGGAAGAAGCTTGGAAATCCTGGAGCAGTCTATGGTCAAGCTGCGATCGATCGCACCATGCAATGCGATCGAGCGCACATTGCAATCGTGCACACACAAGAAGGATCGAGCGCACACTGCGATTGAGCACAAGACGCGTGCGATCGAGTGCACATGTGCAGGCGTGAACAGTAAACTGCAGAACCTTATTTTGGAAATAAGAGAGTTTTTACGGTTTAGGAAGTCTAGGGTTTCCTGCACCTTCTAGGACTACTAAAGCCCTATAAATACACCTATAAAGCACACACAACACACCATAACTTAGAGAACACTTCTCTTAGCTTTTACTTGGAGTTGTAAGCTTTGGGAGAGAATTGACGCCTCTTCTCTCGGGTTTATTCTTCCCTTATGTTTAGTTTATATATAATGTTTACTTTAGACAGCATGTGTAACTAACTTTCTTATAGGGCTCGATTGAAGCCCTAATTATGCTTTCTCGTATATTTATGCATTTATAAATCTTTACCAATAGCCTTTATTATTTTGCTTAACTTGATTAATGCCTGTGCTTATTTAAGTTCCTCATATGTATGTGTATGGCCAGCGTATGCATGTGGTATGGACCTATTAGTTAGATCAATTTGGATGACCGAGTCTTGGGTCTAACATTAGTAACAAGGGATATCTTATCCGGATACCCGGGTTCAACATGGGAAACCGGGAGTAGATACCATGCCCTAGGTCTCATATGGTTATCGATTTCCATAGTACTTATGTTTTCTTAAGGAACGACTCAAGCAGATACCATGCTGAATCCCTTAAGGAAGAAAAGAGTTAGAGTAGATACCATGCTTAACTCGTTGCTTAGGGAGATCAATAGCTTAAGGAGTAGATACCATGACCTTAGGTTGGCAACCAGTAGGTATACATGATAAGGCTAGTGCACTGATACCTTATACTATTGGGAAAGTATGACTAGTGGTGGATATCAAAGCCCTATTTCTTTATTATTATCTAATCACACACAACAGTTATTTTATTTCTTTTTACTTAAAGAAACTAATTCTAAAACCAAACTTTACCAATCCCTGTGGAGATGACCTTGCTTTCGCATACTATACTACACAGTTGACCTTGTGCACTTGCAAGTAAAACAAGTTCGATTATTTACTTATTTATTTAGGTATCTTTTCGCACAACAAGCACACCCAACCTTTTCCATAAGGGTTCTATTCGTCCTCTCAGCAACTCCATTTTATTGAGGTGTTTTTACAACCGTTCTATGCCTTAGAATGCCATTTAATTCATAGAATTTATCAAAATCCTTATTGCAAAATTCTAAGCCATTATCGGTTCGTAAAGCTTTAATTACCTTAACCGTTTGAGTTTCCAGCAACTTCTTCCACACAACAAACTTATCCAAGGTATCTGATTTATTTCTATGTAAATAAACCCACACCCTTCTTGAATAATCATCAATTAAAAACAGAAAGTAAAAGTTACCTCCCTGTGTTGGTGTTCTTGCTGGTCCCCAAAGGTCCGAATGAATGTAGTCAAGAATCCCCTTAGACTTGTGCACTCCGGTGTTGAAGCTGACCCGGTGTTGCTTCCTAAGAATGCAACTCTCACAGAAATCCAGTTTCTCTACTTTGTCACCACCAAGTAGACCATCCTTGCTAAGAATTTGCAGGCCCTTTTCGCTCATGTGTCCCCAGCAAGTGTGCCAAAGGGCTTCCCTATCCATCTCAGGCATCAAGCTTACTGCTTGATCATTGATTTCTATCTCTCCAATCATCTCATAGAGTCCATCGTTTCTTACTACCTTGATCACTACCAAAGATCCCTTGGCCACCTTGATCATTGCTCCCTCTACTTTGCATGTATACCCCATGGAATCCAACTGCCCCAATGAGATCAAATTTCTCTTCAAATCTGGAAGATACCTCACATTTCGCAGTAGCCTTGTGACTCCATCAAACATCCTCAATTGGATGTCTCCAATCCCTCTCACTTGGCAAGAATTGTCATTCCCCAAGAAGACCCTTCCATCATTGATCTCCTTGAAATTCTTGAACCATTCCTTGTGAGGGCACATGTGATAAGTGCACCCAAAATCCAAAATCCACTTTTCACTGCCTTACCTTCTGTTCACATTTGAGCACACAACAAGAACATCATTTTACTGTTCTCCCTTGGCAACTGAAGCCTCTCCATTTTTGGTATGGCTTCTCCTCTCATCCCAAATCTTTTTCTTGCAATCTTTTCTGAAATGGCCCTCCTTGTTGCAGTAGAAGCACCTCTTTCCAAATCTTGATTTGGAATATGCTCTCCCATGGCTTTGCCCTCTACCTCTTGATTTCTCTTGGTAGTTGCCATGGTTGCTACTGCATTCCGAGTTACTGGCCTTCTTCTTATGAACAGCCTATCTCCACTTGATGTCTCCTTCATCTTGGCTTTGAAGTCATGTGCCCTTATGGCATTGATCACAATCTCCTTGGTTAAAGTATCCCTTCCATACTCAATAGCATTAATCAAATTATCAAAGCAATCAGGAAGAGAGTTAACAAAATAACAACCAATTTTTCATCCGAGAATTTAATAATACAACTAGCTAAATCTTGAACTAGTTTATTAAAGACATCAAGATTATCTTGCAACTCTTTACTAATATCCATTTTAAAAGAAAAGATTCTTTTAAGAAGATAAATTTTGTTAGGGAGACTTTTGGTAAGAAACAACTCATCTAGTTTCTTCCATATGATAGTTGGATCTTCCAAGTCCCTGCACTCCCTTATGACACTATCCGACATGTGCAAGAAAATGGTGCTGGAAGCTATCTTCTTCATCTCAACCCGCTGGTCCTCCGTGACACTTGCTGGAAAAGCATCATCTTCTCCAATAGCCAAGTCCACTTTCTGTTGCATTAGAACCGCCTTGATCTTCCGCTTCTATAGGGAAAAATTTCCCTTTCCATCAAACTTCTTAACCATGAAATTTGAAGCCATCTTTGCAGACAAGATCCCAGATTTATGTAATACCCATAAATGCTTTCTTCAACCTTAAGAACACGATCAAAGATGGATCTTAACACCGTTCTTGAATCACCCTCAAGATGTTGATCTTTGATTCTTGGAGTCTTGGCTCCGTCACCTTCTTGTTCTTGCTCCAATACCCAGCTGTGTAAGCTTTGATACCATTGTTGGAAATCACTTTGACAAGATGCCCAGGTGGTGATCTTCCAAACACCCATGTCTAGAATGACTTGTAGAAAGAAATACTGCAATCGAAAGCAAGAAAGAAAAGAAGACAAGCGATTTGTTATCGAGGTTCAGCAATAGCCTACGTCCCCATGAGTTTCTCTGAACTCTCTACACTAAATCAATGGTTCTTTAAAATTACAGCAACCCTATTCAAGAAACCTCAAGTTCTTAAAGAAACCAAGAAGAGAAGAAAGAAGATGATAAAAACTATTACAATGTTCTCAATCTATACTACTCTCTCTTCTTTACAACCAGCCTCTCTACAATGAGTCTTTCTTGTGTTTTGTGTCTTTGCACTCTCACACAATTCTCTATTGTATTGTTTCTTGTCACTCTTTACAATTAATCTCAAAGTATGTCACAACAATATGTCTAGAATGAAGCTAGGTGACCCTTTATATAGTGCACCAACTTCTTGTTCAATCTTGAGAGTCAATCTCCACCCTTAGATCTTGATGACCACTTAACCATGGCCCTCCATCAATCCTAAGTGGTGATATGCATTTTAACCTTGCATTCACGCACATGAGAGGAGGTTGAAACAAGCTGTCCATGTGTGCATCAGTGTGCCTAGCGCCTAGGCGCTGAACAGGGGGCGGTGAGGCGCTAGGCAAAGCCCCTTTGCACCACGTTCTGGACGGTGTGGCGCTGGTGGAGGGGCGGTGCGGTGCTGCCCTTCTTCAAACTGCCTCCTTACTGGACAATGCAGTGCTGGTGAAGGGGCGGTGTAGTGCACAATGATGCTGCCCTTCACATAGTAGTGCGCACTCTTTTGCCTTGTTGATTAGGGGTGTGCACACACACCCAAAGTGATGCACGCACATGTGTGCACTCCTTTAACATGTTGTATTTTAATCTTCCAACCTTGGTTTAGACTTGAACCATCTTCGAACCATGTTTAGACCATGTTTAAACCTTAGACAAATACCAACAGAAAGGGAAACTAAACGAATTTTGGTAAGAAAAAAATTGTGTTTACACATTAGTGTATATATATAAGTTGGCTGCAACACAAAAATTTTCGGTAGCCTAAAAATTTTTAAACTCAGTAGTCTTCTCTCCTTCTTTTGCCTCCATGTTTTGGAGACGTGCAAGGTATGCACACCTTCTTCAAATTTTGATCAACATTTAGCAGCAGGTGGTATTTTTTTTTTTTTTTACTTTTAAAAAAAAATTCTTTCTTTTTCTTTTGCTAAACGTCTATATTTTTTATTTTATTTTTTAAAGAATTATTTTATTCAATATTAAATCTTTCACGTAAATATATTATTTTTAATTTCATATTATATTTATTAAATTAATTCTTTGTCCTTACTTTATCAATTTGGGTATTGCAATTCTACCCACCTTATAAAAATTTCGTCCCCGAAATTTCCTTACTTTACTCTAAAAACAAATGTGGATAATATTCTTCATAATTGTTTCACGCTTTCACGTAATCTCTTTCACATCCTTATTCCGCCACAAAACTTAAAATAATGAATTTTATTTTATTATACCAGACTTGTTCTTTTCTGTCTAAAATTTTCTATGGTACTTGTATATAAGCCCAGTCTATCTGCATTTCTATAACCTAGTTCGAAATATTATGAGATTTATCAAGTAATTGCTTCCGCAAACGTGAAACATGGAATAAATTATGTCACTACTTCAACTTTGGAGGCAAATCTAGGCTATTCACAACTAGCCCAACTTTCTCAACAACCTCATAGGGTCCCACTTACTTTAGATTTAGCTTTACTTTCCTGTTTGATCCTCAACACACCTTTTCATGGAGATATTTTTAAATACACCCAACCACATATTTGAAATTTGAGAGGTCTTCTCCTATTATCAACATAGCTATTAGGTCTACTCTATGCTGCTTTATAGTTCTCTCTAACGAATTTGATCCTCTCGGTTGTTAACTCAATAATTGATGGATCAAATATATTTCTCTCTCCCATTTCTTCCCAACATATAGGAGTTTTACACCTCCTATCGTACAATGTTTTCAATCGGTGCCATCCTAATACTAGTTTGATACTAATTATGATAAGCAACTTCAATCAATGGCATGTGAGCATCCAAACTTACTGAGAACTCATCACATTTGCCCTTAATATATCTTCTAGTTCTCTAAAAATTCTTTTTATCTGAGCATGAAATTTTTTATTAAATTTCAACTGTGTACCTGCTGTGGCTTTTTGAAAGCCTCTCCAAAACCAAGATGTAAATCTAGCATCTTTATTTGACACTATGCTCAATAGTACTCCATACAATCTCATAATCTCAGCTATATCCCTCTTCAATCCTGACCATCAGAATTTCTGTCTCAAGCCTCTGTACATCTTATTGTTAATTGGTTGCAACGAATCTACACCATCATGTACCTTTCTCAATATCTTCTTTCTCAACTCCGTAACATTGGGAGCACAACTCCTATGTTCCAATACCAAGATACTCTCACTTCAAATTTTGAACTCATAGTGCTTTCTAGTAAGCACTCAATGCTCACTCTTTTCTATCTCTGCATCTCTTCCTTGCATCTCTAAAACATTTTACAATGGATTACTGTACAACTATATTCGTTTACCATGATCCTCTATCACTAATATTTAACTTCATTCTTATCTTTCTAAATCTATCATTAATTTCACATCAAGACTCCCAATAGTAGTTAAACTTCTTGTAGACTTTCTTCTGAATGCATCAGCTATCACCTTTATATTTTCTAGATGATAGTGAATTGTACAATCATCATTACTAATCAACTCCATTTACCATCTTTGCTTCAAATTTAACTCTATCTAGGCAGGTAAGTATGTTAAACTCTTATGACCCATGAATATTTCACAAGTAGCTCCATACAAATGATGCCTCCAATCTTTAAAGTAAACACTATAGCAACCAACTCTAAGTCATGAGTAGGGTAATTTCTATCATAAATCCTCAATTGTCTAGAAGTATGTGCCACAGCTTTCCTATGTCACACATATCCCAATCATTGATGTGATGCATCATTATTCACCACAAATCCTTCATCAGAAGGAAACACCAATACTGGAGCTGTAGTCAATTTCTTCTTTAATAATTGATTTTTTTTTTCACACTTCCCTCACCATACAAGTCTCACCTCTTTCCTGGTCAGTCTATTCAACAGTATTACAATAATAGAAAATTTCTAAAAGAATTTTCTATAATAACCAGCTAACCCTAAGAAGATTCTAATCTCAGTCACATTAGTTGGTCTCTCCCAACTTAACATTGCCTCTACCTTTTGTGGATTAACTGTTATACCATTTTCTGTTATTATGTATTCCAAGAAAGTTATTTCATTCAGCCAATATTCACACTTAGAAGATTTTTCCTATAATTTCTCTCTCCTCAGAATTTCCAACACACTGTTTAATGTTTCACATGTTGTTCTTCCTTCTTAGAATATATTAGAATATCAAATACAACCATAAATTTGTTAAGATATAGTTTAAACACTTTATTCATCAAGTCCATAAATGTGTCTGAGACATTAGTCAATCAAAATGACATCACAAGAAGTTTATGACCATAACGTGTCTCAAAAGCAGTCTTAGGCATGTCTCCCTTCTCTATCCTCAATTTGTGATAACTTGATCTCTGGTTTATCTTAAAAAACACTCTCACTCCTTGCAACTGCTCAAACAATTCATTTATCCTGGGTAAAAGATATTTGTTCTTATTCAATTATTTGTAGTCTATACACAATTTTATCGTTCCATCTTCCTCCTTCACAAACAACACAGGGGCTCCCCAAATACATCAGGTGCGATAAATTGTTTATCTAAAAATTCTTAAAAAAGTACATTCAACTCTCTCAATTCATCTGACGTCATTCTGTAGGGTGCTTTAAACATATGTGATGAACCTGGTATCACCTCAATAGAGAATTTAATCTCCTTACTTGGAGGAAACTTAGCCAACTCATCAAAAATAACGTTAGAATAATCTTCCACCACTAAGATCTATTCTAACTTCCTATTTTCCTTTTTCGAATTCATTATGTATGCCAAATACTCCTCACAACCCTTCTTCAACCATCTCCTAATGGTTAGAGCAAAATGAGATAGTTTGAGAGTATTTTATATTCTTTCTAAAAGTTAAACTTCTTATGTCCATATCTTGAACACTATCTTCTTTCTGGAACAATCAATCATATTCAAAGATAATAAATTAGCTTCAGATTCTCTATCATTGATACGAATCACACAACCCTTATAAACATTTATGATTTTCACTCTATCTCTAGTGGGAACTTCACAAAAATATTTTGCATCAAATGACTAATACAAAATTCAATAAACTTCATAGTGATGACTACTGGATGTAAAAGAATGGGTTCCACCAAGATCAACCATCATTGATATGTCCACCTTCTCTACACACAAAGAACTTCAATTTTTGAAATTTTGAGATAAATATCTTATCTGAGTATATTTATAACAAGCTTTTGTCTCTCAGTCCTACATCAGATTACCACTTTCCCTTGGCGGCATAGTTACTTCCTCTACCATAATTCCCAGTTCCCATAACCTGTCTCCCAAATCTAAGGGTCCTACCGATATTAATCTGAGCTACACAAGCAACAGATCCTGCTTGCCTCTAACTTCGTACTATAGTTCCCTGTGACAAGGAACGCCTCCTCTGGGTGGTCTCCCACCCTGCACACTCATATTGATACCACCTCTGGTTTCCTCAAATCTAGTCATCTTCTGCTAATTCCTCATTACTCTTATTTCTATCACATCATTCTCAATCTAAAGTGTTATATCCACCAATCCGACACAATTCATATGCCTCATGTAAGACAGTTTTGATCAAATAGTTCATCTATGAACCTCTTACACTTCTTTTCCTCTAGGTTTACTATTTTTGGTACAACCATTGACAAGACCACAAATCTACTATCATACTAAGCCACAATCAACACATTTACCCCAAATAAATAAAATCTCTATCTTGTTGGGCTCTAAAGGTATAAGAAAAGTATCTATCAAGAAAAATTTCTATTAGGAAACCACCTTCGATGATGCCTAGGAGGTGATCTTCCAAACACCCAAGTCTAGAATGACTTGTAAAGAAAATAGACAACAACCAATCAAAGTAAGAAAGAAAAGAACACAAGAAATTTGTTATCGAGGTTTGGCAATATACCTACGTCCCTGTGAGCTCCTCCGAGCTCTCTACACTATCTTATCAATGGGGTTCTTTACAATCAGCAACACCTCCTCAAGAATCCACAAGTTCTTGAAGGAACAAAGAAGATGAAGAAACAAAAAGTGATAAGAACTAACCTTGGAATTTTCCCTAGAAAATTCCTCTTACAAGCCCTTAAATCCCCTTTCCATTCTACTATCTCTCTTCTAAACAATCAGCCTTACAAATGAGTCTCTCTTATTGTGTCTTTGCACTCTTACAATTGATCTCCCTTTCAATCACAAGTTTTCATATTACTTTAGATTGAAGCTAGGTGACCCTTTATATAGTGCACCAGCTTCTTGACCATTCTTGAGGGTCAATATCCACCCTTAGATCTTGAGGACTAATCAACATTAGCCCTCCATCAATCCTAAATGATCCTATATGTTTTGGAAATGTCTCATAAACCACTTGGAAGGTTGAAATATATGTGCATCAGTGTGCCTGGCGCCGCGGCCTGAAACAGGTTGTGCTGCGGCCTGGAATAGGGCTGAAGCACCTCCACTTGTCACCTTTCTGGGCGTCGCGGCATGGGGGAGGTTGAGCCATGATACACCCTTCCTTCAGGACTCCTCCATGTTGTGTGCCACTGCCTGGACAAGGCTGGGCCGTGGCTTGCCCTTGTATGCACTCAATGCTGAACTTAATTCATCTTCTCCTGTTTAAACCTTAGACAAAATTCCAATAATCTCTACCTTTGTCTAAGCGTTTAAACCCGAACCTATGTGCAGAGAACTTAGTATCCAAACTCATCTTAAGTCACCATATCAACCGACTCCAATCCTAAGAAGTCTAAGGCAATGATCAAACTTTCTTAGAGGTAGAACTTTAGTACCTAAATCTGCAGGGTTTTCTTCCGTGGCTACCTTGTCCACATGGATGCATCCTTTCATAACATTCTCCCGAATGAAATGATACCAAACATCAATGTGCTTTATCCCTTATGGAACACTGGATTCCTCCACAAGTGCCATGCACTTTGGCTATCCGAACACACCACCACCTACTCTTTTAGGACCATCAACTAGTCCAATAACCCTTTACACCAGATAGCCTCCTTTATGGCTTTTGTAGCCACTATGTACTCTACCCCAATTGTTAAGAGTGCTACCATCGGCTACCACTGAGCCTTAAAGTACCTCAGCAACCACTTCATCCCAAGTCAAAGCTCCTTTCTGGGATTACTCACAATTTTGCTGAGAACACTAATTGCCCGAGAACCCCTTAACCTGTTTCTCTCCTTTTCTTGGATTATACTCGTCCCAAGGATCTTTTGTGCAAGGCCAATATCGTTCCTCTCGAGCTCCTCACTGAGTTAAGATATCAACCTTCCCATCTACTCCCTGTTGTTATCAACCCACAGCTTATTATTAGTATAGATGAGGATACTCACCACTTCCTCTACCTTGTATCCAGGTGAGAAGGTTTCTGTGAAATCTATGCATTTCTTTTGCATGAACCCCTTCGCCACTAGCCTAGCCTTGTTCCAAACTTCATCCCTTGGATGGTTCCCTCCTTTGATCTTGTAAGTCCACTTACAATCCACAACTCTTTGTTTTCTTGGAATGTTCACTAATTACCAGGAGCTGTTCTCCCTCAAATAATCCATTTCTTCCTCCATAGCTAGCTTCCATCTTGGTGAGTCCTTACATCCCATGGCATCAATGTAAGTCTCTGGTTGAACCTCTCCTTCTATCCAAGGAGCTACTACATGAGCATCCGCAACACCGTATCTCAAAGGTGGTCTAACCACCCTTCTTTCCCGGTCCCTTGTGAGCAGGTAGTCATTCTAACTTGTTGCATCAACCCTTTCCAATTCAGCCTCCTCTTGAGTTTCTTGAGCTTGGCCTTCATCAATGGGCTCTACGTTGTCCGAACCCTCTTGCTTTCCTTGCTCTACCTGAACCGAATTCTCCTTGATGCAATGCTCCACAAATTTTGGACTGGTTTGCTCACTAGCCCCTACAGGGTTAGTTTTCTCCAAGTAGAGAAATAACAATCCATTAAAAATAAAATCCCTACTTATTATGAGTTTTATTCCTTCTTTTTCCAAGGACCACAACCTATACCCCTTAGCCCCTTCCCCATATCCTAGAAACACACATTTTCTAGACCTTGGGCTACTTCTAACATCCTTTTGTTGTGCATATGCAGCACACCCAAAAGTCCTAAGGTTGTCCAACTCAGTGGGTTTTCCACTCCACATCTCTTTGGAAGTCTTGAGCTCTAAAGCTCTAGAGGGTGATCTATTAACCAAATACGCAGCAGTAGACACCGCTCCCCCCCAAAAACATTTGAGTAATTCGGATCCATTTAACATGCACCTAATCTATTCCGTAAGGGTCTTATTCATCCTCTCAGCAACTCCATTTTGCTGAGGGGATTTCACAAACGTTCTATGTCTTAAAATGCCATTTAACCCATAGAATTGATCAAGTTCTTTGGTAAAAAATTCCAAGCCATTACCAATTCTTATCCCCTTAACTACCTTGCCCTTTTGAGTCTCCACCAGCTTTTTTCACACCATTAATTTATTCAAAGCATCTAATTTATTTTTAACCAAATAAACCCAAACCTTTCTTGAATAATCATCAATTAAAGACAAAAAGAAAATATCACCTCCCTGTGTTGGTGTCCTTGATGGTCCCCAAAGATCTGCATGGATTTAGTCAAGAATGCCCTTAGACTTGTGCATTTCGATGTTGAAGCTAACCTAATGTTGCTACCCAAGAACGTAGCTCTTGTAGAAATCAAGTCTCTCTACCTTGTCACTATCAAGTAACCTATCCTTGCTGAAAACTTGTAGGCTCTTTTCGCTTATATGTCCCAAGCAAGTGTGCTAAAGAGTTGCCTTCTCCATCTCAACTATCAAGCTTGTTGCTTGATCCTTGATGTCTGCGTCTCTGATCATCTCATAGAGACCATCCTTCATTGCTGCTTTGTCCACTATCAAAGATCCCTTGGTTACCTTGATCTTTCCTCCCTCTACCTTGTATGTATATCCCATGGAATCGAACTACCCCAATGAGATCAAATTCCTCCTCAAATCTGGGAGATACCTCACACTGCACAACAATCTTGTTCTTCCATCAAACATCCTCAATTGGATGTCTCCTATCCTTCTCATTTGGGAAAAATTGGCATTCCCTAAGAAAACCCTTCCATCATTGGTCTCCTTGAAATTCTTGAACCATTCCTTGTGAGGGCACATGTGATAAGTGCACCTGGAATCCAGAATCCATTTCTCGCTGCCTTGCCTCCTGCTCACATTTGAGCACACAATAAGAACATCATCTTGCTATTCTCCTTTGGCAACTGAAGCCTCTTCATTGTTGGTATGGCTTCTCCCTCTCTCATCCCACAACTTCTTCTTGCAATCTTTCTTGAAGTGACCCTCCTTGTTGAAGTAGAAGCATCGCCTTCCTCCAAACTTTGGTTTGGAATGCGATCTCCCATGGCTCTGCCCTCTACCTCTTGATTTCTCCGTGTAGTTGCCATGAATGTTACTGCCATTCCGAGTTGCTGACCTTCCTCTTACGAACAGCCCTTCCCCACTTGATGCCTCCCTACTCTTGGCTTTGAAATCATGAGCCCTGATAGCATTGACCACAATTTCCTTGGTTAGTGTATCTCTTCCATATTCAATTGCATTAATTAAAATATCAAAATAACCAGGAAGAGAATTTAATAACATAACAGCCAATTGTTCATCTGGGAATTTAATACTACAACTAGCCAAATCTTGAACTAGTTTATTAAAGACATCAAGATTATTTTGCAACTCTTTATTAGGATTCATTTAAAAAGCAAAGATTACTTTAAGAAGATAAATTTTATTAGGGAGAGTTTTGGTAAGAAACAACTCATCTAATTTCTTCCATATGACAGCAGGATCTTCCGAGTCTCCGCACTTCCTTGTGACACTATCCGACATGTGCAAGAAAATGGTGTCGTATGCCATCTTCTTCATCTCAATCCACTGGTTCTCCGTGCTGAAAAAGCATCATCTTCTCCAATAACCAAGTCCACCTTCTGTTGCATAAGAACGGCCTTGATCTTCCGCTTCTACAGGGAAAAATCTCCTTTTTCCATCAAACTTCTCAACAACAAAATTTGAACCCATCTTGTGGAGATGATCCAAGATTTGTGCAACACCCACAAATGCTTTCCAACTTCTTCTAAGCCTCAAGAACACGATCGAAGATTAATCTCAACATCGTTTTTGAATCACCCTTAAGAACATGATCTGATCTTGATCTTTACTCCGTTCTTGAATCACCCAAGAAGTTTATTCTTTAATTCTTAGAGTCTTGCTCTCATACCTTCTGTTCTTGCTCCGATACCCAGCTGTGCAAGCTCTGATACCATTGTTTGGAAACCACCTTCGATAATGCCCAGGAGATGATCTTCCAAACACCCAAGTCTAGAATGACTTGTAAAGAAAAAGACAACAACCAATCAAAGCAAGAAAGAAAAGAACATAATAAATTTGTTATCGAGGTTCGACAATATGCCTACGTCCCCGTGAGCTCCTTTGAGCTGGAGTTCTTTACAATCAGCAATACCTCTTCAAGAATCCACAAGTTCTTGAAGGAACAAAGAAGAAGAAGAAATAGAAAGTGATAAGAACTAACCTTGAAATTTTCCCAAGAAAATTCCCCTTACAAGCCCTTGAATCCCCTTTCTATTCTACTCCCTCTCTTCTAAACAACCAGCCTTACAAACGAGTCTCTCTTGTTTTATGTCTTTGCACTCTTACAATTGATCTCCCTTTCAATCACAAGTTTTCACATTACTTTAGATTGAAGCTAGGTGACCCTTTATATAGTGCACTAGCTTCTTGACCATTCTTAAGGGTCAATATCCACCCTTAGATCTTGAGGACTAATCAACATTAGTCATCCATCAATCCTAAATGATCCTATGCATTTTGTACATGTCTCTTGAACCACTTGGAAGGCTGAAATATGTGTGCATCAGTGTGCCTGGCGCCACGGCCTAAAACAGGGTGTGCTGCGGACTGGAATAGGGCTGAAACACCTCCACTTGTCACCTTTCTGGGTGCCGTGGCCTGGGGGAGGCTGAGCCACCGTGCGCCCTTCCTCCAACACTCCTCTATGCTATATGCCATGGCCTGGACAAGGTTGGGCCTCGGCTTGCCCTGGTGTGCACTCCATGCTAAACTTAATTCATCTTCTCCCGTTTAAACCTTAGACAAAATTCCAACAACTTCCTTAAACCTATTCCAGGTTAAGGGTCTATTAACATCTGTAGTTATCCTGTGAAGAATATCCTTCCACCATTCCAAAACTTCTCCTTCTAACTTGAACGAAGTAAAGGCAACCATTTGCATGTTAGTTGCTGGTAAAATACCAAATAATCTCTGTACATGTTTCTCCCAAAACTCAGGCTTAAAAGGATTCGTAGATCCTTTAAACAACAAAGCATTCAACTTAATTATATCTCCCTGCATCTCATGCATAGTCACTTTTCCCCCTTTTTAAATGTCTACGATTACTGGATTAACAACCTCAGGCACTGCTCTAGCCTGTTCATCAAGTCTATGCTAAAAGCTATCAACTCTATCATCTATTACCTTCACTTCTCAATAGCATGTGCAAGAGCTTATCTTAGCTCATTTCTTTCAACTTTAGATTCTCTCATACCTTTACTAATATCAATTATACTATCAACACGTTCCCTTCTAAGAACCACAGATTCAGACTCAACCTCGACTTGTCAAAACTCTCAGGGCCTACCACGCCCTCTCAAATCAACAACTCTAACTCTAGCACATCCACGTGTCATTCTCAAACTATTTAAAATATAATTTATTTTAATCTACCATTTTCCTACTTTTTATGCAGTCTACAGAATCATAAAACCAAATACTCTGATACCAAAATTGTAACAACCCATCACGGGTTGGCTACCCCCAAGACTGTATCATCACATTTTGAAAATCCCAGCACGACACATACACGCAACAATGAAAATAAATAACACCAAAAGAGATTTTTACATCAATCCGATCTTTAAACATTATATAAAACGTAAAATGCATGCATATTACAAATAAATTTTTTATTTTATTTTCTCATTAGTCTGAGAATGTTGATACGTACGTGACTTACTAGGTAATAATTTCGTATGAATCTCAACTCTCCAAACTATTTATCATGGCTACTACCTGAAATCATTGCACAATGAGGGGTGAGCTTCACAAGCTCTATGAATTAAATTTACTAAAGGTATTCAGCTGTATAAATGGTCTTTCAATATTTAATCATTTATATCTCTCACAACTTGATACTAGCATTCTACTATCACTACACATGTCATAAGTCTCATTCTCTATCAATCTCTTCTTCTTATTTATTGGTTCACCTCAAGATCATCAATTTTTTTCATAATTACCTTGCATTGAGGTTCACATCATAAAGTCTACCATTTAGATGGTTCTTATCACCATAACTGTCTTTCTGTGAGACTCATCCATCTATAAATAAATTCACAATAACATACCACACATCAGTATTTAAATAACGCAAATAATAATTAAAACTGATGCAATCCATGAATTATTATTATGGGAACATTTTCCCACATGTCGACATGTTTTTATTATCTTACACTAGCCCCCTCCCAGTTCTTTTATTTAAAGCTTATCCCGGCTTTCACAGATTTATTTTCAGCATATACCAGCTGTCACTGTGCCCCTTTTATTTCCAGCATATATCGGCTGTCACTATTTTCAATTAGATCGGCCCTTTCCCAGTCCTTTCAGTTTTTTTTATTTAATGCATATGCATGTGAACAATGATATGAAATATGCATATGAACAATAATATAAAAACAAAGTGAACTCAAAATATTTAAATTTAGCTGTCTTGTCTTTCCTCAAATTACTATAAAAATTTCCACCAAATTCCTCTCATCAAAAATCACATCAAATCATCCATCTTAGCTTGTTAAGATCCACTAAATTTCATCTCCTCATAATTTGTATCAAAACATCAACCATAGCTCATTAAGAATTTCACTTATCGCTTTTATTAAATCAACTTATTATTCCTAAAATATTATTTTTCCCCTAATAATTTTCTACATGTCCAAAATTCATTTCATATCTATCAACCAAATTTTTATCTATCACAAAAACATAAACTAATAATTTATTTTAATATTATCACTAGATTTTTCATTTTTATTTAGATTACTTAAAGTAAATCCAACTCACCACGTAGCACTTAAAGCTACTCGTGGATCACCTCCTTGCCTTTCCCGTTCCTCTAAGAATTTTCTCCCAGTTATAGATCGTCAATAGCTGACATCATGTTTATATTAAATATATAATTTATTCTTCAATTCGTTATAAACCACACCCTTTGAAAATTTTCACTTTGACTTCTTAGAAAATTTCACGAATGCTAAAAATTCAAAAATAACCACTATGTTATTACCTTATGTTTTTCCGATAGCTTCTCTTGATTCTCTATGAAATTCTACATTAACCTCTTCAAAATTTTTCTCTTTTGACCTTTCTTTCGGTCCCCAAATGTCTAAAGAAAACACGTAATGAAAGGAAAACTAAACGAATTTTGGAATGGAAAAATTTGTGTTTACAAGTTAGTGTATATATATAAGTTGGTTGCAACACAAAAAATTTAGATCGCCTAAAAACTTTTCAACTCAGCAGTCTTCTCCCCCTCTCATGCCTCCAAATTTTGGAGATGTGCAAGGCATGCACACCTCCTTCAAATTTTGATTAACATTTGGCAGCAGGTGCTGCCACCTGCTGCCACTTTTTTTTAAAAAAATTTCTCTCTTATTCTATTGCTAAATGTCCAGATTTTTTATTTTTTTTAAAGACTTATTTTATTTAATATTAAATCCATTGCATAAATATATTATTTTTAATTTCATGTCATATTTATTAAATTGCTTCTTTGCCCTTACTTTACAAATACGAGTATTACAATTATATTCTCTCCCCCTTAAAATAAGTTTAGTCCCAAAAATTGGCATACCTTTAGAGTAAAAAAGGTGAAGATAGTTCTCCATCATCTCTTCATTGCTTTCCCAAGTTGCTTCCTCAGTAGAATGGTCCCTCCATAATACTTTCACAAATGACACCAAATGGTTACGTCAAACTTCATCATTTCTTTCCAAGATCTAAATTGGGTACTCTCTGATCTCCATAGGACCAAGCTCCACAATATGATTTGAGTCATGCACAATCTTCCTTAATATAGACATATGGAAGACATGATGAACACCAAACAATGCTGGGGGTAATAGAATCCTATAGGCCATACTACCTATTCTCTCTAAGATCTCAAATGGTCCAACAAACCTCAGGCTCAACTTCCCATTTTTCCCAAATCTCATCACACCCTTGGATGGGGACACTTTCAAGAATACATGCTCACCAGTTTAAAACTCTAATTCTCGTCTGCTATAATCAACATAACATTTTTTGTATACTCTGGGTTACCTTTAGTCATTCATGAATTAAAGGATTCTTTACAACAATTATCTTGACCAAATCTGGGCTGAGCATCTTTTTTTCGCTAATCTCGTCCCAACATATAGGCGATCTACCCCTCCTACCATAAAGAGCCTCAAATGGAGCCATCCCAATACTAGACTGATGACTATTATTATATGCAAATTCCACTAATGGAATGTGCTCCTCCAAATTACCTCACAAGTCTAAGGCACAGCTCGGAGCATGTCTTCAAAGATTTGAATGGTTTCCGAAACCTAGATGCAAACCTCGGATCCTTATCTATCACAATTGAGATTAGAATCCCATGCAGTCTAACTATTTCACCAATATAGATTCTTGCTAATCTGTAAAGAGGTCAAGTACTCTTGATAGCTAGAAAGTGACCCAATTTAGTTATACTATCCACAATAACCCAAGCAGTATCATTACCTTTGGGAGTCCTCAGTAATCCAACTACAAAATCCATGGTGATAATTTCTCACTTCTACTATGGGATGGTAAGTGGTTGAAGCAATCCGAGTGGCCTTCATCTGCTTTAACCTACTGACAAACCAAGCATTGAGATACAAAATCCGCAATTTCTCTCTTCATATTATTGTGCCAACAAACGTCTCTGATATCCCTATACATTTCAGTACTCCTAACATGTACAATATATCTGGTACAGTAAGCCTCCTCCATAATCTCCCTCTTTAACTCAGGGAATTCTCTAAAACTTAACATAATTATATGCTCATATCCATCTTATTATGAGGATCCATTAAACTATACAATCTATCTATTTTTCTTCTTCATCCGTCTATATCATTGTAGAGAAATGTACTATTTAATTAACTGTCATTTGTTAATACCCTTAAATAGACAACTACAATAATGTAACATTATTCACATAAAAATGCACACGTGCGCGCACATAAGAAGTGGGGGGAGAGAGTTTTCGAGGTCCGACCAAAGAAAAGAATTAAATCAAGAAACCAAATAGAGGATTAGAGGTCTTATATTCCTGAAAATTCTAACAATAATTTGAAGCTTTGAAACGATTGTTAAGCTTTTTAAGATGCCCAATCAATAACTAGATAAAATTTTAAATGGAAGCAACTACAAATTTTGAGTGAAGGCAAATTTGTAAATACTTATAATATTATTTTATTTTTAAAAAATTAACCCCAGTGCCCACACACTAAATCGATCCCTGCCGCCAACAAACTAAGGATAGCAAATTCATGCAATGGCTTGATATGTTTGCATGATACCATTTCGTATGAGCGAGGGTATGTACTGTTGTGCATTTATATACCTAAATAAATGGGTAAATAATCGTACTCGTTTTACTTGCAAGTGCACAAGGTCAACAATGTAGCATAGTGTGCAAATGCAAGATCATCTCCACAGGGATTGGTAAATTTAACTTTAGAATTAGTTTCGCAGTAATAAAAAGATAAAAATAATAAAAGAGTTGATTTTGATAAATACTAAAGATAAAGGCGTAGGGGCTTGATATCCACCACTAATTATGCAACCTCAATACAATAGTATGCCAATGCTTTACTCATGCCATGTATACCTACTGGTTGCCAACCTAAGGGCATGGTATCTACTCCTTAAGCTATTGATTTCCCTAAGCAACGAGTTAGACATGGTATCTACTCTAACTCTTTTCTTCCTTAAGGGATTCAGCATGGTATCTGCTTGAGTTGTTCCTTAAGAAAACATAAGTACTATGGAAATCGACAACCACATGAGACCTAGGGCATGGTATCTACTCCTGGTTTCCCATGTTGATTAACCCGGGTATCCGGATAAGATATCCCTTGTTACTAATGTTAGACCCAGGACTCGGTCATCCAAATTGATCTAACTAACAAGTCCATACCACATGCACATATTGATCAGACATATACATATGAGGAATTTAAATAAAAGCAGGTATTAATCAAGTTTAAGCAACACAACATAAATATCGCAAGGCGCCAATACTAAATTTATTGAGTAAACATAATTAGGGCTTCAACCAAGCCCTGCTAAGAATTTAATTACACATAATAAAATAAAAAGGAAAGAAGAAACCCAAGAGAAGAGTCGTCAATTCCGCTCCACGGTCTCCTTCTCCAAGCTAAAGCAAAAGATAAAAGAAGGGATCTAAGAAGTGATCCCCCCAAGAGGTGATACCTTTTGTGTGTGATTTACAAGTGTATTTATAGGTCTTTGAGAAGTCCTAAGAGGCTCATGAGTTCCTAAACTTTCCTAAAACACAAAACTCCTTTATTTCCAAAATAGGGTTATTTCCAAAACAGGGTTCTGCAGTTTACTGTTCACGCCCGTACATGTGCGCTCGATCGCATATGTGGTGCGCTCGATCGCAATGCTGCGCTCGATCGCACAGAGGAGTGCGCTCGATCGCAATCTAGCCAGCAGCTGCTCCAGGATTTCCAGATTTCTTCCTTTAAGTGCCAAAAATGCTGCTTATTCTCCAAGGCCTTATAAAAACGTGTAAAACACAAAAGTGAAGTAAAATAGACTAAAACATATAGATAAAGAACTTAACAAATGTAAATTAAGGGGCTTAAATATGAATATTTAAGCTCCTATCACACCCCCAAACTTACATATTGCTAGTCCCTTAGCAATACAAAACCAAAAACTAAATGAAAAAACAAAGACGCAAAGATAAATCCAATGCTCATGCTGTCCAACAAAAGTTTAGGTTTCACACAAAACTATGATGCGCATTCATGAGCAAGCTTAACAAGTATAAACACATCTTTGCAATGAATACGAGTTTTGAACGCAAATCACTTTCATGAGGCAGGTTAAGATATCACAAGTTTGATTGAGTGTGTGGTGGACTAGCACATAAAAGATTGGGTTTCCAAATAATTCTAATGTGTAGTGTTTCGATGACTTAAGATTCACCAAATTTCCTATTAGAATCAACAAAGATGGCATAGATTTTCTTCTTTTCTTTTATTTGTGAGATTTTTGCCAAGTTAGTTCCCTTAAGCTTTCTATTTGACTCGTGCAACGAGCGTTTAGCCAATGACTCCCAAACCAGATGGTTTTAGGGCATTAGGTGTAAAAACACCCCTAAGGGCTTACTAACTCAAGTCAAAAAGGCTACGAAACTAACTGGTCTTAATGCTACCGATCAGAATATTCCACCTTTTGACGTGACACTCACTGCTTACTGAGGCAAGAGGGCCAGTTACTCAATGGAAAGTTCTTTTTAATGATCTTTAGGAGCATATTTTTTTTTTCTTTTTGAGCAATAACGAACTTTTTCTATTTTCTTATGCCACCGCGTTAATCTAATAGATCATCTGGTTCACAATCAAGCAAAAGAAACATACAAATCAAAATTACATGTCATACCCCACACAACTATGTGCTAATGTGCTCATGTTTAGTTTAAGTCGAACTTGTGAATCCTTAAATGCCTAAAAGAAAGTGATTATGGTTCAAAACTTAATTATTAGCCCATATGTTCAAGGTGTTAAGCTCACTTATGAAGTCAAATCATATTGTTTGTTTAGAACACCCAAAAATTTTGGAATGGAATGAACATGTATTTATCTATGAAAAACAACAAAACAAAAAAAAACTGGGACAAGGTGTGTGTGAATATGTCTCCCATACCCCCAAACTTAAATGACACATTGTCCCCAATGTGTGAATAACAAGGAAGGAGCTGACCTGGAAGATGGAGAATTAGCTAGGTCGGCATGGCTCATAGCATACCCCCAAACTTGAACGGATGCACACATTGTCCCTTAAAAAGAAAAACTAACGTAAAACGGGAAAACAAGAAGTAATAAAAATAAATAAATAACAATAAATACGTAAAATAATAAAATAAAAGGATAAGTTGTGGGGTGCCTCCCATGAGGGCTAAGTTTAACGTCTTCAGCCGGACCAAACTTTATTTTTCCCCAAAACTAAGAGTGGCAGCAGCTAGCATAGGAAGTGTCTTATTCTCTCCCATATAAGCATAAGATAAGTACTCGGGCAATTGGTTGAATTCCAAGTTAGGTGCCTGTATAATAAAAGGGGGAAGAATAGTATTAGCAGGCCAAAGAATTTCAAATGGATCGGTGTACTTACTTGGAGGCTTTGGAAAGGTCTCTAGAAGGTGCATAGTTTCAATGATGTCATCAGTAACATCCTTGCATTTGGACTCAATATCTGATCATGGGATACTATAGGTAAGAGCAGTTTCTACTGGATCAACGTGATGGACCTGAAAAGCTTCCTCAATAACACTTTGCGTCATTCATATATTAAAACATTTTATATTATCTGGGGTAATTTTAATGCGTTATATCTTTTGATTTCAACCCTCTCACTATTTACCTTCTCCATCTCACTTACCTTGGATGTGGATGCTTGTGTAGGCTCATCAGTTTCGATGATCTTACCATTTGTTAGAGTTGTCGTGGCATTTAGTTGTTGATGTCCTCTTGGAGTAGGTAGTGGTTGGACTGGAAGTTCACCCAACTTTCTTTCACTTAGCTCCTTAGCCAATTGCCCCATTTGTTCCTCGAGTCTTTGAATGGCTTGCTCATGTTTTGTAATGGTTTGTCGTTGCTCAATCATGAACTGTTCTTGTGAAGTCATCAGTTGCCTCATAAGATTCTTTAGGTCACTATTTTCTGATTCCGGCACTGGTTGGGCTGCTGGTTGGAAGTGTCGTTGCTGTCCTTGAAGATTCAAAGCATTTTGAGTGTTGCTCCATGAGAGGTTTGGGTGGTTCTGCCATCCAGGATTGTAGGTATTTGCATATGCACTGTTCAGTCCCTCATAATTTGCTTGTTCTTGATCTGTAGTTGAATACAGAGGACAAGTATAAGTATTATGATCAAAATGAGAGCATATAGCACATACCTGGCGTTGTGTAGCCTGTGGACTACGTAAGTTGTTTTGATCTGCCATGGCTTTTATGAGCATGTCTAGCTTTCTTTCCATAGTAGCCATCTGATTCGAAGATCCATCATTGAAGCTCACCTCATACATACTCTTGCTTTTAATTCCTTGTCTACCTCTCAAGGGGAATTGTTGGGTGTGCTCAGTTAATGTCTCAAACAGCTCCATGGCTTCTTCCCTAGTCTTCTCCATCAGCACACCTCCACAACCGGAATCCACTATACCTTGATTTATGCCACTTAAACCTTCATAGAAAGCTAGGACCAGCTCATCTTGAGGTAAGTTGTGATATGGACATTTGAGTAGCAGCTCATTAAAGTGTCCCCATGCCTCGAAGAAAAGGTCTCCATCCCTCTGTTGGAAGGATTGAATCTCCTTCCTCATCTGCCTTGTCTTTTGGGCTGGAAAAAATTTCCTTAGAAATCTACTGGATATCTCTTCCCAAGTATGGATGGAACCTGCAGGCAATGAATGAAACCACATTTTAGCATTATCTTTTAATGAAAAAGGGAAAAGAATTAACCTGATTCCCTCTTGATCTAGGCCCCGAATATGCTGGAACTTGCAGAGATCACAGAATTCTCGAAGGTGCAAGTGTGGATCCTCAGTAGGTGTACCCCTAAAATGAGTCAAGCCGTTGAGTATCTGCGGAGATATGTAATAATTTTCTTCTGCCTTAGGTTGATATGCAATGCATGAAGCATGGTTGAAGTTCTGTGGAATGAAGGATTGCTTCATAGGTCTCCGTTCTGGTGGCAGTTGGTTGTAATGTTGTTCCATTGGTGCTTCACCCTCAAATTCTTCTTCTTTCTCCTCAAAGTTGTTTCTAGGCCTCTTTCGAATGATCTGCTCACTCTCTATATCAAGTGGAAGGATGGTTGGGTTCCACACTCGAAGCCCTTGCATGAATCAGCAGGAATACCTTAGTGCAGCAGCTTCAGTACTGCTGCTCGGGTAGTCTCTGGACTATTTTCGCTCGAGCGCACACTGAACTACGCTCGATCATAGACTTGCGCTCGATCGCACAAGGCACTGCGCTCGATCGCAATGAGGACAGAAACTCCTCCTCTGCACACCTGAATAGAAAACGAAAAGGAGGAATAAATCTGATTTTTGATAAAAATAAAAATAAAACATAACAAAATAAAATAGAATAAATTAAAATAATAATAAATAAATAAAAACTAACGAAAATAATTCCAAAAAGAAATTTAGCACAATCCCCGGCAACGGCGCCAAAAACTTGTTGTGCGTTTATATACCTAAATAAATGGGTAAATAATCGTACTCGTTTTACTTGCAAGTGCACAAGGTCAACAATGTAGCATAGTGTGCGAATGCAAGATCATCTCCACAGGGATTGGTAAATTTAACTTTAGAATTAGTTTCGCAGTAATAAAAAGATAAAAATAATAAAAGAGTTGATTTTGATAAATACTAAAGATAAAGGCGTAGGGGCTTGATATCCACCACTAATTATGCGACCTCAATACAACAGTATGCCAATGCTTTACTCATACCATGTATACCTACTGGTTGCCAACCTAAGGGCATGATATCTACTCCTTAAGCTATTGATTTCCCTAAGCAACGAGTTAGGCATGGTATCTACTCTAACTCTTTTCTTCCTTAAGGGATTCAGCATGGTATCTGCTTGAGTTGTTCCTTAAGAAAACATAAGTACTATGGAAATCGACAACCACATGAGACCTAGGGCATGGTATCTACTCCCGGTTTCCCATGTTGATTAACCCGGGTATCCGGATAAGATATCCCTTGTTACTAATGTTAGACCTAGGACTCGGTCATCCAAATTGATCTAACTAACAAGTCCATACCACATGCACATATTGATCAGACATATACATATGAGGAATTTAAATAAAAGCAGGTATTAATCAAGTTTAAGCAACACAACATAAATATCACAAGGCACCAATACTAAATTTATTGAGTAAACATAATTAGGGCTTCAACCAAGCCCTACTAAGAATTTAATTACACATAATAAAATAAAAAGGAAAGAAGAAACCTGAGAGAAGAGTCGTTAATTCCGCTCCACGGTCTCCTTCTCCAAGCAAAAGCAAAAGATAAAAGAAGGGATCTAAGAAGTGATCCCCCCAAGAGGTGATACCTTTTGTGTGTGATTTACAAGTGCATTTATAGGTCTTTGAGAAGTCCTAAGAGGCTCATGAGTTCCTAAACTTTCCTAAAACACAAAACTCCTTTATTTCCAAAATAGGGTTATTTCCAAAACAAGGTTTTGCAGTTTGCTGTTCACGCCCATACATGTGCGCTCGATCGCATATGTGGTGCGCTCGATCGCAATGCTGCGCTCGATCGCACAGAGGAGTGCGCTCGATCGCAATCTAGCCAGCAGCTGCTCCAGGATTTCCAGATTTCTTCCTTTAAGTGCCAAAAATGCTTCTTTTTCTCCAAGACCCTATAAAAACGTGTAAAACACAAAAGTGAAGTAAAATAGACTAAAATATATAGATAAAGAACTTAACAAATGTAAATTAAGGGGTTTAAATATGAATATTTAAGCTCCTATCATGTACTCAATTCTATCAGATACTCAAAAGCGAATACAACTCTTCACTACAAAAAATTGACATATACCAACGGTCAAAATCCGTCAGTAAAGACCGAAAAAGGGTCGATATAGACCATTTTGAGCTATACCGACGGTTTTAAAAAGCGTAGCAAAAAATAGCATAGCTATAGGGATGTACCGACGGTTTTCTGACTGTTAATATAAACAAGAGAGCTTTACTTACTGTTTTCAAAACTGTTAGTATAGGTACCTTTACTTATGGTTTTCAAAACCGTCAGTATAATGGTTTTCAAAACTGCCGGTATAGGTAGTGAATCTATACCGACGGTTTTATAACCGTCACTATAGGTAGGTTTTACTTATGGCTTTTATCCGTCAGTATATCTCAACCTATACTGATAGTTTGTTTATCCTATAATGACGGTTTTACCCTTCGGTATATCCTATATGGCAACTCTAGTTATATGCTTTAGTGACGGTTTTAAAGACCTATAGCGACAGTTTTTCATAAGTATAACCTTTTTTTTGTTTTTTATCTGTAAGTTTCCTACTTAGTGCATAATAAATCATAATATCCAAAAAATATCAAAATAAGCAATTGGGTACGTGATTGTTATATGAAGAAGTCTTTTCATTTATCCAAAAACAATTACACAAGTACAACAATTAGAAGTATAAAATTTTATATAAAAATAATCTAAAATGTAATCTTTTGATATCCTAGTTCCTTGGAAGCTAATATATCATTCTTTATCTACTTTACAATTTATTGGAAATGATGTGAACAAAAATTATCATAAACATACATCAAATCAAGGGAAGCATAAAATAGATTCCAGCAATAGTAGTTCCCAGCAGTCTCACAAAGTCCTGAAAGGTATAAGCATTTATCAAAGTTAAGAGAAATATTTCATCAAAGATATTAAGAAAGATAAATGACTTCATGAAAAACATATAAGAGTAACAGATAGAGGGCACAATCATTTGAAAAGGAACTCAAAGAAAGATAAAGGACAGAAACAATAGATCAGTAGCAAAAGATCCAAAAAAAGAGAATAGCAAAGGATCCAAAAAAAGAGAGATGTGGAACAGGTCAAAGGCCGGTTAATAAAGGAGTAATACCTCCTCATTGATCATGTTGTCTGCTTCAATTATAAGATCACCAAAGTTCTTCTCTAGAGACCTTCTTTGTATCACTGACAGTAACCACTCTTTGTAAGCTCTCAATTCTTTTTTCCATTCTTTTTATGAACTTCAGATGGATCAAATAAAAGAAAGATGAAGGGCAGAAAGAGTAGATCGGCAATAAATGATCCAAAAACTTAGAGAAATGAGGAACATAAGGCTAGATAAAGGAGTCATACCTCATTGACATTGTTGTTTTAGGATAAATGAGAAAAATTATTTATCCTGAAATAACAAACCAGAGCAAACAAAACAAACTGAGGCAAAGCTCATACTAAGTTTTTAAACTAACAGAAACATGGGCTAAACCACAATTAGCAGAAAAATTACAGTCAACTTGAGAAGGGCTATTATTTTATTCTTAATATCAGTGATTACAAACTCCAGAATTTGATCACCACTATGGCATACATTTGACACCCCAATAGGACCCTGAAACATACACTCTGACCAAACAACACCAGCATACACTCTGATAGACTAAGCAACAAATTAAAATAAGTAATGTTAATATAATCACCTGAGTAGCTTTGAAATAACAATACCTTGACAATCAGGAGATATCCCATAGGATCAGCCACAGCTCGAATACCTTGAACTTAAATTATATTTGATCAGTTACCTGGGAGAAGAATAGTATAATAGAGAGGATGTACATGTCTCTCCCAAACAATAAAACATCACAAAGCAAACAAACAAGGTATTCAACCAATATATTCAAGTCCACCAATATATTCAACCAAGGAAGCATCTTCTTCAGTAAAATAATAATAAAAGCTTCAAGTTCTTAGGTAAAGTCCTACCATATTTTATTAAGAGAAATCACAGTAAAGATAACAACAGTTTTGGTGAGTAGTGAAAACAAACTAAATTCTAGAAAGCCAACAACACATACTTTAGAAAAGAATTGTGCATAACACATTATCCTAGCCTACTTCCTTTAAATAAATTATGGAAGAATTATCCCTCTGCTACATAACACATACTTTAGAATAAGCTCTGCCTCCAGCAAAGTGTGAAGAAAAAGATAGTGGTAGCCAACAACATGCAAAGAGATCGGCTATAATCATGTCATGTTTTAGATTTAAATTGAGTTGCCCAATTAAGTTTTCTTTTTCAAAACTCACACAAAGTAAAATCACTTAAATTTATAAACTTCCACGTCCAATAAGCATAAAACTAAAAAAAAACTAGAAAGTAATAATTTAAGTCAATAGAATTTGAGAATCATAAAGGTAATTGATAAGTGTAATTTTTACATGGATTTTTATTACTCTTTTACTTATTAAAATTGTTAGTTTTCCTTTATATCTTTTATTTGATTTGATTTTTATTTGTTTTATTTTATTTGCTTGTGCTGTACTTTTTCCTATTTTGTGTTATATTTCTTTTTAGTTACTTTCATATTTCATGTTTTCTAGTACTAGAAGTATTTCTTATTTAAGTCTTTCCTTTTCCTAGAAGGGGTAGTATTATTGTACTTTCCTTTTATTTTCTAGGAGTTTACCTATATAAGGCCGGCTGCCCTAGCCTTGTAAGCACAACAATTTTTTCCTAGACAAGAGAATAAAGAGAGAAGAGAAGGAGGGTGGCTGTCAAGTCTCAATGAAGAGAGATCTTCAACAATCTTGAATGCTTCATCAACTTATTTCCTGCAAAAAAGTTTTATTCTCTTCTCTTTAGTTTTCTTTTTATGCATTCTAATAATAACATGGTTGATTTCAGATTTGTTATGAACTAATTTTATTTTTCTAGGGCTTTGATGTAGTCTAGCTTTGAACACACAATTTAAATTTCAAGTTATTTTATTTCAAGTTTTTTTATGTTGAGTGTTTATCCTTGATCTTATTGCTTACAATTTTCTAGCCATTATTGTTTCATTTATTGAATCATAATGAAATCGAGAGGTAATTTTTTATTAGAAGCTTGTAGGATTAAACACCATTAGTTGAGCGAAAAATAGAGATACTTTACCGCGTCCAGTGTGATTTTAGATTAAGAAAAAGCCAAAGCACTTAATGAATCTTTAAATAATTTAATTTACATAAAGATATGATGAATTATTAGGTGGTGATATTTCTAATGTTATTTGAGAGAAAACATTGAATAATTAAGAGATTTATTTTTTATCGACTTGAAAAATTGAAATTTTATAACAAGGAATAATAAATTGTGTGAGATTAACTAGGTGAAATCAAAAGCTATAGATTTATTTTTAAAATCTCTACAACCTTAAGTATTATTTTATTTTATTTTTGTCAAGTACTTTAGTTTAATTTAGGTGGTAAAGTCTTTAAAATTTCGGTTTTATTTCCAAATAGTAAATAATTTGGTAAATTTCAATACTCAATAGAATAATTTGGTAAATATTTTCACAACAAGTTTTTAGTGCCATTGCTAATGACTAATTATTTGTAATTGATATTGATACTAGCTAAGTTGTTACTAATTTGGATTTTTTATTATTTATTTATCTTTAAGATTAGTGATTAAATCTTAGTTTTGTTTTTCTTTTATTTTTATTTCATGATATAGAAGTGTATGCCCCAATCTAAAGCATTAAAGTCTATACTTTTTGATCTCGAGATTGAGAGAACTTTGTGTCAAATCAAGAAAAAGAAGAAGTAATAAGTCACACCTGCCATCACTATGGCGGATTAGCATAATAGAGAGATGAATAGAGCTTTGGGGGACCATACTATGCCTTGGTTAATGGGGCTACATCTAGCATAAGGAGGCCGGCTATACAAGCTAATAATTTTGAGATTAAACCGACGATAATTCAAAAGATACAGCAAACTGTTCAGTTTAGGTGCTGCTGCAAGAGGATCCTAATGTTCATATCGCAAATTTTCTAGAGATTTGTGACACCTTCAAGAACAATGGAGTGACGGAGGATGCTAGTCGTTTGAGACTTTTCCCTTTTTCACTCAAAGAAAAAGCGAAAGCCTAGTTGAAAACCTTACCACCTGGTGTCATTACTACCTGGGAGGAGTAAGCACGATTTTTTTAGCAAAGTATTTCCCGCTGACCAAGACAACAAAGCTAAGGAATGATATTACCACATTCACTCAATTTGAAAATGAATTTTTGTATGAAGCATGGGAGAGGTACAAAGATTTATTGCGAGAGTTGTCCTCATCATGACCTTCCGGCATGGCTTCAAGTCCAAACATTCTATAATGGTTTGGGAGATATAAACAGGTCCATGGTTGATGCAGCAGTTGGAGGGGCTTTAATGAGTAAAACTCATGAAGCAACTTATAAACTTTTGAAGGAATTGGCATCTAATAACTATCAATGGCCTTCGAAGAGAGAAATGCCAAGAAAGGCGGTTGGAGTTTTCGAACTTGATTCTATTACCACATTGGCAGCACAAATGACAACTTTATCTAAACAACTAGGTAAGATGAATGTTAATGCTATTCAAACTAATGTTGTGTGTGATTATTGTGTAGGAAATCACTCAAGTATCGATTGCCAAGTGGGTAATCCATTTGTTAAACCAAATTCTGAACAAGTTAATTACGTGTCCAATTTCTAACATCAAAACAATCCTTATTCAAACATGTTCAATCCCGGATGGAGAAATCACCCCAATTTTTTGTGGAGCAACAATCAAGGGGCAGCTAGACCACCTCAAAATTTTCCACAGCAAGAAAATAAGCCAACACTAGAGGAGATGTTCACACAATACATGTAAAAGACAAATTTGGTAATCCAAAACAATTTGGCTTCAATTCGTAACCGTGAGGCTCAAATTGGTCAGTTTTCACACATTCTTACAGAGAAGACAACAAGAACTTTACCGAGCAATACCATTACCAATCCTAATGAACATGTAAAAGTAATAGCATTGACAAGTGGGAGGACAATTGAGCTGCCACAAGGAGCAAGTACCGAGCAAGATAAAGCTATAAATCATGTGGAGATCGAGCCAAAGATGGAGGAATTGGAGCAACAAGTAGCCGACTAACAAGTTGGAAATTCCAAAGCGAATAAAGAAGCTTCAAAACCTACGAATTCCATGGAGTTTACATCTGAAACTAATTCTCTTTCAATTTATGATCCACTAATTCCATTTTCTCAAAGACTTAAAAAAATAGTAATAAAAAGTTAGATGATCAATTCTCTAAATTTCTTAGTATTTTTAAGCAATTACATATTAATATTCCTCTTATTGAAGCTTTAGAGCAAATGCCTAAATATACTAAGTTTTTTAAGGATATTTTATCAAATAAGCGAAAGTTGTAAGAGCATGAGACGGTGATGTTAATCGAAGAGAGTAGCGCAATTTTACAAAATAAGTTTGCTCCTAAATTGAAAGATAGGGAGTTTTGCGATTCCTTACACTATAGGAAATCCTTATTTTGATAAAGCTTTTTGTGATTTAGGAGCAAGTATTAATCTTATGCCTTTTCAGTTTTCAGGAAATTAAGTCTTGGAGAAGCAAAGCCTACTACGATTTTTTTACAATTGGTAGACAGGTTTATCAAGCACCCATAAGGACTAATTAAAGACGTTTTGGTGAAGGTGGACAAGTTTATTTCTCCGACGGATTTTATTGTGCTAGACATGGAGGAGGATGAGTAAATACCTTTGATTTTGGGGCGACCTTTTCTTGCTACAGGGAGAACTTTAATTGATGTCCAACAAAGAAAACTTATTTTGAGGGTTGATGATGAGCAGGTTACTTTTGATGTATTTAAGGCTATGGATTTTTCTTCTGAAGTACACTATTATTTTCAAATTAGTGACATAGACTTAGTGGTGGTCGAGACTTATAGGGATGGATTTTCAAAGCTGCCACTTGAGGTGTGTCTTACTCATTCTACAACTCTTGAGTCCGAGAATGAAGAGGTTAGGGAGTGTGCAAGGTATTTGGAAGCTGAACCATCCTTTCATCCTTCCATAAAGCTGAAATTAGAAGAGCTAGGTTCATCCATGCTGACATATTCAAGTAAGGAACCACCCAAACTTAAGCTCAAACCACTTCCGTCAAATTTGAGGTATGCTTTCTTAGGCCAAGACTATACTTTTTCGGTTATTAATAATGGTTCTTTAAGTGATGTAGAGGAAGAAAAGTTGCTTAGAGTTTTAAGGGAGCATAAGATGGCTTTAGGATGGAAAATTTTCGATATTAAGGGAATTAGTCATTCGATTTGTATGCATAAGATTTTAATAGAGAATAGTTTCAAGCTGATAGTCCAACCACAATGGAGATTGAATCCATCAATGCAAGAAGTGGTGCATAAAGAAGTATTAAAGCTCTTAGACATTGGAATTATCTACCCAATCTCGAATAGTGGATGGGTGAGTCCGGTTCAAGTGGTCCCAAACAAAGGAGGAATAACCATGGTAAAGAATGACAACAATGAACTTATACCAACAAGGATAGTCGCATGATGGTGAGTATGCATAGATTATCAAATACTTAATGATGCAACTCGAAAAGATCATTTTTCATTGCTTTTTATCGACCAAATGTTAGAAAGACTCGCTGGCCATGCTTACTATTGTTTTCTAGATGGGTATTCTGGATACAATCAAATCGTAATTGCTCCCGAAGATCAAGAGAAGAATAATTTCACGTGTCCTTATGGAACTTTTGCATATAGGAGGATGCCTTTTGGTCTTTGCAATGCTTCAGCCACGTTCCAAAGATGCATGATGTCCATTTTCTCCGATATGGTGGAAAAATTTATAAAAGTATTCATGGCTAACTTCTTAGTTTTTAGTTATTCTTTTTATAATTATTTATCTAACTTGTCTTTGGTTTTACAGCGATGTGAGGAGACTAGTTTAGTTTTAAACTGGGAAAAATGCCACTTTATGGTCGAGGAAGGGATAGTGCTTGGCCATCGAATTTCCTTTAATGGCATTGAAGTCGATAGAGTCAAAATAGATGTTATTGACAAACTCCCACCACTGGCTAATGTGAAGGGCGTGAGAAGTTTCTTGGGTCACGTTGGGTTTTAACGACGGTTCATTAAGGATTTTTCTCAAATTACTAAACCTTTTTGCAATCTTTTGATTAAAAATCACTGTTTGATTTTTCTCATGAATGCTTGCATGCTTTTGAAACATTGAAAAAGAAATTAATTTCAACACCTATGATTGTTTCACTAGATTAGAATTTACCTTTTGAATTGATGTGTGACGCGAGTGATTTTGCTATAAGAGCTATTTTAGGGCAAATAAAAGATAAAATTTTTCATGTTATTTATTATGCAAGTAGGACTTTAACGGGAGCTCAGCTTAATTATGCCACTACTGAAAAAGAATTGTTAACGGTTCTTTTTGCTTTTGACAAATTTCATTCTTACTTGATAGGTACGAATGTGGTTGTCTATACTGATCACTCCGCTCTTAAGTACTTGCTTATGAAAAAGGATGTTAAACCAAGATTACTTCGATGGATTTTGCTTCTACAAGAATTTGATTTGGAGATCAAGGACAAAAAGGGTACCAAAAATTTTGTGGCAGATCACTTGTCTTAGATTGAGTCTAAGGGTGCAGATGATGAGCACCAATTTCCAATTAATGAAACATTTCTGGATGAGCATTTGATGGTAGTACAAGTTGTTCCATGGTATGCTGACATAGTCAACTACTTGATGTCGCGAATTCTACCTCCCGAGATGACATATCAGCAAAAAAAGATGTTCTTCTCCGACTTAAAGTATTATTTTTTGGAGGAACTTTTTTTATTCTGGTATTGTATAGATCAGATAATTAGGAGATGTGTACCCGAAGAAGAGATGGAGAGTATACTTCGACATTGCCACTTATTGGAAGTGGGCAGCCACTTTGGTGGAGCAAAAAAAAAAAGGAAAAAATTTTGGGCCTTCTATTTTTAAAGATTTTTTTAACTTTGTTAATTTATGTGATCAATGTCAATGGGTTGGGAATATTTCTAGGAAACATGAGATCCCTTTGAATAATACTTTAGTGATTGAATTGTTTGATGTTTGGGGGATAGATTTCAAGGGTCCTTTTCCATCTTCATATTCTAACAAATTTATTTTGGTGGCTCTATATTACGTCTCAAAGTGGGTGGAAGCTGCTGCTTTGCCGACAAATGATGCCAGGGTTGTGGTGAATTTTCTTCGAAAAAATATCTTTTCCCGATTTGGCACTCTAAGGGCGATAATTAGTAATGGTGGGAAGCATTATTGCAACCATCAATTTATATTTTTACTTACTAAATATGGAGTTACTCATCATGTGGAAACACCATATCATCCTCAAATAAGTGGCCAAGTTGAGGTGTCTAATAGGGAGTTGAAGTGCATACTTGAGAAGACCGTTAGTATCTCACGAAAGGATTGGGCACGAAGGTTAGATGATGCATTATGGGCTTATAGGATAGCATTTAAAACACCGATTGGAATTTCACCTTATCTGTTAGTTTATGGAAAAGCATGTCATTTACCCATGGAGCTAGAACATAGAGCTTATTAGGCGATAAAGTCACTTAATTTTGATTTAATGGTTGCGGGTGAGAAGAGGATGTTGCAAATTAATGAGATGGACGAGTTGCGCAATGATACTTGTGAGAATTCTCATATTTACAAGGATAAAACTAAAAGATGGCATGATAAACATATTTTGAAAAGGGAGTTTGAAGTGGGGCAGAAAGTTTTACTATTCAATTCAAGAGTTCTACTTTTTCCCGGAAAGTTGCAATCTAGGTGGTCAGGACCATTTGTTGTGACTCGTGTTTTTCCATATGGAGCGGTTGAAGTTCATCATGAGACAAAAGGGACATTCAAGGTTAATAGACAGAGGTTAAAGCCTTATGTAGATGGAGAATTTAGCACGCAAAAGTTTTCCATCAATCTCACCAATCCTAAATACTGATTTAGAGAATGTCTAGCTATAGACTTTAAACAAAGTGCTTTTTGTAACGCAACCCAAGTTTTTCTTTATTTTTCTCTTTAATTTTTATTTAATCTTTTTATTTTTGTTTTTATCTTGTAAGTTTGCATAAGTTTGGGGGCTCTCTAATGTGTTACACAATTGCACTTTCAAGGATAACATTCAATCAAAAATCGGGGGAGCACTTCTTACCTTTTCTAATACTTTTTCATTTTTCTTTTTCTTTCTCATTGAGGACAATGTGTTATTCAAGTTTGGGGGAATGGAGTTTATGTTTTTTTTTTTTGAAAAATAAATAAATTTTAAAAAAAAATATTTTTGGTTTGATGAATAAAAAGGCCCATGATAAGAATATTGTTGAAATTGATTATAATTTTTAGGAAAAATTCTTATTACTTGAGTCTATTTCTTAATCACTGACTTAATTTTGCTTAATTTGAGATCTTCCATATTCAAGGAATGCTTATCATGATCATTAATTGTTTTGCATACCTAAAGAATTTTTATGTGAATATTGTATGGTCTCAACAAACTCTAGAACTTGTTTGATGACACTCGAGGCGAAATCTTAGACAAAATATTAATTGGGAAATGATTTAGACATTCTTTGAATCGATTGAGCCTTTCAAGCTTACCTATTTATTATCTTAATCCCTAGTCACCCCTTTGAGCTTTGTTGAATTATACTTTGGCCTTATATATATATATATATATATATATATATATATATATATATATATATAGTTTTATAAAACATCATATTCCCTACCTTATTTGAGCTTAAACACTGATTTCCTTACATTTCAAAAGAACTAAGTTTACACAAAGTCAGAAGAGCATGGAAGGTGTCAGAGGTAGAAAGTTTACAAGTAAATTTTATCACAGCCCATGTTATCAAAGTCATAAGATTGGGGTGTGAAAAGTCAACAAGGAGTTGGGAAGTGTTCAAAAAAAATAAAGACAAAAACAAGGATCTTTGAATTCTTAGATATATATAAAAAATAATTCCTAGATAAAAAAAAAAGGATCTTTGAAAGAACAATAAAGATAGGCGTTTTGAGAGATTCAAAGGATTAAGAAGAAGTGTATGTGTTATAAGTGAGTATGCTCTATTTGTTTTGTTTGTGTTCAAAATTAAGTTCCCTTGCTTTGTTTGAACCCTATCGTTTCTTTGTAGCCCTCACCTTAGCCTTATATTACAAGCCTAATAAAGACCTATTTGATCCTTGGTAATATATAATGGATGATTTTATGCAAACAGGTAAATATATAATGGATTTCTAGTTATGAAATTGATAATGAGGTGGAATTGAGTTTTGAATTAACTTTTGGACTTGTGTGGTATTGAATGATTCCTTTGGATTATAAACTCTAGGCAATCTTTGAGGTAACAAATTTTATAAATTAAACCAATTCTTGTTTTTAGATGTTTTTCTCTTTTTCTTTGCTTGAGGGCTAGCAAATTTTAAGTTTGGTGGAATTTGATAAGTGTAATTTTTAAATGATTTTTATTACTCTTTTACTTATTAAAATGGTTAGTTTTCCTTTATTTCTTTTATTTTGATTTGATTTGATTTTGATTTATTTTATTTTATTTGCTTGTGACACACTTTTTCCTATTTTGTGCTATATTTCCTTTTAGTTACTTTCCTATTTCATGTTTTCCAAGTAGTAGAAGTATTCCCATTTCAGTGTCTTTCCATTTCCTAGGTTGTATTTTTTCATTGTGTTATATTTCATTCTAGTTACTTTTCTATTTCATGTTTTCCTAGTAGTAGAAGTATTTCCAATTTCAGTGTCTTCCCTTTTTGTATAAGAAGTAGTATTATTGTACTTTTCATTTCTTTTCTAGGAGTTTGCCTATATAAAGTCAGCTACCCTTACCTTGTAAGCACAACAGATTTTTTCTAGACTAGAGAATAAAGAGAGAAGAGAACGAGCGTCGCTGATAAGTCTTAATGAAGAGAGATCTTCAACAATCTTGAATGCTTTATCAACTTATTTCAAGCAAAAGAGTTTTATTTTCTTCTCTTTAGTTTTCTTTTGATGCATTTCAATAAAAACATGATTGATTTCAGATTTGTTATGAACTAATTTTATTTTTCTAAAGTTTTGATGTAGTATAGCTTTGAACACACAATTTAAATTTCAAGTTATTTTATTTCAATGTTTTTTTTATATTGGGTGTTTATCCTTGAACTTATTACTTACAATTTCCTGACAAATTATTATTTGATTTATTGAATAATAATGAAACCGAGAAATAATTTGTGATTAAAAGCTTTTAAGATTAAACATTGTTAATTGAGCAAAAAATAAATACACTTTACCGCGACTAATGTGATTTTAAATTAAGAAAAATCCAAAACACTTAATGATTCTTCAAATAATTTAATTTACGTAGAGATATGATGAATTATTAGATGGAGATATTTCTAATGTTATTCAAGAAAAAATGTTAAATAATTAAGGGATTTGTTTTTCATCGACTTGAAAAATTGAAATTTTATAACAAAGAATAATAAATTGTGTGAAATTAGCTAGGTGAAATCAAAAGCTCTAGATTTATTTTTATTATTTCTATAACCTTAAGTTTTATTTTATTTTATTTTAAATTATTTTTGTCAAGCACTTTAGTTTAATTTAAATGATAAAATCTTTAAAACTTCGGCTTTATTTCCAAGTAGTAAATAATTTGGTAAATTTCAATACTCAATAGCATAATTAGTCCCGGTGGGTTTGACACTTTATTTTTTAAAACTTTACTACTTGTTGCGATATTGTTTACTTGTAAATATTTTCATACCAATAATCCAAAGCAAATGCGAAAATCAGTAACCACCTTTGAGATCATTGACGACATCATAGGGAATGGGAGTGACAGTCTCAAGGGTAGCACCCTCCACCATGAAACCAGGGTTAGGTCCCTTTGGTTGTTTCTTTGTGCTGATGGTTTCACCACGGAGTTTTGCTTCCACCTTGAACTTGTCATTCTGTATTTTTCTCAGCTTAAAATCTTCGGCACACCTAGAGGGCTGGACATGCTCCATACGCACATGGATCCTCTTCCTAATAATTCTGTTTCCTACCTGCAATAACAGTCCCATATGATAATCAAAATTGATTCAACAATTGCAAAAGATAGTAAGAATGAGATTCATATTTGAAAACGAGTAGTATCCTATAAAAATTAGAAACTCACAGCAAAACAGTGGAGACTGAATAATTTGTATAGAGTATAATGAAGAATTTGTGCACGTGAGTGGAGCATTCTTGATCAGCCAAATATCTTTCTTCTTCTGCTTCAAGTTGTTGAATCTAACAAACCACAATCATGGAATGTCCTTGATCAGCCAAATATCTTTCAATACTCACTAAAATATTTATACCTGAGCAAAAGAATCACTCAAGGAATGTCCTAGGAGCAGTTGAAACAACAAGAGTGGGATGCCCATTATTAGCAAATTTTACAGCAAGCAGCACAACTGATCTTTCGTTGCGTCCTGGAAACCATTTCATCAAACCCAGCAACCGTTTCTGCTGGAGCAACCACTGATCTCACTGCCATATTACAGTAAAGATGAAATTATTCAATCCTAATCTGCTCAACTTCTATTCAAGGAAAATACATAGATAGCATCAAATACTCCTACGTGGACCATCATGCCAGCAAACAAACTTTAATTCGTCACATCTTATTGTGCACAATTGGTCTAAACTACCCAATTTAATAGCATTTCAACAAAGAAATACTATTGATTCTTTTTTTTATTCAAACAAGGAAGCAAAGAATTACATATAAATACAAGACTACCATCAAGATCATCATTCCAATAATTGAACCCAAAAGATCCAATCAATCAAAAAGCTAAGAAAAAGGATACCAAATCAAGTGAGAGCGAGAGATTACCAGTGAGGAGGTCGCGGCTGGCAACTGCGGATACTCCTTCATGTATTTATATATTATATATTTACTATATTAATATTTTATTAGTTAACTATATATATCAGTTAATTATATTATTTTTTAATATTTAATATTATAAAATATTATACTGTATTTTATATACTATATATTATTTTTATTAATATTTTGTTATATTATTTAATTATATTATGTTCTTTAGTTGCCTAAATTTTTTAATATTATTTTTTTATATTTAAAAATCATTTTTCATGTATTCATAAGTATTATTTATATATTATGTATGTACTATAATAATATTGTAGTACTTAACTATATATTAATTAATTATACTAGTTTCAAATATTTAGTAATATAGTCACATTTAATTATATTGTTATTTTTATTAATTAATAGTATAATTTACTATATTTTACATATTATTTTTACTAATATTTAGTTATATTATTTAATTATCTTCTATTAATTTGTTATTATGTTCTACTAGTTAATTATATTAAAATTATTATTTATATATTATATATGTATTACAATAATATTAACTAATTAATTATATCGTTTTTAAATATTTAGTATTATATAAATTTTTAATTATATTCTTTTTTTTTAATTACTAAACATATTTACTATATTACATTGGTCTATACCTACGGATTTTTATATCCGTCAATATAGACATGATCTATAGTGACCAAATTATAAATCCGTCAGTATAAGCATGACCTGTAGTGATTAAATTTTTAATTTGTCAATATAGGCAAGATCTATAGTGACAGAACTGTAAATTCTTCAGTATAGACATGATCTGTAGTAACAAAAGTTTTAATCCGTCAGTATAGATATAACTTATTGTGACGGAATTGTAAATCTATCAATATAGACATGAGCTATTGTGACGGAATTGTAAATCCGTCAATATAGACATGACCTGTGGTGACAGATTTTTTAATCCGTCAATATAGACGTGAGCTATAGTGACGGAATTGTAAATCCGTCAGTATAGACATGATCTGTAGTGACAGAATATTTAATCAGTCAGTATACGTCAAATTTATACTGATGGATTTAAAATCCGTCAATATAACCTCTCTATTCTTACAAATTTTAAATCTATCAGTATAATCATCCATCAATATATTACATTTTTTTTTTTTAGCGCTTGTATTGTTCGTCAGTTAGGATACAGCCCCAAAACTAATGAATATACAATTTGGTCCAGTTTTTCGGTCAGTCATGTTGCTACCCATCGCCCTGGTATTCTTTTGGATGGGTTTCAGGCTAGGTTACCCTTTACTCAATGCTTTGTGGGAGAGATGATGCTTTTGTTAATGGATCTATTCACTGGCTAGTTTCTGATCTGGATTTCATTGAATTTATATTTTCTTCAATGAAAAAAATTAGAACATCCACACAATAACCAGTCAAATAATTTTTTCTTTTGCTCAAAGTATGCCTTCTCATGGGCCCGGAGCTATGTTAAAAAAACACATAATTAAGCAAAAGCTGCAAGAGCTAATAGATTAATATATAAGAAAATTAAAAATTGCTGAAAGTGATAAATAGGTAAAGAAAAGTCTCTAAAAAATCAAAGAAAACATTTCTTTTTTCCAAAACTTAAATCAGTGGAGGCTGAAAAGGGATTTTTTCTGAAGTTTTGGGTCCTGATTGAATGAGGACCTACCATCAAATGTGAAGAGGGGAAGGAGGGAAGGCTATAGAGTAGGGAAGAAATTAGAAGGTTCTAGGCAACCATCATATGGTATAAACTATATTTGTTAAATTTATTTTTTGGGGAAGGGTTGTGCCGTTTAATTCGATATATGTTTTATAAACTTTAATTTTGTTTTAATTAAGGAAAGAAAATATTCTCTTTTGATGGCTTAGTCCTATTAGGAAATTACTTAATTTAATATCGGTATCATAAAAACAAAGGGTAATTCCACTTATTTGATTTCGAGTGTTATTACGAAATTTAAAAAATTTATTAATAATTATAAAAATTTAAATAATAATTATTTTAAATTTTAAAAATAAAATTAAATATCAAAATTATTATTTAATTTTTCATTAATTAATGATAAATTTTTGTGAGGTGTCTGTATCACATCTCAGTGTAACTTTTCATTATATTTATTCAAAGCAGTGGACCGAAACCCTAGAAATTGGAATTTGGTCTTCTGCCGCTGCTAAGCAGAAAGAGCAAAAAGAATGTTGTACCGAAAAAGAAAAAGAGCAAAAAGAAAGGAGACAAAGAAAAAGGCCAACATTATGAAGCAGTACACGTTATTAGAACTCCCAAATGCCATCTTGATTGATATCCTCTCAAGATTACCTATCAAGACAATTTTCAGTTGCAGGTGCGTCTGCAAAACTTGGCTCGATCTGTTATCAAATTCAGAATTTCATGAACTGCACTATGCCAGAGCACAACCTTGCCTCCTTCTTCAATCCCACAGGCGCAAATTCTGTCTGGTAGATTCGGAAGCACCAGGTTTTAATCCCCGGGCTGCCGTGATTAAGTTCGACAGCCCTTTGCCCTCTGACAAACTCTTCATAGAAAATTCATGCAACGGCCTGATCTGTTTGCACGACACCGTTTCAGTTGAGCGAGTGTTTATACTCAATCCGACCACAGGGGAATACATGACCCTGAATATGCAAATACCACTGGAGTACGAATCCTCTAGTGTTGTTCCAATGCTAGGGTACAGTCCCAATACTAACGAATACAAGTTGGTTCGGTTTCTCGGTCATCAAGTAGAGGACAACTACCCGTCGCCCTGGAATCTGATATGGGAAGCTGAGGTATGCACACTTGGTTCGGACACTTGGAGAACTGTTGAAGGTTCCCTTTACTCAATAATTTTGGGGATAGATGATCCTTTTGTAAATGGATCTATTCACTGGCTAATTTCTGATCCGAAATATTCCAATGAACTTATATTTTCTTTGGACTTTGGCACTGAAGAATTTCGATCAGTTCCACCACCTCAGTCGTGGAAAGATGAGAAAGCGAATGGTAAGATAACGCTGGGACAGTTAGGCGATTTTCTCTGTCTCTGTGTATTTTATGATTCATCTATCAGTCATTTTGACGTATGGGTTATGAAGAGTTATGGTATCCAAGACTCATGGACTAAAGATTTCACCATTCAAACCCCAGCATGTAAGGGCAAGGTTTACAAACCTATACGGTTTTTGAACGATGAGGAAATATTAATGCTTCACAACAATGAATCTATTGTGTCTTATAATTTACAGAAAAGAAGTTTCAAACAGCTTCAACTTTATGGGATTAAGAATTTCATAGCGATTGCTCATGTTCCACGCTTTACTCCACTCAAGAGTTTCTTAACTGGAGAATTCCAGGTAAGCATTTGCTCTTTTAGATTAATCTTACCACTTTAAACAATTTCTTCAGTTTGTAATCTCCATGCACTGTTATATATATATATATATAAATATATATATATATATTGAGTATTTCGTCAACAACAATATAAATTATCGCTACCTAGCCCTCTAGCTCACACATTTCATGTGTGCTGTATACGCATTAAACCCATCTGTATTGCTTGTCACCTATTTAATCACCTAGGACTTTTTGGGCAATTGGACTACTTGTGCGCATGTGATAGCTAGAGTTTTAACTTAAAATTAGGACATAGTTTAAAATATTGCTTCAATAACAGTAATTGATATAACACTTCTGGGAGCAACATACAAAAATCATCTTATAATCCACTTAAATTTACAGTGTAAGCTAAGCCAGTCCGGATTATTATTATTTTATTATAAAATATAGCTTATAACCTCGTGTGACCAGCATATAAGCTATCCCAAGCAAGCTCTAAAAATGAAACTTGAGAAGGATTGAGGAGATGCTGTGTTGACATCTTTTTGGTAAAGTATGTTGTCTCATATAGTACAAAAAAGAATAGGATTTCCAAATTTAAGATGGTAATCTTATTATTTATCAAAAAAATATGGTAATCTTAATCTTTTATTTTAGGTATGAGACAATATGTTTTACCAACAAATATACCATACTTCAACACCTCAATCTCCTTCATGCTTCATTTTTAGAGTATTAATAATTCTTTTCCATTCCTTGTACAAACTAAATAAAGCTAAGGGAGGAGGCGGTTTAGGCTTGATAAGACTTGAGGATTGCAATTTTGTTTACCAAAACAAGCACTCTATAGTAATCCTATTCTTTTACTATGGGCATGAGATGGCATACTTTACCAAAAGAATACACCACCTCATCTCCTCAATCCCCCACAAGATTCATTTTTAGAGCATTAATCCTATTTCACTCTTTGTACAAACCAACAAAGGTAAGGGGCAACGGGATTTAGACTTGAGGATTGGAATGAAGCTAGCACTATAAGGCATATCTCAATTTTGTTTACCATAACAGGCACTTTATGGATGGTTTGGGTAAAGAAATATATGCTAAAAATTTGATCTTAGGGATGGATCTCAATGCTAAAGTTGCTATAGAATTAAACATGAGAATTTGTATTGGCAAGCTGGTAGGTCTGATCAGGTAGTGGACCTTTTTTTGGCCTAGATCAGGTAGTGGACATTCAAAAAAAACCTTTATGACATACTCCTAATGAGACGATCAGTTGTTCCTAAATAGCTAATCGTTTGTGCCATGAATTTTCACATATGATCATTTATTTCTTGCGATTTGAAAACTCTTTTTCTTTGTTTCTTTTTTCCTCGTTTAAATTAGACGTTATGCCATTTAAAACAATATACTAAACTCCTAGTCCTTTTCTGTTGTATGATCGATATTAGGAACATTGCACATATATAGTATTTCTTGTTAATAATTTACTCTTTGAGATCTTATGCTTTTAGCGTTTGGATTTTTGGATTCAAGAGACTGCTTTTGTACAACTTGGTCTTGTTATTCCTTATTTTTTCTATTAATGACACTATTTAGAGTGCTAAATTCCTGGTCGTTTTATGTAGTAAGATAGATTATTTCGGTATCAGGATGGTTGCCAAATATTTAGGACTATTTGTTATTTATTACTATTTGAAATCTAATGTTTTTAGAGTGAATTTTCAAATTCAAGAGACTGTCTGTGTCCTACCTTTATACTAGCTTTTTATCACATTCCTTACTCTTAAAAGCAGTAGGAAAAGGAGAAGATGGTTCATCTTCTTCATCCTCAGTTTTGATTCTCCTGACTACGTAAAATAAAGTGGATTTTGGATTTGGATTTCCAAAAATAAAAATTTCTTGTGTTGAATATTGCCACTATTATTTAAAAACATTTCGGCCTAGCTGCTCTTTAGAAATCAGAGTAGGGTGATCTTAATTATGCTAAACTTTTTTTTTAAGTGGTTTAGATGTTTTAAATTATAGCATGGTTTACTACCTCTTCAAACATAAATTTAGTTGATACAGGACCTTGACTCTGAACCATGGGAAGGGTACGTGTGATACCCCAAAATTCAAGTTTAATTATCATTATGACAATTATTAGCATTGCATTTTAATTTATGGATATATTTTTGGGAATTTAATGTATAACCTTCTCATTGTTGTAAGTTTATTTTTTTAAATAATTATTATTTTGAAACTCCATTTTTTCAATTTTGTTATTTATTTTGACCAAGAGAGGGGTACATCTATAAAGTTTATTTGTAAATAGTGCATTTAGCAAACCCTAAAAACTACTAAAGTCTTCTTCAATTCCATGTAAGTTATTTTGACCATTAAATTTAAAAAGAAAAAAGATGAGAACAACTGTATTACAGAGACATGAAGAAGGGCTATCGGGTCTTGGCCCAAGGGAATAAAATCCAGGTTGAACTTAATTTAAAACTCTTTTTTATTGTTTACACATGAATGTAGAGTAACTTTGTACAATCTACTCTATGGCTCAAATTTTCCGATGACCTTTCCGTCACTACAGTTGGTCACTGGTGATTAAATCGTTTTAGAGACTTATCTTGTCATAAGGTTTCCATATTCACCATTATTGCATGATTTGGTTGAGTAATCTAGAAGTTGTGAATTTTTGAATATCGGCAACCAAGATTTTGACAGCAGTGAAGTAGGCAAATTTAGGCTGCCAAAAAATGCTCCTATGGTAATCTTTTTGGCCTGATTTTTATTGAGTATTCTAGAGCTCCGCGAGATCTTTCTATCCATATAATATTGGCACCCATCACCAAGTCAATTCTATAGTGAGAGAACCGATGCAATGTTAGCACAGGCAATGTAAAATCTAAAAAATCTGCAATTCAGTTGTGAGCGGGGGGGTAACTCACCGGAAGCCACCCTTTTGATGGTTCTATTTACTTAAAATCAATATCAGTGGACAGTAGGTCACACAAGCTTTGCAGTAGGCATAATTTTTATTCAAATTGGTTATGGAATATGTAAGTTAAGAACCGCAAGAGTAGCCAGCTCGCACAGAATTTACATGTACTACATTTATTGTTACTTTAAATCTTTGGTCTAAGTAGCTTGAGATATTAGTTACTTGCTAGTTGCAAGCTTACTTTTTTCTTTTTGTGCTTCAGATTTTAAGAAGTAGACGGCCACGGAGACGTTTGAGGAATGAGAGAGTACTCTAAAATTCTATTTCTTTGTGGAGACTTAAATAATTTATTTTCCTGCAAATTATGTTTGGAACATTAATCATTGCTAGATTGAGATTTTCAAAAGTCATTGTTGTTGGGAATTATCACTTCTACTCTTTGGATTGAAGAGTGATGAGTTTTTAATTGTTAAGACTTGTTTGATTTATCTACTACTTGCCTACTTGCTGAAAGTGGATTTATTTTATTTATCAAACATTATTTAGAATTGCTAAGTTTTTTCATAAGTTTAAACTTTGCATGTATGTGGAGTTTTTTTTTCACATACAGTATGCAACTAGTTTTTAGGTGGAAGGAGATGGTTCAACTTGATTGAATTGATAGTACTGAAAAAAAAAAAACAACTTCGTGTTTTTCAGTTGACAAAACTGACGTCAAGATTTTCTATTTCATTCCCTTTTGCCTTTTCTTTCTTCCTGGAGAGTATAGACACAGGATTGATGCATTTTTTTCTCTCTTCTTGTTTGTTTAGTTTCTTTTATTAAAGTGATTTATTGTTGTATGGTCGATCTTTTATTTTTGGATATGTTACCGTTAAAACACAATAGAAAAATATTAGGTTTAATCATTGGTGTGTGGATGTTTATCAGAAGTTGAAGCTTATTATTTAGAGAGATAAAGGTGATTAGAAAAAAAAATAATCAAGAACATCCGGTGACACGGATCCAAAACTTTTTGCTAGTGGAGGCAATATATATACATATGGTAAACTGTAAATATAAATGTATATTTTAAAGAAAATACTAACTTCACCACTTAAGGCACAAGTTCGTATTGTGATTTAATTTTTTAATTTCTTTTTTATCATAATGCCTCGTATTCTTTCTTAACACATTATTAGAGGAGAATTTTTTTGAGTATTTTAATTTTTTTTCTTTGTTTCTTACCTAAAACATGAGTGATCGAGAATCAACCCCACGCACAGTCGACAATGCGAGGGGCACGTGCAACTGATTAAGACGGAATTCCACATCAGTTTGATGGTTATGTAGATTTGATCATTTTCGATTCAGTGATGGTAGTTGTTTTCAATAGTACTACAAAAAAGTGCGGATTTACACATAAACACTTGTTTGGAGAGGATTTTTATTTTTTCAATAAGATAAAATGTTTTGCGCATGAAACAACTTGTTAGTATTTTATATTAAGATTATATAATTTACACATAAACTCAAAAAATTTTATATGAAAAAAATACATTAAATTTATATATTTTTTCCGTACTTGTGGGGGAAATTTAATTATTTTAAAGGGATAATTTAAATATATATATATATAATATTAATATGATTTTCAAAAATTAAGTCGGGGCAGATGACCCCGCTGCCCCTAGTGTGGATCTGCCCCTACGTATTTAATGGAGAGGATGAAAATGTGTGAAAGAAAAAAAGAAAATAAGTACATTGTTGCCATGAAAGAAGTAGAGCAGCTTAGTAGATTATAGAAGATGTAAGGGGAAAATTTTATAATTAAGGGGAGGATAGTTCTCCATCATCTCTTACTTGCTTTCCCAAGTTGTTTCCTTAATAGAGTGGTTCCTCCTTAATACTTTCACAAATAACACCAAATGGTTGCGTCAAACTTGATCATTTCTTTCCATGATCTGAATTGGGTACTCATCGAAGGTCATATCCTCTTTGATCTCCATGGAATCAATCTCCACAATATGATTTGGGTCGTATACAATCTTCCTCAATATAAACACACCAGACAATGCTGAGGTAACGCAATCTTATAGGCCATACTGCCTATTCTCTCCAAGATCTCAAATGGCCCTTCAAACCTCGAGCTCAACTTCCCCTTCTTCCCAAATCTCATCACACCCTTGGATGGGGATACTTTCAAGAATATGTGCTCACCAGTTTGAAACTCTAATTCTTGTCTCCTAAGATTAACATAACAATTTTGTCTACTCTGGGTTACCTTTAGTCGTTCATGAATTAAAGGATTCTTTTCAACAGTTACCTTGACCAAATCTGGGCCGAGCATCTCTTTCTCACTAATCTCATTCCAACATATAGGCGATCTACCCCTCCAACCATAAAGAGCCTCAAATGGAGCTATCCCAATACTAGACTGGTGACTATTATTATATGCAAATTCCACTAATGGAATATGCTCCTCCAAACTACCTCCCAAGTCTAAGCCACAGACTCAGAGCATGTCTTTAAAGATTCGAATGATTCTCTCAGATTGCCCATCTGTCTAAGAGCAAAAAGCAGTACTAAAATATAATCTTGTACCCAAATGGACATACAAAATTGCATAAAACCTGGATGCAAACCTCGGATCCTTGTCTGACATAATTGAGACTGGTATCCCTTGTAGTCTAACTATTTCACCAATATAGAGTCTTGCTAATATGTCAAGAGGTCAAGTACTCTTGATAGCTAGAAAGTGAGACTATTTAGTCATATTATCCACAATAACCCAAGCTGTATCATTAACTTTGGGAGTCCTCGGTAATCCAACTACAAAATCCATGGTGATAAGTTTCCGGTTCCACTATGGGATGGTAAGTGGTTGAAGAATCTGGTTGGCCTTTGATCTACTTTCACCTATTGAAAAACCAAGCATTAAGATACAAAATCAGCAATTTCCCCCTTCATATTCTTCCACCAGTAAACGTCTCTGATATCCTTATACATTTTAGTACTCCTAAGGTGTGCAATATATCTGGTACAATAAGCCTCTTCAATAATCTCATTCTTTAACTCAAGATCCTTTGGAACACACAACCTAGTCCCAAATGCTAGTGTTCCATTATCATGAACTAGAAAATACTGACCATTACCCTTCGCCACCTCCTCTTCGATTCTTATTAGTTGAGGATCTCCAATCTGAGAAGATTTAATTCTTTCATTTAGGGTTGTACCCTTAGATGTGCTAGATCTGAAATAGACTCCTGAATCTGAACTTGGACTTTTAGTTTCCTTAGATTTTCTACTAAATGTTTCTGCTCAGTAATTAATGAAGCCATGATGTTCGAAGACTTCTTACTTAAGGCATTTGCTACCATATTCGCTTTCTTCCGATGATAATTAATATTAATGTCATAGTCTTTTAATAACTCTAACCAGCTTCTTTGATTAAGATTTAAGTCCTTCTAGTAAAAATCTCACAACTTTCACCATACAAATAATGGCCCCAAATCTTCAATGCAAAGATTACTGTTGCTAATTCTAGATCATGAGTGGGATAGTTTTATTTTGTGAGATTTCAATTGCCTAAATGCATAGACTTTAACTTTCCCATGTTGCATCAAGACACAACCCAACCCTTTCCGAGATGCATCATTATACACTACAAATCCACCCATACCCGAAGACACTGTCAGTACTGGTGCTGTCACTAGTCTCTTCTTTAATTCTTGAAACCTATGCTCACACTCTTCAGTCCATTCAAATTTTACTTTCTTTTGCGTTAAGCATGTTAATGGACCTGCAATCTTAGAAAAACCCTTAACAAACATCCTATAATAACAGACCAAATCCAAAAAACTACAGATCTCAGTCATATTAGTTGGCCTACTCCAATCTCTCACTGCCTCTACTTTTTTGGGGTCCACCGCTAAGCCATAGATACTACATGTCCAAGGAAAGCCATATTATCAAGCCAAGACTCACATTTCTTGAATTTGGCATACAATTTCTTCTTCCTCAAAATTTGCAACACAATTCTCAGATGTTGTTCAAGATCTTCATTACTTTTGGAGTAAATCGGGATATCATCAATAAACACAACTACAAACTGGTCTAGGTACTTCTTAAGAACCTTGTTCATCAAATCCGTGGAGGCAGTAGGTTCATTAGTTAATTCAAAAGGATAACTAAGAATTCACAGTGACCATACCTGGTTTGGAAAGCTGACTTAGGCACATCTTCAGGCTTGATTTTTAGTTGGTGATACTTGGATCGAAGATCAATTTTTGAGAAAATCTAGGTACCTTAAAGTTGGTCATAAAGATCATTAGTCCTTGATAATGGATATTTGGTCTTCACAGTTTCCTTACTAAGTTCTCTGTAATCGATGCACAATCGCATAAAACCATCCTTTTTCTTAACAACACTGAAGACCCCAAGGTGACACACTTGGCCTAATATACCCTTTTGTCAAGCAATTCTTGCAACTGGACCTTTAACATTTTCGGCTCTGATGGGGCCATAAGGTAAGGAGCCTTAGAAATCAGAACAGATCTAGAAACAAGATCAATGGAGAACTCATTCTCTCTATCTGGTGGCAATTCTGGAAGTTCATTAGGGAAAACATCTATGAATTCTTGTACAATGGGGATGTCCTCCAACCTCAGTTCATCTTGACGAGAATCTGTTACATAAGCGAGGTACCCACTACAATGTTTTTGGAGCAATCACTTAGCTTGCAAAGTAGATACAACACAAATAGGAACACCCATTCTACTTCCAGCAAAACTAAACTCATGATGTATAGGAATTTGAAAGAAAACTCTCTTACCATAGTAATCAATTGACTCATGATAAATAGCTAGCCAATCCATCCCCAAAATTACATCAAAATCCTACATGTCTAAACTCACCAAGTCTACTAGTAAATCTTTATCATCAATTAGTACCACACAAGACTTATACACAGACTCAGCAATCAAAGACTCTTTAATAGGAGTAGCAAAGCAAAGTTCACAATCTAGTGGTTCAACCGTGTTACCAAATTTAACAACAAATTTGGACACAAAGGAATGAGTCAAACTGGGATCAATCAACACATGAGCATACCAAGAAAAAATTGAAAGTGTACCTGTTACCACAAAGTTGGATGCTTGAGAATATTGCAGGGTAAGTGCAAAAACCCTACCATGCACCTTCGGTTTCTGAGCTCTTCCATCGATTTTAGCAATCGATGTAACTTTCTTGCCATTAAGGCAGTCTACAACCAGGTAGTTTGTCTTGCCATGGCCAAAACATGCTTCTGAAATCTAATAACACTCTCCAAAATGCAATTTACCACACCTAGCAGACCTGTTATCACCCTTCTGATGTGGAAATCTGTCAAACAATAATAAATATTTATCTTCTTTTTTTAATATGTGAAAATTCAAATTTTCATGATTCCCATCTACATTTTGATTTTTTTTATAATTACCGGGCTACTTTTGTATTTATAGCATGCTCCTTTAAAGTGAACGTAGAATTATTCAATTTTTTTTATTTATTAAAGGCTCCATTGAAGAATTTAGATCTAACCATTAATCAAGAAGCGGTCCAAATGTGGGCTACCTTGACTTTTTAGAAGGAGTCCCATAGGTCTTCCAGTCTAGTTCCCCTTATGTTGATGCCTCTTTTTCAGATCTCTAACACTATGGTATTCGGATAAAATACCTTCAGCCAGCCTAGCACTTGGAGTTACTATGAGTACATTTTAGTGATCCAATACTGTGTTATTGTTATCATTTGTGTTTTTCTGATAGCATAATTTTATGTTTTTTTGTTTTGGTTCCTCTTTCTTGGGGTATATGTATTTCATTTCTATACATTATGTTTGATTTGTTGATGGAACTTGATTAAAAATTAGAATGTAATAGTATTATTACTTGTTTAGCTATCTAAAGCCTTGGTGTTTCGTCAAGAAAAAAAAAACTGCCTAAGCCTTGGAATCTGACTGTTTATTTTTCCAATTTTTTTACTTATATTTGTCAAGATTTTGGAGAATTTAAAGGTGCAAGGTAAAATATAGAGCTAACGAAATTTCCCTGTCAAGCTATATTAAAGCATGCAAATTTTTGAGATTGTAAAACAAAGCCTTAAGGTTTAATGCAAACCTACTTGGTTGTTTACTTTATTATACCATAATCTGCAGTCCCTTTATGTTATCAGATTCAATGAATCCAGTAAATAAGATATTTTTCTTTGGAGGGGGGGGGGGAGTGGGGTTATGGCAACTTTATTCTCCTTATGTTGTCAATTTCCTTATGTTTAGAATTCTCAAGCAAGAAGCAGAGCATGCACACAAAGTACATTATTCCCGTGAAAGAAATAGAGCAGCTTGGTAGATTATAGAAGATGTGAGGGGAAATTTTTATATTTAAGGTGAGGATACTTCTCCATCATATCTTCCTTGCTTTTCCAAGTCGCTTCCTTATTAGAGTGGTCCCTCCAAAATACTTTCACAAATGACACCAAACGGTTATGTTGGACTTGATCATCTCCTTCCAAGATCTGAATTGGGTACTCATCGAATGACACATCTTTTTTTATCTCAATGGGATCAAGCTCCACAATATGATTTGTGTCACGCACAAACTTCCTCAACATAGACACATGGAAGACATTATGAACACCAAACAATTCTGTGGTAACACAATCCTATACGCCATATTGCTTATTCTCTCTAGGATCTCGAATGGCCCGACAAGCCTCGAGCTTAACTTCCCTTTCTTCCCAAATCTCATCACACCCTTGGATGAGGATACTTTCAAGAATACGTGCTCACCTGTTTTAAACTCTAATTCTCATCTTCTACAATCAGCATAACATTTTTTTCTACTCTGGATTGCCTTTAATCTTTCATGAATCAAAAGAATCTTTTTAAGAGTTACCTTGACCAAATCTGGGACTAGCTTTCTCACTAATCTCGTTCCAACATATATGTGATCTACACCTCCTACCATAAAGAGCCTCAAATGGAGCCATCCCAATACTAGACTAGTGACTATTATTATATGCAAATTCAACTAATGGAATGTGCTCCTCCCAACTACCTCTCATGTCTAAGGCACAAGCTCGGAGCATGTCTTTAAAGATTTGAATGGTTGTTTTAGATTGGCCATATGTTTGAGGGTGAAAGGTAGTACTAAAAGCTAACCTTGTACCCAAATGGTCAAGCACCATTGCCCAAAACTTGGATGCAAACCTAGGATCCTTGTCTAACCCAATAGAGATTGGAATCCCATGCAGTCTAACTATTTCACTAATATAGAGTTTTGCTAATCTTTCAAGTGGCAAAGTACTCTTGATAGCTAGAAAGTGAGCTGATTTAGTCATACTATCCACAATAACCTAAGTGGTATCATTAACTTTGGGAGTTCTTGGTAATCTAACTACAAAATCCATGGTGATGAGTTCCCACTTCCACTATGGGATGGGAAGTGGTTTAAGCAATTCGGTTGGCCTTTGATGCTCTGCTTTCACCTGTTGACAAACCAAGCATTGAGATACAAATTAACAATTTCCCTCTTCATATTGTTCCACTAGTGAACATCTCTGATATCCATATACATTTTATTACTCCTAGGGTGTACAATATATCTGGTACAATAAGCCTCCTCCATAATCTCCCTTTTTAACTCAAGATCCTTTGGAACACACAACCTACTCCCAAATCCTAGTGTTCCATCATCATGAACTACATAATACTGACCATTACCCTTTGCCACCTCCTCTTCGATTCTTATTAGTTGAGGATCTCCAATCTGAACAGATTTAATTCTTTCATTTAGGGTTGGCTGAACCCTTAGATGTGCTAGAACTGAACTAGACTCCTAAACCAAACTCGGACTCTTAGTTTCCTTAGATTTTCTAAAAAATGTTGTGCTCAGTAATTAATGAAGCCATGATGTTCGAAGACTTCCTACTTAAGGCATCACCACATTCACTTTCCCCATATGATAAATAATATTAACATCATAGTTTTTCAATAACTCCAACCACCTTCTTTGTCTAAGATTCAATTCCTTCTGGTTAAACTGATGTTTTACGCTCTTATAATCAGTAAAAATCTCACAATTTTCAATATACAAATAATATCTCCAAATATTCAATGCAAAGATTACCGTTGCTAATTCCAGATCATGAATGAGACAATTTTGTTTGTAAGATTTCAATTGCCTAGACGCATAAGCTATAACTTTCCCATGTCGCATCAAAATACAACTCACCTTTCCGAGATGCATCACTATACACTACAAATCCACCCGTACCCGAAGGCACTGTGAGTACTAGTGCTGTCACTAGTCACTTATTTAATTCTTGAAACCTATGCTCACACTCTTCAGTCCATTCAAATTTTACTTTCTTTTGCATAAAGCGTATCAAAGAACCTGTAATCTTCGAAAAAACCCTAAACAAACCTCCTATAATAACTGACCACACCCAAAAAACTACGTTTCTCAATTACATTAGTTGGCCATCGCTAAGCCATGCTTACATATCACATGTCCAAGGAAAGCCACACTGTCAAGCCAAAACTCACTTCTTGAATTTGGCATACAATTTTTTCTCCCTCAAAATTTGTAGCACAATTCTGAGATGTTGTTCATGATCTTCATGATTTTGGAGTAAATTAGGATGCTGTCAATAAACACAACTACAAATTGGTCTAAGTACTTCTTAAACACCATGTTCATTAAATTCATGAAGGTAGTAGGTGAATTAGTTAATCCAAAAGGCATAACTAAGAATTCATAGTGTCCATACCTGGTTCGGATAGCCGACTTAGGCACATCTTCAGGCTTGATTTTTAGTTGGTGATATCCGGATCGAAGATCAATTTTTTAGAAAATCTGGGTAGCTTTAAGTTGGTAAAAAAGATCATCAATCCTTGATAATGGGTATTCGTTCTGCACAATTTACTTACTAAGTTCTCTATAATCCATGCATAATCGCATAGAACCATAATTTTTCTTTACAAATAACACTAGAGCACCCTAAGGTGATACACTTGGCCTACTATATCCTTTATCATGCAACTCTTGCAACTGGATCTTTAACTCTTTCAGCTTTGATGGGGCAATACGGTAACGAGCCTCAGAAATCAGACCAGTTCCAAGAACAATATCAATGGAAAACTTAATCTCTTTATCTGGTGGCAATCCTGGAAGGTCATTAGGGAAAACATTAGTGAATTCTCGAACAATATGGACGTCCTCCAACCTCAATTCATCTTGACAAGTATCTCTTACACAGGTGATGTACCCATTATAACCTTTTTGGAGCAATTGCTTAGCTTGCAAAGCAGAAACAACACAAATAAGAACACCTATTTTATTTCGACAAAACTAAACTCAAGTTGTCCAAAAATTTGAAATACAACTCTCTTACCATAGCAATCAATTGGCGCATGATAAGTAGTTAGTCAATCCATCCCAAAAATTACATCAAAGTCATGCACGTCTAAACTCACCAAGTCTGCTAGTAATTCCTTATCATCAATTAATACCACACAAGACTTATACATAGACTTAGAAATCAAAGACTCTCCAATAGGAGTCGTAATGCAAAGTTCACAATCTAGTGGCTCAGCCGTGTTATTAAATTTAACAACAAATTTGGACGCAAAGGAATGAGTTGAATCGTGATCAATCAACATATCAACATACTGAGAACAAATTGAAAGTGTATATATTACCACATAGTTGGATGCTTGAGCATCTTGCTGGGTAAGTGCGAAAACCCTACCCTGGACCTTTGGTTTCTAAGCCTCTCCATCGGTTTTAGCAATCGAGGTAACTTTCTTGCCACTACCATAGTCTGTATCCAAGTGGCCTGTCTTGCCACAACCAAAACATGGTCCTGAGATCTAATGACACTCTCCATAATTCAATTTACCACACCTAACACACTTGTTATCACCTTTCTGATATGGGAATCTGTTTCCAAATGTAGACAACCCTAGTATTTTAGAAGGATTCCCTATAGGTCTTCCAGTCTGGTTCCCCTAATGTCGATGCCTCTTTTTCAGATCTCTAACCTTATGGTATTCGGATGAAACACCTTCAGCCAAGCTAGCACTTTGCACCACTTCAGCGTAAGTAGTGCGCATTAGAGGAACTACAGAAGACCTAATTCGTAGAGACAATCCTCTCTCAAAGGCTCTCACTTTCCTTACATCAATATTAACCATATATTGAGCATAATGGGCCAATTCGGTAAACTTGACCTCATACTTTACTATAGTCGTATTGTCTTGCCTAAGCTCCAAGAATTCAGCTTCTTTCTGTGCTTTCACCACCTCCGGAAGGTATTTTTGAAAGAAACTATTCTTAAAAGCTTCCTAAGTCCATGGGCCCTCCATCTCATTTCACATATCTTTTTCCACTTTCCCTCATTTATCTAAACTAACCTTCAACATGAACATGGCAAAAGTAACATTCTGTTGGGCATCAATACAATTTATAACCTCAAATATCTTCTCCAATTCCTCGAACCATTCTTCAACACCTAAAGGATTAAGTCCACCTCTAAAAGCTGGTGGGGTAGCCTTTTTGAACTACTCAAAGGTGCAACCCGTAATTCTCTCTACAACTTGTTTAAGTTGATGCTGCTGACCTTCTTGGCCCCATTGAATTGCTTGGGTCACGGCCAGAATTGCTTGCAATACATCATCTAACCTTAGATCCCTAGAGGCATCGCTTAATGATTCTCCGTTGTTCCTTATAGTGCGGACCATCCTTTCTACACCACACCTAAATTAAAAATCAACATACATTAACAATAGTAGCTTGAGTTAAGGCAAGATATAATAACTCCAACAACCTTGAAGCACATTATTTCAATCATAAGGGTACTAGTCTAAACCCTAAGTCTACATGATCTTAAACCATGCTATGATACTAATATCTCAGGACTCGAAATTTTAAACCAAAAATTTCAAGTGCAACACATTCACAATTCTTATACAACAATCTTTAAAAAATAATTTGTACATCTCGATGTTCATGAAAAAAATTAACTTTGGATTTAAATTGCCATAAACCAAATATAAAAAAAAAAAACCGATGAGTAAAACCTCGATTACCAATAATATCCCACAATACATTAGTGGTAAAAAATTTAATACTTAATAGTTACCATCAACTCCTAGAGTAAAGTAGTTTTACGCTAATATCAATACTGATACCATAATTTATGTTCTAATATAATTAACAATGACTTTTATTCGCTGACTAAACAAAATAAATCTTAAACTCTTCATGAGTACTTCCTTCGACCAGCTTTAATTCTTACTTTAAATATCATTTGTATTGGTAGACAAAACTGATGAGCTCATTGCGTAATAAGCAATCCTCAACCAGGCAAAATTTCAACACAATTTATACAATAGAGAAGAAACAAATAAAACAGTAAAAATTTAGTTATTACCCACGAGCTTCAGATTTCATCAATAACAATACATTGATATATATTTAATTCAATCATCAATGTCACACTTAGCCTGGTGACAAGTCCCAAAAGCTGACACATTTAACCCCAATGTTCGGGTCCAAAAGATAACACATTTAACCCTTATGTCCAGATCCAAAAGATGAAACATTTAAGCCCTATGCCTTGGTACAAAAGATGACACATTTAACCCTTGTGTCCGTGTCCAAAAGATTACACATTTAACCCCTGCGCTCGGGCGCAAAAGATGACACATTTAACCCCTGTGTCGGGATCAAAAACATTGATACTTAAATCATGATAAATCATACATCCCATCCAGTACATTTTCTAAGCAAAACAATGCATTCAGTTCATACATGTTCCCAATACCACAAAGGAGTATGAATTGCCATAAAAAATTTGACATGGAAGAGAATTACTTACCACACCTATGTCAAAAAAAATCCAATGCTATTTCTATTCACATCCTAAATAATAAAATGTATGTATCAATAAATGGTTCACAAAACCAACAAAAAAAATAACTAATCCTCTCATATGAATAAAATAATTAATATTTATCCAATTGAGACTACCAATCATTAAGTTTAACCACATAATGGGTTTGTTTCATGACTGTCTTCCCATTAGAACCACACACTCATAAATATACATATTTATACCAATAATAAACATGTGTTTTTTTTTCTTTATTAGCTAAGCAACATTATGCTTTGTACTGAGCTCAATTTAATAGAAAAGTTGCATCTCTCATCAATTCCTATGCCACTAACTCATGGTAGCACCCAAATCTCTTTTATGTTTTTTATACTAACAACTAAGTCATCATATTAAGACTTACTTGACTACCAATTGCACTCTATTTACACAAATCACACTAGTAGCAAAACAATGGAATACAAGTATGCTTATTACCATCTTCTTCAAGAAATAACCTAAAAGTAGCTGTGTGACTAATGACAACACCTTGTGATGAAATTACATCCTTGAGTGACTTGAATCCTCTCCTAGTTTTAGCTCTCTTTCTCTTGATTCAGTAATCCTTTGCTCTCTTTTTTTCCTTCGCTTCTAATTTTGATTACAAAATAATGGCGATTAAGTATATCTTCCCAACTTTATTTTAATTACAACGGTAGGAAATATGGGCTGGGTTGGGCACCCATGATGGGGGACCTGACCTGCCCGTTTAACTTTGAACTAAGAGGCATATATGAAGCCATGCAACTCTTGGTCAATTTCAACTACCCATAACTACCATCTCCCTGACAGTATATATATGGAAAAGACATGAAAGAAAAGGCTGTTGGAAAGATGAATTATGAAGAGAGAAAGAGACAGAAGAGAGAGAACTTCTTTTAGGGAGACAAAAAGGTTATTGGGTTGTGACAATAATGTGATTTCTTTCATTGTAATTTCACATTCGACCTCCGGTGAGTTGAAGCGTAAAGAACCAAAGAGGAGTCTAAATACTAGAAGATTTCGGGTCGAATCGGTAAAAACTCGATATTCTACTATGTAACTCTTTTACATTGGTATCAGAGCAAGTGTTTACATTCTTAGGATGTATGTAGTCTCTATGAATATAAATGCATATTTCAAATTGATGGAAAATTCATGTAAATTCATAAAACCCGAAATAATGGAATTTTAATGGTTGAAAATGGAAAATAGTTTATTTCTTTACTATATGCTGTAATTTTCTAGAATAGTGTAATCTATAGTATATAGATGAAATCTGGAAAATATGGTTTGCTAACTCTCAAAGACAAGAGAGAAAATTGAAACCCTAACCTTAAGACTCGAAACTTTGAAAATTTGTCATAAATTGTACTTTCAAATTCATGACACACGATTTATATGGTTAGAAAGAAAATCTCCTAAGCTTTCCAACTGTATTTTGTATGCATTTGTCAGTTAATTGTAGAGAAAGATATTTAGTTTGAAAAATTTGGTCTTTTTTGGCAAAAAAATGCAAGTCTGGAGGTTGAAGATGACCTCCAGACCAGTCCACTCAACGTGCCAAGAGAGACTGCATACACTCTTATTTTTTCGGTGACGAAATCCACAAACAGAAACCACTACCGTAATCTTCACCACTAGACGAAGAGTGCGCCGTCGGTCCGGTCATCATTAGAGACCGTTAAGGTGGCGTGTGGTTTGCACGCACCACTCCTACGACTGGACTAGTTCTGGACGAGTCTGAAATAGTAGCCACCATTCCAAACCACTGCCGATGCGTGCAAGCAACCGATGACTTATCCGATGACCATGAAAATTATTTTTTTTATCAAAAAATTATTTATGTTTTTTCTATAATTTGTCTAGAAATTATTTTTTATGGATTATTTAATATTAATTTTGGAATAAAAAATTGTTTAATTAATTATTTTTAAAAATAATAAAAAAATTTAAAATTAAGATTGCGCATTATTTGAGTATGACAAACTTATTTTTGAGTATAATTTTTTTAATGGGGTTAATATCCAGTGGGAGATCATAAAAACTCTTGGATTTCTGTTTTTCTTTACAATTAAAATAGAATTCAATCCAAATTGCATGCACATAGATATGTTATCATGTAAATGAATTTAATAATTGATTGAGTATCAATTTTAACATACTTACAGATTTTAATTACTCTAATATGTAGTGAACTTGTCACTTATATTAGAGTTTCTTAATTATAAAAGGATCTAGAATCTATAATGAAGTTGCACATAGATGTAGTGGCAAAGAAGTGAGAAAAAGTTATAGTTTAAGATCTCACTATTTCTAAATGCCTTATGGCTTGAGTCCTGTTCGAGTGCTTTCAGATGATGAATAGGAAACTGTGAAGACTACTTTGAGGCAAGACCAAAGATTTATAAGGTCGCTAGTGAGTTTGAATTGGCAGAAGAGCGTCTTCTTTCAAGAATGAGGCATACTGCTGTATTAGCACATTTATTCCGAATCTTGGTAGTGCAAGACTTTTCAGTTTTTTGTAGGATAGATGGATCCTTGGATGATTAAGATAGGAAAATGAGTTATAGATAAAAAAAATAAAAATGTAGACCGTACTAGAAAGCTTGTGATATGTAAATAATTGTATGAATGAATCTAAGTTAATGAAGTGAAACTTTGGAATTTCTTCTTTACATTTTTTATTTGTATGATGAATGAAATAAAGTGGTTTCATTCTAGGTTAATGATCATGTAATATGCATGTTATATAATGTATTTAAGATACATGAACTGAGTGGGAGTTCTAGGTTGGTAGAACTGAGATGGATCCTCACTTAGGACTTAAATTTTGCGTTAATTGGACTAAATTTATAATGATTGAACTTTTGTACATGGGAGATGATTGGAAGCATAGCAAACTTTCGATTTTGTGTCTTAAGTAAAATTATCATCGAATTAATTTGAATTAGCTACAAAATAAATGTGTGAATAAGGTTATGAATGTGCTAGTATTTAATCAGTGATATGTCTCTATGTAGTTATTTAGACCAGGGCTTCAAATCTTAAGATTTTAAAAGCTGAGTTGGATGAGGATGAAAAACTAAATTATGAAAACTATGAAGTTTGGCACCAAAAGGTTCAGTACATCCTTGAAGCACTAGCTGTTAAAAAAGTCATTAACTACACCATGAGTAACCTAAGTGAGGAACTTTTACTCACAATGATAGAGATCATGAGGCTTATTGCATCATGGAAAATGAATGATAGAATTGCTCTCATGGTGATGTTGAGTAAAATGCAAGATGATCTCACATATGAGCATGTGAAGTATGACACCGCTCAGGAAATCTTGGTTGCTTTGAAAAAGAAATACAAGGGATTCTCTATCAAACTGAGGTGTCTCATTAGAAAATTTTGCACCTTTGAGAAGTGCATAGACCATTCAGTCAGACAATACCTTATTGAGATATCAAACATGATAAAGGCACCTAAAGGTAAAGGTTACCCTTTAACTGATGAACAAGTGGTTTATGCAGTAATTTAGTATATGCCTACGGCATGTGAGCACATGAAAGCTAAGATGATGCGTAATGCGAAACTTAAAAGTTTTTATGACTTTGTGCGTCACCTGAAACTTGAAGATGAGCGCTTTGAGGCTGCTAAATATTCAGGTCAAGCTTGCACTGCTAAATTCAACTTGTGTAAAGCTTTAGGCCTAAAGCATTAGAAAGGTAAAGAGAATGTTCTGGCACCCAAGAAGACAAAAAAGCACAAGGGGAAAAGTGCAGTGGTAAGAAGGACAAGACCAAAATAAGCTATTACAATTGTGTTGAGTTGGGTCACTTCACTCGTGATTGCACTGAGTCGTAGAAGGTATTACCCTACTTTATTTATTTGGTTAGTGCTTAACTTTCTAGCTTTGTGTTACATACTGAATCTCATCCTTTGTGGATTGTAGACTCAGGAGGGGTATGTTGTCTAGCTAGAGAACAAGGAGCATTGTGGGGTACCATCACATTTGACAAAGTGCAGTTTGGATATATGTGAGTTACTTAAGAGTTAAAGATAAGGTTTTTTTAACACCAATCAGCTAAGGTTGATTGGTGGTCAAACCTGACTCCTACCAATGTCATATATTTACTTTAATTTGACGGAATTGGTTTTTGTGTTTAGTCCTTCTAGGTCTAGTTTTAATGTTATTTACTTTGATGTGGGATTGATGTATTGTAAGAAGCATACTTCTTTGTTGTGTTGATGTATTAAATGGTTCTAAAACACTTAGATTTGGTCTGTGTTTTGTAATATAATCAGAATTGTGGTGGCTTTTTTTTATATATAATTGCATCTCTTTTCAGTGTAAATTGTTTATGCGAAAATATTTGGTAAGCCAGACTAGATCACATTGCATGTGAATTTTTAAATGATATGACTAGTAAAAGCATATTAGGCTCATTTATTAGTTTTATTATTGCTAAGAAAACAACTAAAGACCATTTGATATATAACTTAGAACTAAGATCCCATTGTTAGTAATTTATTTGTACTTTTTTGGTTTAAAAGAATTGATTTCAGACATTTTTGAAAAGGTTTTAGAAAAGAGTTGTTGTTCCTTAAAAAAATTCGCAACAAAACATTGTTGTAGAGATATAAGACAAGACACTGTTATAAATGGTTAAATAATTGGCGCAATTTATCTTTATTGAGATTCATTGTTAATTGATGCATGTATACTTAACCATGAACCTTTTTTTCTATTAGTTACTTCATTTAATTGACTATGAATAGGTTTAATACCTGCTCTAAGTCGATTGATGACCTTGGGGTCAATTATCTGTGCTCATGGCCATTCTCATAAGTTTGGAAAGTAGGGTAAAAAATATAGAGGTGTATCTTTAGTAGATATTGAGAACACTCTAAAAAGATGTGTTTGTTGATAAACAAGCAACTGGAAGTTTGACTGAAGTTGATAGAAGCAATGTCCTAAATCGATTTTTCCTCAGATAGGGTTAGATCAATAAGTTACTTTTCACTCTATGAGATGAAAGATCCTTGCCATCTTAACGTATCCAATCAATAAGATGAGGTTAACAATGTTATTCCAAAACCTTATCAGCCTAGTGGGAGAGATGTATTGACTGGTGGCTCTATTTGAGGTCTGTTTGAGGCTTACCTCTAAAATCATAGTTGCGTGGTAGCAACTGGAAAAAAGGGCCATTTGTCTTTAATGTTAGTTTAAGAGATAATTTTTTAAGATCATCCCTTTAAAAGAAAATGGATTAAACACAATAGAGAAAAATATTGGTGTTTAGAGAAATCTAACCATATTTAGGACTTGGTCAAACTCTTAGATATTGTAGAGTAAATAAGAACAAGTGAGTTCTCAAGATCACCCGAAAAATGATAGGTGAATGAATTTAGTGAAAGGTATAAGGCATGTTTAGTGGCGAAAAACTATATCATACAAGAGGGTGTAGCTTGTGAGGTTTATCTTTATTCGCCCCATTCTAGTTATCATCACAAGTCTGAGCTTATGAAAACACCGGATGGACTTTTGAGCTTAAAAGAACCAGATGGACTTCTAAGCTTATGAAAGCACTTGATGAACTTCTGAGCTTATGAAAGCATTGGATGAACTTTTGAGCTTATGAAAGCACCAAATTGACTTTTGAGCTTATGAAAGCACCACTTCTGAGCTTATGAAAGCACTAGATGGACATTAAACTTATATTTCTTAATAGAGAACTTGATAACTAAATCTACACGAAACTACCCATAGTTTTTATGTTAAAAGGCCAAGAGCGCAAAGTATGCTAGCTCTAATTTTTACGTATATGGCCTGAAGTATTCATCAAAATAGTGATATATGAGATTTCATCGAAATATGAAAACTTATGAGTTTGCTTGATCGATGAGAATTACAATATGTATGTAAAAGGTTCGAGGATAAATTTGAAAATTTATCATTCTATGTTGATGATTTATTGGCTAGAAAGAGAAGGAAGTTGTCACCATTTAAGAATGGTTGTTCTTTCAATTTTAAAACGAAGGGTTTGGTAGAAGCTAATTATGTATTTCATTTGAAGATGTATAGGGATCATTTACAGAATCTCTTAGCTCTATCATAAGAGCCTTACACTAAAAAGATTCTTAAAAGGTTCAGTTTACATAATAGCAATCCCGTTGACATCTTGTATCTAAAGATGAAGGCCTAAACCTTGAATTATTCTTGAAACTTCATAAAAGGAGAAAGAAATTAGAAAAGCTTTCTACTTCAGTACTAGTGAAAGCCTATTGTGTGCTAGAGGCACACTATGTCTGATATTTGCTAAGCCTTGGAGCTAATGATTAGTCGTAAATAGGAAAAAGTATTAGATAATGGTCAATAGGGATTCATATATACCTAAGAGCACTACAAATGACTAGCCAGGGAGGCTAAGATCATAGCAGATCTGCTACAGTGAAGAAGGTGGTATAGCTTAAGAGGTTCTTTGAAAATCTAGGAGTTGTCGCTAATGTCTTGGAATTAGTGACGATCAACTTTGATGGTCAACTTGATATTACTTACATGTGGGATCCTTAATATCTTGGTGGGACTAAATATATTAATTATAAGAATAACTTACATTGGAGACAGTGTGTTTTCAAAGAAAGTGGTCCGACAATACATATTTACGCATTAGATAACTGAGTTAAATTTATCTTTAGAGATATGTTTTTTCCTTAGATTTAAAACTCTAGGTATGTGTATTGGTTAAATAAAAATCTATGTACTAGTGTATTAATAAATTTACTATTCATTCCATGCATTTTAGACACGTGGATGTCTTATACATGTTGACACTAACACAAACACACACATATATGAAAGTATGTCACCAGGAAAAAGTCGGCTCTCTCACACGAGCGATCGCCTCAGGCACTGAGATAGTCAGCTGAGATGTGACTTGGTATACTATTTTGACGCTAATGAAATCGATATAAGTATATAATGAATGTGATGAATTCATAAACAGTGCACCTTATTAAAAGTCGCCTTGACTAGAGTCAAGATGAGGTCTTGAGCTAAAGCTTAAAAACTTAGACCAATCATGATCATCCCATTATCATAGAAACCTAGATGAAAGCCAGATGAAAGTACTTATTAAGGCGCTCAAAGGAGTGAGCTAATAAAGAACTTGAGCTACGAGCATAACAGCATAAGGATGTAGATTGCGACTAAGCTAAGATCTATATAGTGGTATTCAATTTAAAAGAACATACGCTCTTATCAAGAAAGAGGAAACCACTATAGCATGCATTTTATATTACATGTGCTTAGTACAACCTTAAAGGGAAGTGAGTGAGTGAATCAATCCCCGTGTCCTCACTGTGGAGACTAAGAGAATTATGTAAATTAAAATCCTTAACTAGTGCCTTATGTGAGTTTCGACTATGTTCTCAAAGGGACAGGCTGATGTTTGCTACTTTAGCATGTTTTCAAAGACAATGAAATAATTAGCCTTATGGAGCATGTCTAGGAAAGTAGTTAGTCTGAAATAGAGAGATATGAGTGCGGAAGGAAGACTATTTTGTTTACATCTACCACATGTATTCGCAGGACGACCAATTATGTCACTTTGTTGAAGCTTGGACATAATTGTGGATACATGGTAAGGAATGTAAAGTCTAGCATAGCCTTTGAAGGATTATGTATGCTAAGACTGATGTAATAAAATAATTCTGGGGCACAACGAGACACTTTTCCAATTTAATTATTGTTATTTATTTAGGATTGAAGCTGCTGTGTATCCCTAACATGTGCATAAGATTAAGCACCCAAGTGCAAGTGTACTTGCAAGATGCATGACCCATTTGCTAGTATGAAGTTCTCCAAAGGAAATTTGATGTTGAGGTTAACTCTATCTTTATCTATTGGGCGATGTCGAGCCCATCATGTATGAGTGGAAGATGTAGGAAATAAGGGTCGGGTTTGGCATCTATAATGGGCGACCCAACCCACCCGTTTAACTTTGAACTAAGAGGCATGTATGAAACCATGCAACTCTTTGTTGAAACCAAGTAACTCTTGGTTAAGTTCAACTATCCATAACTATCATCTCCCTGATAGTAATATATGGAAAAGACATGAAAGAAAAAGCTACTGGAAAGATGAATTCTGGAGAGAGAAAGAGACAGAAGAGTGAGAACTTCCTTAAGGGAGACAAAAAGGTTTTTTGGTTGTGATAAGAACGTGATTTCCTTCATTGTGATTTCACGTCCGACTTCCGGCGAGATTAAAGCGTAAAGAACCGGAGAGGAGTCCAAATACTAAAAGATTTTGGGTCGAATTGGTAAGTCCTCTATCTTAATAAAATAATTAAATTCTTATCCATGTTAACAAATATATATATCCTAAATAATAATTAAATAATACTTTTTGGTTTAGGGTATTACAGTAAAAAAATCTAGTTTTACCAGCATGGTTTTGAGTCGTATATTTTTGGCAGGGAAACCATATTGCTGACCATTTAAGAAACTGGGCGTATGAGCATAAGTTTTCTCAGATCTTACACAACGTTGTTCTCTTCTATGGTTAAGCTTAATATTAGATAAGACAAAGCACATCATCCTTATTTTCAGATTATATAGTGGTGTTTTGTTTGTCTTCTTTCCTTATAGCCTTCTTAGCCTTTTTATTATGTATTGTGCTTGTTTTTTGTGGGGTTTTGGTTTTTTTATACCTCTAATTTATTTTGTTTTTTTTATTATTAACAAAACTGGTAGAGGTTTATATTAAATCTCTTTCCACTTCAATGAAGTTTTTGCAACTAAAAAATATTTGTTATTATATTACTAGATATATATATATATTATCACTTTACAATGATATAATATAATATAATATTATTATTATTTAATTTATAATAATATAATACTACTTTTAAGAATAATATTAATATATTTTTATTATTGATTTATAATAAGTAAGATGTTAATATAATATTAATAATAATTATTTTACACTAATATGAGTATTTTATGATAAATTTAATTTTTATAGTAATATTATTTAATTTTTATTTTATGATAATAATTTTATAATTTATTAAATTATAATATATTATAATAATAATATTGTACTATTATATTATTTATTTTACATTATTATATATGCTATTTTTTATAATAATAAATATTACTGAGAATATCTTAATAATGCTATATTTTTATATAATATTATTATTTCTTCATAATATTTAAAATAATATTATTATTTTATAATAATTGCATTATTTATATATTAATATTTTTATTAAGTTTATTTTATTATTTATATATCATATTATTATGTAATAAATATATTTCATTATTTAAATGAGATATTTTGGATAGTACAAATGTGGCCAACATTATCCTTTGGTTATTATCTGTTGATGCCTAAAACAAGTTGTTGAGTTGGAGGTCGGTACTTCGATGGCCTGCACAAGAAGATAGGGGTGAACTACAGAGTCGCCGGAGGAGAGGGAAGGGATGCCTCTAAGGACACTCCTACGCTCTTGTCAGTGTAAGGTTTTGAAGAAACGGAGAGAATTTTGATACCAGTGTTTTCAGTAATGAGCTTGAAATTTAAGATGGATTGTGCTTGCATACCTTTATCCTATTATAGTGTTTTGGAGGTGAGGTTGCCAACATAGTTCGGATGGGGAAATCCTGGAGATCCTATCCCTTTGTCAGCAGGTATAGCCGGGTGCCCAAGGAGGGTTGTGATCCTTGGAATCATGCTAGTAGGTCTGTGCGGGGGTGTCCGAGAGTGGTAACCCCAGGAATTATGCTTACAGGTCTGCGCGGGGGTGTCTGGGAGTGGTAGTGGTGTTGTTAACAACTCGTCAATGTGTCTTCATACTACTGGAGGACAGTTTGTCCACTTGTCTTCATGCTACTGGAGGACAGTTTGTTCACATGTCCTCATGCTACTGGAGAAGAGTTTGTCCATGTGTGTTCAATTTACTGGAGGAGAGTTTATCCATGTGTCTTTATGTCATTGGGTGGTACTTTTCACCTGTATCAAAGGCCCCCCCACTTCCTCAAGTACATTTTTATGCTTTAAGGAAGTATGATGGGACTTCGACCTCTAGAGGTATTGGTCCTAGCGTATGAGTAATCAATCAATATGTTTGGCCATGTAGACATTGGTCCAAGCATACGAGTAGCAATCAATATGCTCGGCCATGGAGGCGTTGGTCTGAGCATACGAGTAGCACTCAATATGCTCGGCCTTGGAGATGTTGGTCTGAGCATACGAGTAGCACTTAATATGCTCGATCTTGGAGATGTTGGTCCGAGCATATGAGAAGCAATCAATATACTCGGCCATAGAGATGTTGGTTCGAACATATGAGCAACAGTCAATATGCTCGGCCTTAGAGATGTTAGTCCGAGCATATGAGAAGCAATCAATATGTTCGACCATACAGACGTTGGTCCGAGCATATGTGTAGCAATCAATATTCTCGGCCTTGGAGACGTTGGTCCGAGCATATGAGTAGCAATTAATATGCTCGGCCTTGAAGATGTTGGTCCAAGCATATAAGAAGCATTCAATATGCTCGGCCATGGAGACGTTGGTCCGAGCATACGAGAAACACTCAATATGCTCTGGCTTAGAGATGTTGGTCTGAGTATACGAGTAGCTCAATATGCTCGGCCGTAGAGACGTTGGTATGAGCATATGAGTAGCAATCAATATACTCGGCCATAGAGACGTTGGTCTGAGCATACGAATAGGACTCAATATGTTCGGCCTTAGAGACGTTAGTTCGAGCATGTAAGTAGCACTCAATATGCTCGGCCATGGATACGTTGGTCTGAGCATATGGAGATGTGATGCTTTTTCGAGTCGTGCACCCTATGAACTATGTGTGCATAAGCAGCACATGAGGGTCGGGCTTCGTTTTCCTTTTTACCCCTTCTTCTGTGTCATTTTACGGTACTTCGATATAGCACTATGCTAGTTGGTACTGAACTCGGTACGACTGATCATGGCCTTCATATGCATCGATTCAATGACGTTTTCAAGGCCTGCTTCTAGATAAACAAGCACGACCATATCGGATGGGTCATGATTAGTTCACGAGTGAAGAGAAGGTTACTGAAGAAGACGCCATCTTCGATCAAAAGGTGGAAAAAATCATTCTTCTTTGTCCAGGGCGAGAGTGGTTTCGAGGTTTCGCTCACGTGGAGTTTAGATCGGGCAAAGAAATGTAAGAAGCTAAGCCTTCTGATTCATGAGCAGGAGATAGTGAGCACCATGGTGGTCACGCCAATGGATATGGAGGTCTTTTATGATAATGAGGAGTTGGTGAGCTGCGGTCTCGGCCCTCTGTGCCTCGAGGCATCTATAGAGAGTGGTAACCTCACACCCACTACTTTACACTTTGGTTTATATTTCGTTTTCGTTTACTGCTTTAGCTTATATTCTGCTTTATGTCCTTGCCTCTTTACTTCGTACTTACGGATTTTTTTTATGTCTTGGGTAGAGATAGAGGCAACAACTAAAGCTAGGGAGAGAGCCAGGAAGCTCAGCTTGAAGTGAAGGAAAGCTGCCCAAGTAGTCTGCATCCATTTCTGACATAAGGAAGAGGTTGCGGGCTATTTCTCCCACCCCTATCGAATTGGAGAGCCCTCCTAGACGCTCCTCTGAGCCAGAGGCTGCTCCAACCATACCTGCTTCTTCCTCCTCATTCTGAGGTGCACCTTCGGGTGTGACGGTCTTCAAGCCCACCCCCGGGTAGCCCAGGAACACCTGGTCCTGGGGATTCCACCTTGAGATATGCTCAAGCTGTCGCGGAGGCTTATTGAGTCTCTTTCCCCCACTGTTGAGACCTTAGGTTCTCAGGTAAAAAGTTTTTATCTTTCTTTAATTTTTTTTCATTATTGATGACTAATGGTTCTTGATTTGTTTCAGTCTAGCGGACTATTGACGGTACTATCATGCTGATGCCTGGATACAGCCGAAAAGCTGGGTCGGGCTTAGTAAAAACTGGATGAGAGCACCGAGCTTATCTACTAGCTACAAGCATCTTTGGAGGTGGCCAACCAAGGCAAGGTTGAAGCCACTGGAGAGAGGGACTTCGCGGTCTTTGTAGGACAGTGGCTTAAGAAGGAGGCCGAGACCTGTACTCAGACGACCGTGGAGGACACCCTAGCTACCTTTAGGGACTCAGATCCTTACTGGACAGATGTTAAGGAAGAATTAGGTCTGCAGTACCTCAAAGGCTTCTTAGAGGCCAAGAGGAGAGCTGAGGCCCTTTACCTCTAGACCGAATTTTTGGCTCTCAACCTACTAGGCCCGTTGGAAGATGAGAAGGCTGCTTTCAATGAGGCGGATGCGATAACTCAGGTTGTTGAGAAGGAGCCAGCAGCTCAGCTGGTGAGCGAGGTCGAGGCCGAAAGGGAGGCCACCCCATAAGAGTTTTGCCTTAGTTTTTGTTTTTGTTTTTGTACTTCAAGGCCGATAGTGCCTTTGTAACTTTGCTTTCGCGATTTAATGAAATTTCAGTTTCTTTTCAACTGGATCTCTCTTATTATAATCGTACCTTTGACATTACAACTTTAGTTTACCGATGTGTTTTTGTGAGCTGCATTTGAAGCACATGCTACTAATAGAGTCAACGGAAGTTTTTGGTGTTCTAAATGAGAGGAACAGGTTTTCAACTTAGCTCATCGAGCTCAAAGGTGCTGGATCGGTACATCCTCTTAATGCAGTACAGGCATTCCTAGTTTAGGACCAGCTTTCCCATTTCTCATGGGTGGGATACTTCGTTCTTTCGTAGGAAGAGATCATGCAACTTGAAGCTTCTGCTTCGGACCCGAGAGTTGTAATACTTTGCGGCCCTCTGTTGATAGGCGGCTAGCTGGATCTGGGCCTTATCTCGAGCTTCGTCGATGAGGTGGGCGTTCATCCATAGGGCTTCTTCGTTGCTGTTAATTTTGAAATTTTGCACTCATAGCGAGGGCACCTCGATTTCCAATGGGATGACCACTTCTGAACCATAGGCCATGAAAAAGGGGGTTTTCCTAGTGGGTGTTCGGGTGGTAGTCCGATGTGGCCAAAGTACGTTCGGCAAGTGGTTTGTCCACTGTTTGTCTACCTCATCCAATCTCCTCTTGATGCCTTGCAGAAGCATTCTGTTGGTCACTTCGGCTTGTCCGTTAGCCTGTGGGTATCCGACAGAGGAGAATCGGTGTTCGATGTGCAGTTCTTTGCATAATGCCTTAAATCAGGCATTGTCGAATTGTTTGCCATTATGGGTCACTAGTATACGAGGAACGTCGAAATGGCACACTATAGACTTCCAAAAAAAGCTCCAAGCTTGGTGGTTAGTTATATTGGCCAATGTTTCTGCCTTGACCTACTTAGTGAAGTAATCTATCACCACGATAAGATGCTTCCGTTGGCCTGACACTCCGATGAAGGGGCTGAGGAGGTCCATTCCCCATATGGCGAAGGGGAGTGGGCTCGTGATCGAAGTAAAAAGGTTGGCCGATCGGTGGGGTACCAGAGTGTACTATTGACAGTTCTTGTACTTCTTGACTAACTCCATGGCTTCTTTTTACATTTTGGGCAAACAGTAGCCTCGTCGGAGTATTTTGAGGGCTAGGGCTGGGCCTCCTAGGTGATTTCTGCAGACTCCTTCGTGAACCTCCCAAAGAGCATAGTTGGTTTCGTTGGCCCCAGGCACCTTAGGTAGGGTGTTGTGAAGCCTCTCTTATATAACTGGTTGCCTAGGATCGTATACCGTGATGCTCGAGAGACGATCTTTCTGGCTTCACTTCTTTGCTTAGGGAGATGGCCATCCCGTAAATACCGAAGAATCGGGTCAACCCAAGTTTCACCTTCAGCCATAGGTAATACTGAGATTTCCTCAATGCTCGGGGTGACGAATGTTTCGTGGTAGACTACTTGCGTGGGTCGAGCTGGCGTAAGGAGGCTAGTCGAGCTAGGGAATCAGCCTTTAAATTTTTTGTCCAAGGCACCTAGGTTATCCGGATGACTTTGAACTTAGCAACGAGTTCTCGAGCCTTTTCTAGGTAGCGGGTGATCTTCTCTCCTCAGGCTTTGAACTCCCCATTCATCTTGTTTACGACCAGCTATGAGTCACTGTAGGCGTCTAGGGCTTCAACTGCCATCGCCTTAGCCAACTTCATCCATGCAAGTAACACCTCATACTTCAATTCATTGTTTGAGGCATTGAACCCAAATCTTAGGGTGCATTCAATGGTGAAACTATCTGGGCTACATAAGATGAGCCTGGCACTGCTTCCAGTGCTGTTGGAGGATCCATCAACATGGAAGGTCCACTGCGGAATTGGTTCGATCATCTCAAGGTCATGGGTTGAGTCTGGCTTGCCTTGGAGTGTTGTCTCTACAATAAAGTCTGTGATAGCCTGAGCCTTGATGGCTTTGTAGGGATGATACCAGATGTCAAACTCACCGAGTTCTATGGACTACTTGACCATTCTTCTGGAGATATCCGGCTTATAGAGCACTTGTCTCAGTGGCTGATCCGTTAAGAGGATGATGGTGTGCGCTTGAAAGTACATTCGAAGTTTTTGTGCCATAATTAGGAGGGCATACGCCATTTTTTTTTATAGGGAGATACTATGTTTCTGCACCATGGAGGATCTTGTTTACATAATACACGGCCTTTTGGGCACCCAATTCCTCTCGAATCAGGAAAAAGGCTACTACTTCCTGTCTGGTTGCTAGGTACAAGAAGAGTTCTTCATTGGCAATGGGTTTGGTCATGAGTGGGGGTGAGCTTAAATATCCTTTCAGTTTCTTGAAAGCCTTCTGGTGGTCTTCGATCCAGACGAAGTCTTTTGCCTTTCTAATGGTTTTTTTAAAAAAAAAGAGGCATTTCTTCGCGGATTTTGACATGAATCGACTGAGTGCAGCTACCTATCCTGTCAATCGTTGCACTTCTCTTACCGTTCGAGGGGGAGTCATAAAGAGGATGGCTTTGATTTTTTTTCGGGTTGGCCTCTATATCCCTTTGCGTCACCAAAAAGCCGAGCAACTTCCCCTCAGTGACTTCAAAAGTGCACTTCACGGGGTTCAGTTTCATTTGGTTACATCGGAGTACCTCAAATGTTTCCCTTAGATCAGCTTCATGGTCTTTGGCCTCGATACTCTTTACCAATATATCGTTTACATAGATTTCAATGTTTCTCCCGATTTGCCCATAGAAGATCTTGTTTACCAACCTCTGATACGTTGCCCCCCGCGTTTTTATGGTCAAAGGGCATGACCTTGTAACAATACAATCCGTAGCTGGTGATGAAGGCCGTTTTTTCCTAGTCTGATCTATGCATGAGGATTTGATTGTACCTGGAGTAAGCGTCTATGAAGGTTAGGAGCTCGTACCTTGACGTTGCATCGACGAGCTTATCGATCCGTGGCAGTGGGAAGCTGTTATTTGGACAAGCTTTGTTTAAGTCCGTGAAATCGATGCAGATCCTCCATTTACCATTGGCTTTCTTGACCATCACTATGTTAGACACCTAGTTGGGGTAATCCATTTCTCAGACGAAATCTGTCGCAAACAGCTTATCTACTTCAGCTCTGATGATGACCTGCCGTTCGGGGGCGAACAACCTTTTTTTCTGGATGACCAGCTTGTGGCTCGGATCCACGTTTAACCGGTGCACAATCACCTCCGAGCTTATTCTAGGCATGTCCGAGGCCTACTAGGCGAAGAGGTCCTAATTCTTCCGAAGGAGGGAGAGCAAGGATCTTTTAGGTCTTTCGGCGAGGTTGGAGCCGATCTATACTGTTTGAGAGGAATCTTCACCTAGGGGAACCGTAGTTAGTTCTTCTATGGATCGACTTTTGGGTGTCCTGACTTCCTCCCTAAAGTCTTTTACTTTGAGAGGGAGGGCATCCATTCTTTTTCCTCCTCTCACAGCGTTTAGGTAGTAGGACTAAAAGACTTGTCGGTTTCCTTTTACTTCACCTACCCCATCGTCGGTGGGGAACTCATCTTTAAATAATAGGTGGAGACAACCGCTTTGAGCTTGTTGAGGGTGGGTCTGCCGAGGATCATGTTGTAGGTTGATGGTTGCTTGATGATGAGTGCTAAATATTGCATATTTGAGCCCCTTAATTTATATTTGTTAAGCTCTTATTTTGTGTTATTTCACTTTGTTTTATGTATTTTATGTGTTTTCTATATTTTTATAGGTTTGTGGAGAAAATGAAGCATTTTGGGAGCTATCGAGCTTCAAGAGCAAAAGTTGAGGACGCCTAGTGCGATCGAGCGCACAAGACATGCGATCAAGCACATCTGCACTTGAGCGCACCAGCCTGCGAACGAGCGCATGCGCGACATCCCACATCGGTCAAAAATCTTTGCAGCGCACCAGGCTGCGATCGAGCGCACTCGGGCTGTATCCCATATCGAATTTGAAACATATTGCACTCATGAGTTTCCCTATAAAAGCCCCACCTTACTGAAGCAATAGGGGTGCAAGCCGGAGGACATCTGCTAGCATTCTGGGGGATCTCCAAGGCTTTGCTACCATGAGGGGAAGCGCCACACAACAGCTGCGAGTGGAATTTCTCCATGTATAGTCAGTTTTAATTTATTTCATTGAGTTTTAAAGTTTTATGTTTAGTACTTTTGTGAAATTTAGTTTCATAATTATGCAAGGCTAAAATCTTCATCTAAGGTTGAAGATGAAGCCTCGCCATTGTTTAGCATTATATTTTCAGATATGTTCGTAGAATTATGATATTTTTAGTATTAATGTTCTATTTCAATTATTTGAGTGAACTCTTATGATTGATTGTTTTTAAATTATTAAATTGGATATTCCTTGTGTTTCATCTGCTAGATACGGCAGATCATTCAAATTAGATTGGATATCCATTGTGATCTGTAAATTAAACGGATACATTGGATGGTTTTGGTTTAGTTTGGGTATTCGCCGTGATTTGTATAATGGTAAATTCATGGAATGATTTGATATATTACTTTTATATAGAACATGAAGATATATACTTTACTTTGGTAGGGTGGATTTAGAAAATTTTAGTGTTTTTATCAGTCGTTTTTAAATCAATTTAGTTTACTTTATATTTCTTTGCCAGATACAATCCAAAATTCAGAACTAGGTTAAAATATGTTTAGTTTAGATAAAAATATTATCACAACGAAATTCTCTGTGGATTCGACCTCGCACTTGCACACACTATATTGCAAACGATTTGTGCGCTTGCGAGTAATTTAAAACTCATAACAAGTTTTGGAGCCATTGTCGCGGGATTGTTTTATTTGTGAAAATTAAATTTTTGTCTGAATTAATTTTATTTTTCTACTAGTTTAGTTAGCATTTTTGTTTTATTTTTTTTTTCTGCAATTGCCTATAAAAAAAAAAACAATTTATTGGCCTATTTTTGTGAGTATTGTATTTGCTATTTTTGCGTTTATTTTATTTTATTTTATTATGTTATTTCTACTAGTTAGTTTATTTTATTGTTTTCTGTTTGGTGTATGCTTGGTCAGAGATCCTGAATTTAGAATTGACACCTTTAGATCCTGACTTAGAAAGAACTCTTAGGAGACAAAAGAGAGCACTTGTTGAAAGAGAGACAATTGAGATGGGAGAAAATTTTAGGAATGTAAATCAACCGGAGCATGTAGAGCAACCTAGAGCTTGGAACATGGACTCCACTACATCCCTTAGGGATTTGTTCGCACCTGTTGCGACTAACTCATCTTCTTGCATAGTGTTTCCACTAACCAATGCCACCCATTTTGATTTAAAGCCACATGTCATCCAACTTCTACCCTCATTTCATGGCTTAGATCTTGAAAATCCTTACAGCCATGTGAAGAAGTTCAAAGATATTTGTGCCACATTCAAGTTCCAGAACTTCTCTAAGGAGTCAGTCCATCTTCAACTTTTTCCTTTTTCTCTTCACGATAGAGCTAGGGCATGGTTGGATTCCAACACGCCCGGGTCTATTACATCTTGGGAAAATCTGTTGAGTAAATTTTATAACAAGTTTTTTACCAATGTCTAGAGTGAATGAGAACCGATAGGAGATTAGTTCGTTCACTCAGGATGAGGATAAGAATTTTTCTGAGAGTTGGGAGCGCTTTAAAGAGTTACTGATAAGATGCCCTCCACATGGATATGAGAAGTGGAGACTCGTTCAGTTATTCTACCAAGGGTTGACTCAACCCAACCGTAGCATGATCGAGTCTATGAATGGGGAGGCATTCTTAAGTTTGATGGGGAGGAAGCATACAAGGCATTGGACAAGTTGTCCGACAACTCGCAACAGTGGGATTTTTCAAGCTGTCGAGACAAGTCCCTTCGTGCTCCTAAGAAAGAAGGCATCTATGAGATTAAGGAGGACACTGATTTGAGGATAAAGATAGATGCTCTTACCAAGAAGATTGACGCTCTCGCTGTGGGCCATTCCATCAATGCTGCCAACACATTCAATGTTGATAGTTGTTTCATCTGTGCTAGTCCTATGCATTTAGCATAGAATTATCCATCTACATCGGCTTTTGCCGAGTATCTTATGGAATAAGTGAACGCTTTCAATAACTATCGGAGGCAGTCAAATGGATCTTACTCTAAGACATACAATCCAGGGTGGCGAAACCACCCTAATTTTTCATGGAAGTAGAACCAATCGATTAATCAGGGAGGAGCCCCTCATCATGCTCACAATCAATACCCTCCCGGATTTCCTCTACCAATTCCAAGTCATGGTCGCTCAGCCCATCCAGCACCATCACCTGCTTACTAAGCTCCCACTCAAGCACCAGTGCCGGTTTCACAGTCTCTAGAGGAAACCCTCAAGGAGTTCATGAAGATGACTGGCCAATCCATCAGCAAAGTGAGGAGCACAACAATAGTAAAACCCAAGCAATTGCCAAGCTAGAGAGTTAAATGGGTCAAATCGCAAGTCATTTGGGTGAAAGAGAGAAGGGAAAGTTCCCCATTCAGCTCGTGCCCAACCCGAAGGGATAGTTTATGGTTGGAAATTCATCAACTCCTACGCACGGGGAGGAACAAGTGCAATTGATTGTCACATTAAGGTCTGGGAGACAAGTGCATAATCGAGTGGAAGAGAACCCTGCTATACAGCAAGGGCAAGAAAGTGGCAACAAGGAGAAAAGAGTTGCTGAGCCATCTACAGCCGCACCTACTGTTAAAGATCCTCCTAGGTCATTTGTACCTAAAGCACCTTATCCTGAGAGATTATAAGCGCCCAAGAAAGGAGGGAAGTATAAGGACATTCTGGAGGTGTTCAAGCAGGTCCAAATCAATATTCCATTTTTGGACACCATCCATCAAGTGCTGTCATATGCCAAGTTCTTAAAGGACTTGATCACTATCAATAGGAGGACGAATGTACCGAAGAAGGCGTTTTTGACCGAGCAGGTTAGCTCAATCCTTTAGTGCAAGCTGCCCATCAAGTATAAGGAGCCGGGGTGTCCTACCATCTCTTGCACGATAGGAGTCAGCCAGATAGAGAGGGCTCTTTTATATCTAAGAGCAAGTGTGAATCTTCTGCCCTACTCAGTTTTTTTGCAGTTGGGGTTAGGAGAACTGAAGCCCACATCCATGACGCTTCAATTGGCTGACAGGTCAGTGAAAATACCACGGGGAGTAGTTGAGGACGTTTTGATAAAGGTGAATAAATTTTATTTCCTCGTGGATTTTATCGTGCTTGACATAGAGTTGGTTCAGAATGTAGGGATTCAGATACCGGTTATTCTAGGGCGACCATTCTTAGCCACGACTAATTCTCTAATAAATTACAGGACAGGGGTGATGAAGATTTCCTTTGAAAATATGACAGTGGAGCTGAATATCTTTGATATCAATAAGCAACCACTGGAATATGATGAAGTAAGAATTGTATGCTTGATAGAGGAAATTCTTGAGAAGACTGTGGATGAATCAAGCATTGAGGACCCCCTAGAGGCATGCTTTGCTCAGTTTGGAGAGGATTTGGATTTGGATAAGTTACTTGAGTAAGAAAATTTCATTTTGAAGTCTGCTCCTTGAGAAAGCAATGCGATAGAAGAGACCGCAGTACCTGAGCCCCCTAAGAAGGAACTTAAGCCTTTACCGGACAATCTTAAGTATAAATTCCTAGGTCCAGCAGATTCATTGCCTCTGATTATAGCTTTAGATTTGGTTGAGGCTTAAGAGGAGAAATTATTGGACGTTTTAAGAGAGCACAAGGAAGCTATCGGCTGGACTATTGAGGATATCAGGGGAATCAGTCCCTCGGTGGTGATGCACAGGATACATTTGGAGGAGAATGCCAAGTCATCGAGGGAGCCACAAAGAAGGCTCAACCCAGCTATGCAAGAGGTTGTGAGGACTGAAGTGATTAAGCTGTTGGATGCAGGGATCATTTATCCAATATCAGATAGCAAGTAGGTGAGCCTGATTCATGTCGTGCCCAAGCGAGCTGGATCGACGGTAATGAAGAATAAGGATAATGAGTTGGTGCTAACTCGTGTTCTGTTAGGATGGAGAGTGTGTATAAACTACCATAAGCTGAATGCTACCACAAGGAAGGATCAGTTTCCACTCCTATTTATTGATCCGATTATGGAGCACTAGGTTGGGCACAATTACTATTGCTTCTTGGATGGTTACTCTGGATATAACCAGGTCTCCATGGACCCCGAAGATCAGGAGAAGATGACGTTTACCTGTCCTTTTGGGACATTCGCCTACCATCGCATGCCCTTTGGGCTATGCAATGCACTCGCTACTTTTTAGCGATGCATGGTCAGGATATTCTCTGACATGGTAGAGTGGTTCTTAGAGATTTTCATGGATGACTTCTCCGTCCTCGATTCATCATTTGAGGAATGCCTGCACCGTCTCATTTTAATTTTAGTGCAATGCAAGGAGAAGACCTGGTACTTAATTGGGAGAAGTGTTATTTTATGGTTAAGCAAGGTATTGTACTGGGGCAAGCCGTATCTCATTTGGGGATTGAGGTAGACAAAGCAAAGGTGGACCTGATTTCTAATCTTCCACCCCTATGTACGGTGAAGAAGGTTTGATATTTTCTAGGCCATGCAGGCTTCTACAGGCGATTTATCCAAGATTTCAGCAAGATCACTTGGCCCTTATGCAAGTTGTTATTAAAAGATGCCCTATTTATATTTGATGAGGACTGTAAGAAAGCATTTGGGGATCTGAAGAAGATTCTGATGTCCTCACCCATTATTTAGCCACCCAGCCACCCAATTGGGGTGTGCCTTTTGCGATTATGTGTGATGCATCAGACTATGCTGTTGGAGCTATTTTGGGGCAGCGTGTTGATAAACTTCCCCATGTTACCTATTATGCAAGCAAAACTCTAAACGCCGCACAACTCAATTACTCTACCACTGAGAAGGAGTTACTAGAAGTCGTTTTTGAATTGGAAAAATTCAGATCCTACTTGTTAGGATCGAAAGTCATTATCTACTCGGATCATGCAGCATTGAAGTATTTTTTTCTCTAAAAATGATGCTAAATCTGTTCTTATCCGATGGATATTGTTACTTCAAGAGTTCGACATAGAGATTCGGGATAAGGAAAGTTTCGAAAATGTGGTGGCGGACCATTTGTTTAGGTTGATAGTGAATTTCATTGAGGCTGCCATTCCTATTTCTGACACCTTTCCTGATGAGCAATTGATGCACATTGCTCATAATCCCGCACCATGGTTTGCCGATATAGTGAACTATCTTGTCACTGGTCAAATGCCTTTACATTGGGGGCGACAAGATAAATCAAAGTTTTTGGCCATGGTAAAATATTTTTTCTAGGATGATCCTTACCTGTTCAAGTATTGTCCAGATCAGATCATCAGAAGGTGTATTCTTGAGCATGACCAATCTAATATCATTGCCTTTTGTCATGATCATGCTTGTGGAGGCCATTTCAGTGCTAAGAAGACCGCTGCAAAGATTTTATAGTTTGGATTCTATTGGCCTACCCTGTTTCGAGACTCTCACACCTACTGTGTATCTTGTGAGTGTTGCCAAAAGCTAGGGAGTCTTTCTAGGAGGAATATGATGCCCCTCAACCCCATTCTGATGGTTGAGATTTTTGACATATGGGGCATTGATTTTATGAGACCTTTCCCAAACTCCTTTGGCTACTAGTACATTCTGGTTGTTGTGGATTATCTGTCTAAATGGGTGGAGGTCGTTGCATGCAAGACTAATGACCATAGAGTTGTGGTTCAGTTTTTGAAGGACACTATCTTTGCTCGTTTTGGTACTCCTCGAGCAATCAAAGTGATGGAGGTAAGCACTTTTGTAATCGGATTTTTGAGCAATTGATGAAGAAGTATTTCATCACATATAAGGTTGCCACCTCATATCACCCGCAGACGAGTGGATAAGTGAAAATTTTTAATCACGAGATCAAGCACATTTTGGAGAAAATTGTGAACCCTAGTAGAAAGGATTGGTCTCTGCGATTGATTGATGCACTGTGGACATATCAGACAACCTTCAAGACTCCAATTGGCATGTCTCCCTATCTTATTGTGTACGGAAAAGCATGCCACCTTCCGGTAGAATTAGAGCATCAAGCATATTGGGCTATCAAGCAGCTAAACTTTAATCTTTCAAAGGCTGGCTCACAAAGGAAGCTCCAACTCAATTATAGGAGCTGCAGAATGATGCATATAATTGTGCGTGATCGTACAAGGAACAAATGAAGAAGACTCATGACCAGAACATTTTGAGATGAGCTTTTGAGCCTGGTCAAAAGTTCTTCTTTATAATTCACGCCTGTATCTTTTCCCAGGCAAGCTCAAATCTCGATGGACAGGCCTATTTATTATTTGGTCGATTTTTCCTCATGGGGCCATCGAGATTGAGGATCCAAAGAATAGTAACGCTTTCAAGGTGAATGGACAGAGGCTAAAACCATTCCTGAAGTTGAGGAGTCCGGACATTGAGACAATATTGTTGGAGGATCTTAGTTACTCATATTGAGTGTCATCTACGATGGAGAGTCTGGCTGAAGACTTTAAACTTAGTGCTCATGGGAGGCACCCCACAGCATATCCTTTCTATTTGTTTATTATTTTATACGTTTATTTCTAGTGTTTCTTTTATTTTCCAGTCTTTATTTTTCAGGGACAACGCGTACTTTAGTTCTAGTTTGGGGGTATGCTATAAGCCATGCCAGTCCAGCTAGTGGACAATATGCAATTTAAGTTTGGGGGCATCGGAGACACATTACACACACTTTGTCCTGATTTGTTGTTGTTTTTTTCTTCGTTTTAAAGAAAAGATAAATGCATCTCATATCATTTTGAAATTTTGGTTGATCTAAACAATTTCTGTGGTGTGATGTCATTGGTGAGCTTAAAATTTTGAACACATAATCTGATGATAAAGTTTTAAAATTTAGTTACTTACTTTAGGCATTTAAGAATTGACATGTTTGATCTAATCTGACACAAGCACATAATTGTGTGAGGTATGACATATGATTTTAATGTGTGTCCATGACTTAGCTAACTGGATGACTTGTTGGATAAACACTTTGGCATAGTAAAGTATAATACACACACACACACACACACATTTATAATGATCATCAATAAAATTTTCACTGAGTAACTAGACCTCTTGCCTCAATAAGCAGTGAGTGTTCACGTAAAAAGGTGGGAATTTTATTCATAATGATCATTGAGAAACTTTTTGCTGAGTAACTGGACCTCTTGCCTCAGTAAGCAGTGAGTGTTTACGTCAAAAGGTGGGAAGTTTTCTTGGTAGCAGTAAGGCCCGTTTAGTTTCATAGCCTTTTTTACTCGAGTTAGTAAGTCCTTAGGGGTGTCTTTACACCTAATGCCCTAAAACTATCTGGTTTGGGAGTCATTGACTCAGCACTCGCTACATGGGTCAATTAGAAAGCTTAAGGGAACTAAACATAGTAGAGCCTTATAATAAAATAAAATAAAAGAAAAAAATAAACTATACCATTTTTGTTCATTCTGATGGGAAATTCGGTGAATCTTGAGATATGGAGACCTTACACATTGGAGTTATTTGGAAGCTTCATTTTTATATGCTAATACACTTTACACTGAGTCAGACTTGTGATGCCTTAGCCTGCCTTTTGTAAGTGATTAGATTTTAACATTTCTATTCATTGCGAAGATGGGTTTATCTTTTTAAGCTTGCTTATGAATGAATATCATGGTTTTGTGAGATACTTAAATTTTAGGATACCATGAGTGACAAACTTTTCTTTGTGTTCTTTGTTTTTCATTTAGTTTTTTTTATTTTGTTTTGCTAAGAGACTAGCAAAATATAAGTTTGGGGGTACTTGATGAGTGCCAAATATTGCATATTTGAGCCCCTTAATTTATATTTGTTAAACTCTTATTTTGTGTTATTTCACTCTATTTTATGTCTTTCTGCGTTTTCTGTATTTTTATAGGTTTGTGGAGAAAATAAAGCATTTTGGGAGCTGTCGAGCTTTAAGAGCAAAAGCTAAGGATGCCTAGTGCGATCGAGCACACAAGATATGTGATTGAGCACACCTACGAACGAGCACACTAGCCTGCAAACGAGCGCATGCACGACATCCCACATCGGTCAGAAATCTTTGCAGCCCATTATGCGGTGCTCGAGCGCACCAAACTGCGATAGAGCGCACTCGAGCAGTATCCCACATCAAATTTGAAACACATTGCACTCTTGAGTTTCCCTATAAAAGCCTCACCTAACTGAAGCAATAGGGGTGCTATTGAAAATCACCTTGACAAGATGCCCAGGTGGTGATCTTCCAAACACCCAAGTCTAGAATGACTTGTGGAAAGAAATACAGCAACCAAAGCAAGAAAGAAAATAAGACAAACAATTGTTATTGAGGTTTGGCAATGGCCTACGTCCCTGTGAGTTCATCCGAACTCTCTGCACAAAATTAATGGTTCTTTACAATTACAGCAACCCTCTTCAAGAAGCTCAAGTTCTTGAAGAAACCAAGAAGAGAAGAAAGGAAGAAGATAAGAACTATTACAATGCTCTCTATCTAATCTGGACTCCTCACTCTTTACAACCAGCCTCACTACAATGAGTCCCTCTTGTGTTTGTGTCTTTGCACCACATTCTGGGAGGTGCAGTGTGGCGTTGCCCTTCTTTAAACTGCATCCTTGATGGGCGGTGAGGCTGGTGAAGGGGTGGTGAGGCACACACTGATGCTGCCCTTCACATAGCAGTGCGCACTACTTTGCTTTGTTGATTAGAGGTGTGCACACACACCCAAATGGATGCACACACATGTGTGCACTCCTTTAACATGCTGTATTTTAATCTTCCAACCTTGGTTTAGACTTTAACCATCTTTGAACCATGTTTAGACAAGTTTAAACCTTAGACAAATACCAACAATCTTTACCTTTATCTAAGTGTTTAAACCCGAACCATTGTGCAGAGTGCTTCAGGATCCAAACTCATCTTGAGTCATCAATTAACCGACTCCAATCTTAAGTAGTCTAAGGCAATGATTAAACTTACGCAGAGGTAGAACTTTAGTACCTAAATCCACAGGATTTTCTTCGTGGCTACCTTGTCCACATGGATGCATCCTTTCGTAACATTTTCCTAAATGAAATGATACTGAACATCCATGTGCTTTGTCCTCTCATGGAACACCATATTCTTACACAAGTGCAATGCAATTTGACTATCCGAAAACACCATAACCTGCTCCTCCAGTACCTTCAACTCTTCCAGCAACCCTTTGCACCATATAGCCTCCTTAATGGCCTCCGTAGCCGCTATGTACTCAGCCTTAGTTGTTGAGAGTGCTACCACTGGTTGCAACTGAGCCTTCCAACTTATACAACATCTGTTTAAGTTGAAGAAGTAGGAGGTAATCGATCTCCTTTTATCCCGGTCTACTTTATAGTCTGAATCTGCAAAACCCTTAAGGCAGATGGACTTACCCCTCTTCTCATAAATCAACCCTACTTCTGGGCGGTAATCGATCTCCTTTTATCCCGGTCTGCTTCATAGTCCGAATCTGCAAAACTCTTAAGGCAGATGGAATTACCCCTCTTCTCATAAACCAACCCTACTTCTGGGCTTCCCTTCAAGTACCTCAGCAACCACTTCATCCCAAGCCAATGCTACTTTCCGAGATTACTCATAAACCTGCTGAGAACACTCATTGTATAAGCAATATTAGGTCTAGTACTTACCATGGTGAACATAATAGAACCAACAGCACTAGAATATGGGACTTTTTCCATTTCCTTCTTCTCCACCTCCGATCTCGGACATTGATCGCTGGAGAACTTGAAATGACCAGCAAGAGGAGCCTTCATTAGTTTGCTATCTTCCATAGAGAATTTAGATATCATCTTCTCTATGTAGGAAGTTTGAGAGATCTTCAATCTATTTCTCCCCCTTTCCTAGATGATACACATCCCAAGGATCTTCTGTGCATGGCAAATATCCTTCATCTCAAACTACTCACTGAGTTGAGCCTTCAATTTCCTTACCCTAAGGCAGAGGTAATTGATCTCCTTTTATCCCGGTCTGCTCCATAGTCTGAATCCATAAAACACCTAAGGCAGATGGACTTACCCCTCTTCTCATAAACTAACCCTACTTCTGGGCTTCCCTTCAAGTACCTCAGCAACCACTTCATCCCAAGCCAATGCTCATTTCTGGGATTACTTATAAACCTATTGAGAACACTCATTGCATGAGCAATGTTAGGTCTAGTGCTTACCATGGTGAACATAACAGAACCAATCGCACTAGAGTAAGGGACTTTCTCTATTTCCTTCTTCTCCGCCTCTAATCTCGGGCATTAATCGTTGGAGAACTTGAAATGACTAGCAAGGGGAACCTTCACTGGTTTGCTATCTTCCATAGAGAATTTAGATATCATCTTCTCTATGTAGGAAGTTTGAGAGATCTTCAATCTATTTCTCCCCCTTTCCTAGATGATATACTTCCCAAGGATCTTCTATGCATGGCCAAGATCCTTTATCTCAAACTCCTCACTGAGTTGATCCTTCAATTTCCTTACCCTCTCCATGCTGCTCCTAACCAGCAACATGTCATCAACATAGATGAGGATGATCACCACTTCCTCAACCTTCTGCCCCTTATAGTATAAGCACGAATCATAGTAGCTCCTCATGAAACCTAAGCTGATTACAAAGGAATCAAACCTCTTATTCCATTGCCGAGGTGATTGCTTCAGGCCATAGAGAGATTTCTTCAATTTGCACACCAACTCTCCCTACCTTCCTTCCTCATAGTCTTCGGGTTGCCTCATGAAAATGGTCTCATCGAGCTCTCCATGTAAGAACGCTGTCTTCACATCCATTTGCTCAATTTCCCAATCAAATTGGACCACCAATGCTAACATCATCCTTATCGTCTTGTACTTCACAACCGGTGAGAAGATTTTGGTGAAATCTATGCCTTCTTTTTATGTGAACCCCTTCGCCACCAGCCTAGCTTTATATCGGACTTCATCCCCTGGAGTATTCCCTTCTTTGATCTTGTAAAACCATCTACAATCCACAACTCTTTATTTTTCAGGTTTGGGCACCAACTCCTAAGAGTTGTTCTTCATCAAAGAATCAATTTCTTCCTCCATAGCCAGTTACCACTTTAAAGAATCCTTACATTCCATGGTATCCATGTAAGTGTCTAGTTCAACCTCTTCTTCTATCCAAGGAGCTACTGCATTAGCATCTGCAAACCCATATCTCAAAGGTGGTCTAACCACCCTCCTTTCCTGGTCTCTTGTGAGCTGGTAGTCATCATGACTTGCTACATCAACCTCTTCTTGTTCAGCTTCTTCTTGAGTTTCTTGAGCATGGCCTTTATTCAAGGGCTCTACCTGGTCCGAACCCTCTTGTCTTCCTTACTCTACTTGAACTGAACTCTCCTTGATGTGATGCTCCATAACTTCCGGACTGGTTTGCTCACTAGCCCCTGCAGGATTAGTTTTCTCCAAGTAGGGAAATAACAATTCATTAAAAATAAAATCCCTACTTATAATGAGTTTCATGCCTTTCTTTTCTAAGTACCATAACTTATATCCCTTAACCCCAGCACCATATCCTAGAAATACACATTTTCTAGATCTTGGGCTAAGTTTATCCTCCTTTTGATGTTCATATGCAGCATACCCAAAAGTCCTAAGGTTGCTTAATTCAGGGGGTTTCCCACTCCAAATCTCCATAGAAGTCTTGAGCTCTAAAGCTCTAGAGGGTGATCTATTTACCAAGTATGCAGCTGTAGCCACAGCTTCTCCCCAAAAATATTTTGGTAAACCATATCCTATTAACATGCACCTAACATTTTCCATAAGGGTTCTATTCATCCTCTCAGCAACTCCGTTTTGCTAAGGTGTTTTTACAACTGTTCTATTCTTAGAATGCCATTTAATTCACATAATTTATCAAAATCCTTATTTCAAAATTCTAAGCCATTATTGGTTCATAAAGCCTTAACTACTCTACCCGTTTGAGTTTCCAGCAACTTCTTCCACACAACAAATTTATTCAAGCCATACGATTTATTTCTAAGTAAATAAACCCACACACTTCTTGAATAATCATCAATTAAAGACAGAAAGTGAAAGTTACCTCCCTGTGTTGGTGTTCTTACTGGTCCCCAAAGGTCCGAATGAATGTAGTCAAGAATCCCCTTAGACTTGTGCACTCTAGTGTTGAAGCTGACCCGGTGTTGCTTCCCAAGAATGCAACTCTCACAGAAATCCAGTTTCTCTACTTTGTCTCCTCCAAGTTGACCATCCTTGCTAAGAACTTGCAGGCCCTTTTAACTCATGTGTCCTAAGCGAGTGTGCCAAAGGGCTGCCTTATCTATCTCAACCATCAAGCTTGCTGCTTGATCATTGATTTCTGTCTCTCCGATCATCTCATAGAGTCCATCGTTTCTTGCTGCCTTGATCACTACCAAAGATCCCTTGGCCACCTTGATCTTTTCTCCTTCTACTTTGCATGTATACCCCATGGAATCCAGCTGCCCTAATGAGATCAAATTTCTCTTCAAAGCAGGAAGATACCTCACATTTCGTAGTAGACTTGTGACTCTATCAAACATCCTCAATTGGATGTCTCTAATCCCTCTCACTTGGCAAGAATTGTCATCCCCCAAGAAGACCCTTCCATCATTGATCTCCTTGAAATTCTTGAACCATTTCTTATGAGGGTACATGTGATAAGTGCACCCAGAATCCAAAATCCACTTTTCACTGCCTTGCCTCTTGCTTACATTTGAGCACACAACAAGAACATCATCTTGCTGTTCTCCCTTGGCAACCAAAGCCTCTCCATTGTTGGTGTCGTTTCTTCTCTCATCCCACATCTTCTTCTTGCAATCTTTTCTGAAATGGCCCTTCTTGTTGCAGTAGAAGCACCTCTTTCCAAATCTTGATTTGAAATGTGCTCTCCCATGACTTTGCCCTCTACCTCTTGATTTTTCCTGGTAGTTGTCATGGTTGCTACTTCTATTCTGAGTTGCTGGCCTTCTTCTTACGAATAGCCCATCTCCACTTGATGTCTCCTTCATTTTGGCTTCGAAATCATGTGCCCTTATGGCATTGATCACAATCTCCTTTGTTAAACTATCCTTTCCATACTCAATAGCATTAATCAAATTATCAAACCAATTAGGAAGAGAATTTAAAAAGATAACTGACGAGTCTTAAATATTGCATATTTAAGACCCTTAATTTATATTTGTTATGCTCTTAGTTAGTAGTATTTCACTTTATTTTATGTCTTTTTTTTTTTGTTTTGAGTATTTTTATAGGTTTGGGGAGAAAATGAAGCATTTCAGGAGATGTGAAGCTTCAGGAGCAATAGCGATCGATCGCACTATGCTGCGATCGAGCGCATGGTCAACAATCCCACATCGAAATGTTTGTAGTACAGTGCATCTGTGATCGAGCGCACCAGACATGCGATCGAGCGCACATGCGATCGTGCGCACAAGACATACGATCGATCGCACTATTCTGCGATCGAGCGCACTCGGGCCAGTATCCCACATCGAATTTGAAACCTACAGTGCTCCGAGACTCCCCCTATATAAACACCATCTAACTTCGTCATTCAAGGTGCAATTCCTGGGCCACTTTGGTGTTAATCGGTGGACGTCTGTAGCATTCTGGTGGATCCCGAAGGCTTTGCTACCACGAGGGGAAGCGCCGCCCATCAGCGAGTGGAATTTCTCCCATGTAAAGTTATTTATTTCTTTTTATTTAGTTGTTTTAGTTTAATGTTTAGCACTTTTATTATGAATTGTTGTTTCATAGTTATGAGTGGCTAGAATCTTCAACTAAGGTGGAAGATGAAGCCTCGCCGTTGTTTGGCATAGTAGTTCAGATTTGCTTGTACAAATCTGATATTTTTTTAGTATAAATGTTCTGTCAATTATTTGAGTTAATCTTGTGATTGATTAAGTTTAAATTGTTCTGTTGGATATTCCTTGTGTTTCATCTGATTGATACATCGAATTGTTTTCGATTAAATTGGATTTCCTTTGTGATTTGTTAAGAGCGGATACATTAGATGCTGTTGGTTTAATTGGGATATTCTTTTTTTTTTTTTTATCTTATAGTTGGATTCATAGAATGTTTTGATAGGCTATTTTTTTAGGACATATATGCTTAACTTTGGCGGGGTAGATTCAGAAACCTTAGTCTTTTTATTAGTTTTTAAAATCAATTTAGTTTAGCTTTTATTTATTTTGCAACATATAATACAAAACTCGGAACTAGGTTAAGATAAGATTAGTTTAAATAAATTTATATTTTCGCAACGCAATTCCCTGTGGATTCGACCTCGCACTTGCACAATGCTATATTGCAAACGACTCGTGCGCTTGCGAGTAATTTAAAACTCACAACAAGTTTTTGGCGCCGTTGCCGGGGAATTGTTTGGTTTGTGAAAATTTTTGGTCTGAATTGATTTTATTTTCCTACTAGTTAGTTATAAAAAAAAAATATGTGGATTAATCCAGCGTCGGTTTCATAGTCTTTAAAGGACACTATTAAGGAGTACATGAAAATAAACGGCCCGTCCATCAATGCTGCCAACTCATTCAATGTTGATAGCTGTTCCATCTGTGCTAGTCCTATGCATTTAGCATAGAATTGTCTATCAATGCCGGCTTTTGCCGAGTATCCTATGGAACAAATGAATGCTTTCAATGAGTGTTGTTGGCAATCAAATGGATCTTACTCTGAAGCATACAATCCAGGGTGGTGGGACCACTCTAATTTTTTATGGACGCAGAACTAACTAAGGAATCAGGGAGGAGCCCCTTATCAAGCTCACACTCAATACCCTCCCGAATTTCCTCCGCCAGTTCCAAGTTATAGTCACTCAGCCTATCCAGCACCATTACCTGCTTACCAAGCTCCCATTCAAACAATAGTGCCAGTTTCACAGTCACTTGAGGACACCCTTAAGGAGTACATGAAAATGACTAGCCAATCTATGAGCAAAGTAATGAGTGCAACAGTAGAAAACACCCAAGCGATTGCCGAGTTAGAGAGTCAAATGGATCAAATCGTAAGTTATGTGGGTGAAGGAGAGAATGGAGAGTTCCCTAGTCAACCTGATCCTAACCCAAAGGAACAGTTTGTGGTGGGAAATTTATCAACTCCTATAAATTGGCAGGAACAAGTGCAATTCACTGTCCCATACTTGTCTGGGAGACAAGTGTACAATCAAGTGGAAGAGAACCCTGCTATGCACCAAGGGCAAGAAAGTGGCAACAATGAGAAGAGAGATGCTGAGCCATGTACAGCCACTGGTATTATTAAGGATCTCTCTAGGTCATTTTTTCCTAAAGCGCCTTACCCTGAGAGACTATAAGCGCCCAAGAAAGAATGGAAGTCTGAGGACATTATGGAGGCATACTTTGCTCAGTTTGGAGAGGATTTGAATTTAGATAAGTTACTTGAGCAAGAAAATACTATCTTGGAGTCTGCTCCTCGAGAGAGCAGTAAGACAGAGGAGACTGTGGTTGAATCCCGCATTGAGGACCCCCTAGAGGTATGTTTTGCTCAATTTGGAGAGGATTTGGATTTAGATAAATTACTTGAGCAAGTGAATGCTATTTTGGAGTCTCCTCCTCAGAAGAGCACTAAGAAGGAGGAGACCACCGCACCTGAAACCCCCAAGAAGGAACTTAAGCCTTTACCAGATAATCTTAAGTATAAGTTCCTAGGTTCAACCGATAGTTTGCCTGTGATTATAGCTTCAGATTTGGGTGAGGCTCAAGGGGAGAAAGTATTAGATGTTTTAAGAGAGCACAAAGAAGTTATCGGTTGGACTATTGAGGATATCAAGGAATCAGCCCCTCGTTGGTAATGCACAAGATACATTTGGAGGAGAATGCCAGGCCATCGAGGGAGCCACAAAGAAGGCTCAACCCAGCTATGCAAGAGGTTGTGAGCATAGAAGTAATTAAGCTGTTAGATGCGGGGATCATTTATCCCATCTTTGATAGCAAGTGGGTGAGCCCGATTCAAGTCATGCCCAAACGTGCTGAATTAATGGTAGTGAAGAATAAGGATGACGAGTTGGTGCTAACTCGTGTTCAATCAGGGTGGAGAGTGTGTATCGACTACCGTAAACTGAACGCTGCCACAAGGACTGATCATTTTTCATTCCCATTTATTGATTAAATGGTGGAGCGCTTAGTTGGGCATGATTACTAATGTTAGGTCTGGCTGAAGATGTTAAACTTAGCGCTCATGGGAGGCACCCCACAGCTTATCCTTTACGTTTATTTATTATTTTACGTATTTATGATTAATTTTGTTTCTAGTATTTTTTGTTTTCCAATCTTTATTTTTCAGGGACAATGCGTACTTCAGTTCAAGTTTGGGGGTATGCTATGAGCCATACCAGTCTAGATAGTTCTCCATATCTCAGGTCAGCTCTTTCCATATTAGTCACACATTGGGGTCAATGTGTAATTTAAGTTTGGGGGTATGGGAGACACATCACACACTTTGTCCTAATTTGTTGTCTTTTCATCGTAAAGATAAATGCATATTCATGTTAGTCTAAAAATTTTGGTTGTTCTGAAAAATTGTGATGTGGTTTCATTGGTGAGTTTAAAACTTTGAATACATGATCTGATGATAGAGTTTAAACTTTAGTTACTTACTTTAGGCATTTTTGAGAATTCATATGTTTGATCTAATCTCACACAACCACATTAGCACATATTTGTGTGAGGTATGACATGTGAGTTGAATGTATACGTTTCCTTGTCTTAACTGAAACCGGACGACTTGTTGGATAAACACTTGGGCATATATAAAAAAAAAAACTACTAATATTTATAATGATCACCATCAATAAACTTTCCACTGAGTAACTGGATCTCTTGCCTCAGTAAGCAGTGAGTGTTCACGTCAAAAGGTGGGAATTTTATTCATAATGATCATTGCGAAACTTTTCGCTGAGTAACTGGACCTCTTGCCTCAGTAAGCAGTGAGTGTTCACGTCAAAAGGTGGAAATTTTGCTTGGTAGTATTAAGGCCAGTTTAATTTCGTAGCCTTTTTTACTCGAGTTAGTAAGTCCTTAGGGGTGCCTTTACACCTAATGCCCTAAAACCATCTAGTTTTGGAGTCATTGACTCAATACTTGTTACATGGGTCAATTAGAAAGCTTAAGGGAATTAAACATAGTAGAGCCTTATATAAAAAAAAATAAAAAAAACTATGCCATCGTTGTTCTGTCCGATGAGAAATTCTGTGGATCTTGAGACTTGAATTACCTTGTACATTGAAGTTATTTGGAAACCTCATTTGTATATACTAATTAACTTTACACTGATTCAAGCTTGTGATGTCTTACCATGCCTCTTGTAAGTAATTAGGTTTTAAATTCTTATTCATTGTGAAGATGGTTTCGACTTATTTAAGCTAGCTCATGAATGAATATCATGATTTTGTATTCTCCTTAAATTTTTGAATACCATGAATACTGAACTTATCTTTGTAATCCTTGTTGTTCATTTAGTTTTTTATTTTGTTTTGCTAAGGGACTAGCAAAATATAAGTTTGGGGGTATTCGATGAGTCTTAAATATTGCATATTTAAGACCCTTAACTTATATTTGTTATGCTCTTAGTTAGTAGTAGTTCACTTTATTTTATGTCTTTTTTTTTTGTGTTTTGTGTATTTTTATATGTTTGTGGAGAAAATGAAGCATTTCAGGAGAAGTGAAGCTTCAGGAGCAATAGCGATCGAACACACTATGCTGCGATCGAGCGCATGGTCAACAATCTCACATCGAAATGTTTGCAGTACAGTGCATCTGCGATCGAGCGCACTAGACACTCGATCGAGCACACATGCGATCGTGCACACAAGACATATGATCGATCGCACCATTCTGCAATCGAGCGCACTCGGCCAGTATCCCACATCGAATCTGAAACCTACAGTGCTCCGAGACTCCTCTTATATAAACACCATCTGACTTCGTCATTCAGGGTGCAATTCCTGGGCCACTTTGGTGTTAGCCGGTGGACGTCTACTAACATTCTGGTGGATCTCGAAGGCTTTGCTACCACGAGGGGAAGCACCACCCATTAGCGAGTGGAATTTCTCCCATGTAAAGTTATTTATTTCTTTTTATTTAGTTGTTTTAGTTTAATGTTTAACACTTTTATTATGAATTGTAGTTTCATAGTTATGAGTGGCTAGAATCTTCAACTAAGGTGAAAGATGAAGCCTCGCCGTTGTTTGGCATAGTAGTTCAGATTTGCTTGTACAAATCTGACATTTTTTTAGTATAAATGTTCTGCCAATTATTTGAGTTAATCTTGTGATTGATTGAGTTTAAATTGTTCTGTTGGATATTTCTTGTGTTTAATCTGATGGACACATCTAATTGTTTTCGATTAAATTGGATTTCCTTTGTGATTTGTTAAGAGTGGATACATTGGATACTTTTGGTTTAATTGGGATATTCTTTGTTTTTTGTCTTATAGTTGGATTCATGGAATGTTTTGATAGGCTATTTTTTTAGGACATATATGCTTAACTTTGGCGGGGTGGATTCGGAAACCTTAGTCTTTTTATTAGTTTTTAAAATCAATTTAGTTTAGCTTTTATTTATTTTGCAACATATAATACAAAACTTGGAACTAGGTTAAGATAAGATTAGTTTAGATAAATTTATATTTTCACAACGTAATTCCCTGTGGATTCGACCTCGCACTTGCACAACGTTATATTGCAAACGACTCGTGCGCTTGCGAGTAATTTAAAACTCACAACAATAACAACCAATTGTTCATATGAAAATGAAATGCTACAGCTATTCAAATCTTGAACTAGCTTATTAAAGACATCAAGATTCTCTTGCAACTCTTTACTATGATCCATTTGAAAAGCAAAGATTCTTTTAAGAAGATAAATCTTATTAGGGAGAGTTTTGGTAAGAAACAACTCATCTAGTTTCTTCTATATGATAGCCAGATCTTCCGAGTCTCCACACTCCCTTGTGACACTATCTGACATGTGCAAGAAAATGGTGCTGTAAGCTTTCTTCTTTATCTCAACCCGCTGGTCCTCCGTGACACTTGCTGGAAAAGCATCATCTTCTCCAATAGCCAAGTTCACTTTCTGTTGCATTAGAACCGCCTTGATCTTCTGCTTCCACAAGGAAAAATCTCCCTTTCCATCAAACTTCTCAACCACGAAATTTGAAGCCATCTTTGCAGACAAGATCCCAAATTTACGCAATACCCATAAAAGCTTTCTTCAACCTCAAGAACACGATCGAAGATGGATCTTAACACCGTTCTTGAATCACCCTTAAGAACACGATCTGATCTTGATCTTTACTCCGTTCTTGAATCACCCAAGAAGTTGATCTATGATTCTTGGAGTCTTGGCTCCGTCACCTTCTTGTTCTTGCTTCGATACCCAGCTGTGCAAGCTCTGATACCACTGTCCAAAGCTCTGATACCACTGTTGTGGTATCTTCTCTAGCTCTGATACCACTGTTGGAAATCACCTTGACAAGATGCCCAGGTGGGTATCTTCCAAACACCCAAGTCTAGAATGACTTGTAGAAAGAAATACAGTAACCAAAGCAAGAAAGAAAAGAAGACAAGCAATTGTTATCGAGGTTCGGAAATGGTCTACGTCCCCGTGAGTTCCTCTGAACTCTCTGCACTAAATCAATGGTTCTTTACAATTACAGCAACCCTCTTCAAGAAGAAACCTCAATAACAATTGCTTGTCTTCTTTTCTTTCTTGCTTTAGTTGTTGTATTTCTTTCTACAAGTCATTCTAGACTTTTGTGTTTGGAAGATCACCACCTGGGCATCTTATCGAGGTGATTTCAAAAAATGGTATCAGAGCTAGAGGAGATACCACAACAGTGGTATCAGAGCTTTGGATAGTGGTATCAAAGCTTGCACAGCTGGGTATCGGAGCAAGAACAAGAAGGTGACGGAGCCAAGACTCCAAGAATCAAAGATCAACTTCTTGAGTGATTCAAGAACATAGGGACTCATTGTAGTGAGGCTGGTTGTAAAGAGAGAGGAGTCCAGATTAGATAGAGAGCATTGTAATAGTTCTTAACTTCTTCCTTTCTATTGGAAATCACCTTGACAAGATGCCCAGGTGGTGATCTTTCAAACACCCAAGTCTTGAATGACTTGTAGAAAGAATTTCAACCATTGAACACAAGAACAGAAAATCAAAGAAAGAAAGAAGACAAGTAATTTGTTGTCGAGGTTCGGCAATGTGCCTACGTCCCCGTGAGTTCCTCCAAACTCTTTGCACTATCTCAATGGTTCTTACAAAGTTACAGCAATCCTCTTCAAGAATCCAAGTTCTTGAAGAAAAAAAAAGAGAAGGAAGAAGATGAGAACTCAACAATGTTCTCTAATCTAATCTAGACTCTCTCTATCTTATTACAACCAGCCTCACTACAAGAGTCCCTCTTGTGTTTATATCTCTCACACAATTCTCTCTTGTGTTTACAATGATCTCACAATGTCACAAAACTCTCTTGAAATGAGGCCTTAAGAACCCCATTTTTTTCTCCCTTTGATCATGTTCTTCCTTTAATCTCAGCCCTTCTTCACTCTCCAAGTGATGCTGTGCATTTTGGTGTGGTGCACACATGATTGGAGAGGTCTTATGCATTCTGGATCATGTGTGCACACATATGCTGTGTGCTACGGCACTGGTGCTATGTGCTGTGGCGCTGGGGCAGGGCTGGAAGCATGGCTTACTGTGTGCTGCAGTGCTGGTGCTGTGTGCTGCGGCGTGACCTGATGCTGTAGCCTCCTGATGTTGTGCGCACACCTCTTGCTTGTGTGTAGAAACTTGCACAATAGTGTGCCTAACCTTCCCACACTTAAAACTTAAGCACACACTTGTGTGCAACCTTTTAACTTGCTGAACTTTGATATTCCACAATTGGTTTAGACTTTAACCAACTTTAGACCATGTTTGGATATGTTTGAAACTTAGATAAATAACAACAATCTCTACCTTTGTCTAAGTGTTCAAAAATCCTGAACCATTGTGCAGAAAGCTTCGGGATCCAAACTCAAATTGAGTTACCATTTAACCAACTCCAATCCTAAGTAATTCAAGGCAATGATTGAACTTACTTAGAGGTAGAACTTTAGTACCTAAATCTGCAGGACTTTCCTCCATGGTCTTCTTGTCAACATGAATGCATCCTTTTATATCATTTTCTACAATGTAATGATACCGAACATCCATATACTTTGTCCCCTCATGGAACACCGGATTCCTCCATAAGTGCCCCACACTTTGGCTATCCAAAGACACCACAACCTGCTCTTTTAGGACCTCCCACTCGTCCAACAACCCTTTGCACCCCACAGCCTTCTTTATGGCTTCCATAGCTGCTACGCATTCTGCCCCGATTGTTATGAGTGCTACCACTAGCTAACACTGAGCCTCCTTGTTCCTCAGCAACCACTTCATCCCAAGCCAATGCTTTTTTCCGGGATTACTCACAATTTTGCTGAGAACACCCATTGCCCAAGAAACCCTCAACCGGCTTATCTCCTTTTCTTGGATGATTCTCATCCCAAGGATCTTTTGTGCAAGACTGAGATCCTTCCTCTCGAACTACTCACTAAGTTGAGATGTAAACCTTTCCATCCTCTCCCTGCTGTTCCAAACCAACAGCCCATTAATGACATAGATGAGGATACTCACCATCTTCTCCACCTTGTGTCCAGGTGAGAAAGTTCTTGTGAGATCTATGTCTTCTTTCCTTGTGAACCCATTCGCCACCAGCCTAGCCTTTTTCTGGACTTTATCCCTTGGAGGGCACCCTTCTTTGATCTTGTAAGTGCACTTACATTCCACAACTTTCTGATTTCCTGGAATTTTCACCAATTCCCAAAAGTTGTTCTCCTTCAAAGAATCCATTTCTTCCTCCATAGCTAGCTGCCACTTTGACGAATCCTTACACTCCATGGCATCCGTGTAAGTTTCTGGTTCAGCCATCCCTCCTTTTATCCAAGGAGTTGCTGCATCTGCAGCATTTGCAAACCCATATCTCAAGGGTGGTCTAACCACTCTTCTTTCCCGGTCTCTTATGAGCTGGTAGTTATTTACTGCATCAACCACTTCTTGTTCAGCCTCTTCTTGAGTTTCTTGAGCTTCTTGGCCTTCTTCCAAGGGCTCTACCTGATCTGAACCCTCTTGCCTTCCTTGCTCTACCTGAACTGAATCTTCCTTGATGCTATGCTCCACAAGAACCAAACTGGTTTGCTCACTAGCCCCTGCAGGGTTAGTTTTCTTCAAGTAGGGAAATAACAATTCATTAAAATTAACATCCCTACTTATTATGAGTTTTAATCCTTCTTTTTCTAAGGACCACAACCTATATCCCTTAGCCCCTTCCCCGTATCCTAGAAACACACATTTTCTAGATCCTGGGCTAAGTCTATCATCCTTTTGTTGTGCATACGCAGCACACCCAAAAGTCCTAAGGTTGTCCAACTCAGGGGGTTTTCCACTCCACATCTCCATGGGAGTCTTTTGGAACACAATCCTAGAGGGTGATCTATTAATCAAATATGCAGCTGTAGCTACAGCTTCTCCCCAAAAATATTTTGGTAACCCGGATCCATCTAACATGCACCTAACCTTTTCCATAAGGGTCTTATTCATCAACTCAGCAACTCCATTTTGCTGAGGAGTTTCCACAACCGTCCTATGTCTTAGAATGCCATTTAACCTACAGAATTGATCAAGTTCTTGGTTAAAAATTTCTAAGCCATTATCGGTTCTTATCCCCTTAACTACTCTACCCATTTGAGTCTTAACCAGCCCTTTCCACACCACTAATTTATTCAAGGCATCTAATTTATTCTTAACCAAATAAACCCATACTTTTCTTGAATAATCATCAATTAAAAACAGAATGTAAATGTTACCTCCCTGTGTTGGTGTCCTTGTTGTTCCCTAAAGGTCCGCATGAATGTAGTCAAGAATGCCCTTAGACTTGTTCACTCCAGTGTTGAAGCTGACCCGATGTTGCTGCCCAAGAACACAGCTCTTACAGAAATCTAGTTTTTCTACTTTGTCACCACCAAGTAGACCTTCCTTGCTAAGCACTTGCATGCCCTTTTCGTTAATGTGTCCCAAGCGAGTGTGCCAAAGGGCTGTCTTGTCCAGCTCAGCCATTAAGCTTGCTGCTTGATCATTGGTTTCTGTTTCTCCGATCATCTCATAGAGTCCATCGTTTCTTGCTGCCTTGATCACTACCAAAGATCCCTTGGCCACCTTGATCTTTCCTCCTTCTATCTAGCATGTATAGCCCATGGAATCCAGCTGCCCCAATGAGATCAAGTTCCGCTTCAATTCTAGAACATACCTCACATTTTCCAGCAGCCTTGTGACTCCATCAAACATCCTCAATTGGATGTCTTCAATCCCTCTCACTTGGCAAGAATTGTCATTCCCCAAGAAAACTCTTCCCTCATTGATCTCCTTGAAATTCTTGAACCATTCTTTGTGAGGGCTCATATGATGAGTGCACCCGAAATCAAGAATCCACTTTCCGCTGCCTTGCCTCCTGCTCACATCTGAGCACACAACAAGAACATCATGACCTTGCTGTTCTCCAATGGCAACCGAAGCCTCTCCATTCTTGGTATGGCTTCCTCCTTTATCCCTTGTCATCTTCTTGCAATCTTTCTTGACATAACCCTCCTTATGGCAGTAGTAGCAGCTCTTCCCTCCAAATCTCAGTTTGAAATGCATTCTCCCATGGCTTTCTCCTCTACCTCTGTCCCGGTAGTAGCCATACATGTTGCTATGCACTCTCCCATGGCTTTCTCCTCTACTTCTGTCCCGGTAGTAGCCATGGTTGCTGCCATACCAAGTTGCTGGACTTCTTTTAAAGAACAGCCCTTTACCACTTGATGCACTCCTTTTCTTGGCATCAAGCTTATCTTGCAACTCTTTCTTAGTATCAAATTTAAAAGCAAAGATTCGTTTCCGAAGATACCTCTTATCCGAGAGAGTCTTGGTAAGAAACAACTCATCTAGTTTCTTCCATATGACAGCCAAATCCTCTGAGTCTCCGCACTCCCTTGTGACATTATCCGACATGTGCAAGAAAATGGTGCTGTAAGTCATCTTCTTCATCTCGGTCTGCTGGTCCTCCGTGGTACTTGCTGGAAAAGCATCATCTTCTCCAAGTGCCAAGTCCACTTTTTGCTGTACAAGAACCTCCTTGATCTTTTGCTTCCATAGGACAAAGTCCCCCTTTCCACCAAACTTCTCCACACAGAAATTTGAAGCCATCTTTTACAGACAAGATCCCAGATTTGTGCACTAACCACAACTGCTTTCTTCAACCTCAAGAACACAGATCGAAGATGGATCTTTAACACCGTTCTTGAATCAACCTTCAAGAACACGATCGGATCTTGATCTTTACACCGTTCTTGAATCACCCAAGAAGTTTGATCTTTGATGCTTGGAGTCTTGGCTCCGTACCTTCTACTTCTTGCTTCGATAACCAGCTGTGCAGCTCTGATTCTACTAACCAAAGCTCTGATCCCACTGTTGGAAAGGACTATGAACACCACATATCTCCACATTGGTATGATATTGTCCACTTTGGGCCTAAGCCCTCATGGATTTGTTCTTGGGTTTTTACCCCAAAAGGCCTCATATCAATGGAGATATTTGTCCATCCTTATACACCCATGATCCTCCCCACTTCTAGCCAATGTGGGACTTTGGTCGTATACCCAACACTTTCTTCTCTTCTTGGTTTCTTCAAGAACTTGAGTTTCTTGAAGAGGGTTGCTGTAATTGTAAAGAACCATTGATTTAGTGTAGAGAGTTCAGAGGACCTCATAGGGACGTAGGCCATTACCAAACCTCGATAACAAATCGCTTGTCTTCTTTTCTTTCTTGCTTTCGATTGTTGTATTTCTTTCTACAAGTCATTCTAGACTTGGGTGTTTGGAAGATCACCACCTGGGCATCTTGTCAAGGTGATTTCCAATAGGTGCAATCCGGAGGACATCTGCTAGCATTCTAGGGGATCTCCAAGGGTTTGCTACCACGAAGGGAAGTGCCGTACAACAGCTACGAGTGGAATTTCTTCATGTATAGTTAGTTTTAATTTATTTCTTTGAGTTTTTGTTAGAAAATCACCTTCTTGCGGAATCCCAGGTTGTGATCTTTCCAAACACCCAAGTCCACAATGACTGGTAAGAAACAAGAATCAAATAATCAAAGAAAGAACACAAGCAATTGTTATCGAGGTTTGGAAATGTACCTACGTCCTCGTGGGCTCCTCCAAGCTCTTTGCACTAAATCAATGGAGTTCTATTACAATTACAGCAACACCTCTTCAAGAACCCTCTTGTTCTTGAAGAGTGAAAGAAGAGAAAAAGAAAGTGATAAGGACTAAGTGTTTCCTTGGAATTTTCCCCAAGAAAATTCCAATTACCAAGCCCTTGAATCCCCAATCTATACTACTCTCTCTAAACAACCAGCCTCTTTTGAATGAGTCTCTCTTGTGTTTAGTGTCTTTGCACTCTCACACACCATGTGTTCTATTTCACACACATTCACACACCCTTGTGTTGAGATGATATCTTTACTTGTTTTTAGAAAACCCTTTATATATAGCAATGACTTCCTCATCCAATCTTTGAGATCAATCTCAACCCTTAGATCTCAAGAACCAAAGACTCATGGCTCTCTAAGAGTCTAAGTAATCCTGTACGTTTTAACTAAGTCCCAGGCACCATCTCAAATTGCTGAAAAATTGGTGTCAGGTGTGCTTTGTGCTGCGGCTCAGAAGAGGAGACACTTGCTGCCTTGCTGGAGGCTACAGCGCGCACCTGAAGGAGGACTTACTCCACTTCCTGGAGGTCGCGGTGCATAACCTACGCCGCGGTGCACAACCTTGACTGATGCTGAACTTTTCATCAGTTTAATTCTCTGACAAATCCCAACAATCTCTACCTTTGTCTAAGCAATTAAACCTGAACCCATTGTGCAGAGAACTCAGGATCCAAACTCAACTTGAGTCACCATATCAACTGACTCCAATCCTAAGAAGCCCAAGGAAATGATTGAACTTTCTTAGAGGTAGAACTTTAGTACCTAAATCTGCAGGATTTACTTTTGTTATGACTTTGTCCACAAGAATGCATCATTCTGTAACATTTTTTTGAATGAAATGATACCGAACATCCATATGCTTAGTCCTCTCATGGAACACTGGATTCTTACACATATGCAATGCATTTTGGCTATCCGAATACACTACCACCTGCTCTTTTAGGACATTCAACTCTTCCAACAACCCTTTGCACCACATAGCCTCCTTTATGGCTTCTGTTGTCGCTATGTACTCAGCCTCAGTTGTTGAGAGTGCTATCACCGGCTGCAACTAAGCCTTCAAATACCTCAGTAACCACTTTATCCCAAGCCAAAGCTCATTTCTAGGATTACTCACAAATCTGCTGAGAACACTAATTACCTGAGAAATGTTGGGTCTAGTGCTTATCATCATGAACATGACTGGTCCAACCACACTAGAGTAAGGGACCTTTTCCATTTCCTTCTTCCCCTCATCCATTCTAGGACATTGCTCACTAGAGAACTTGAAGTGACCAATAAGGGGAATCTTTACTGCTTTACCATTTTCCATAGAAAACTTAGATAACACCTTTTCTATGTCAAAAGACTGAGAAACCTTAAACCTGTTTCTCTCCCTTTCCCGAATTATACTCATCCCAAGGATCTTTTGTGCAAGGCCAAGATCCTTCCTCTCGAACTCCAAACTGAGTTGAGACTTCAACCTTTCTATCCCCTCCCTACTGTTATCAACCAACAGCATATTATCAGCATAGATGAGGATACTCACCATTTCCTCCACCTTGTGTCCAGGTGAGAAAATTTCTGTGAAATCTATACCTTCTCTTTGTGTGAACCCCTTCGCCACTAGCCTAGCCTTATCCCGAACTTTATCCCCTGGAGTGTTCCCTTCTTTGATCTTGTAAGTGCACTTACAATCCATAACTCTCTGTTTTCCTGGAATGTGCACCAATTCCCAAAAGTTGTTCTTCCTCAAAGAATCCATTTCTTCCTCCATAGCTAGCTTCCATCTTGATGAATCCTTACATCCTATGGCATCAATGAAAGTTTCTGTTTCACTTATCCCTCTTTATGTCCAAGGAGTTGCTGTATTTACAACCGCAAAACCATATCTCAAAGGTAGTCTGACCAGCCTTCTTTCTCGGTCCCTTGTGAGCTGATAGTCATTCTGACTTGCTGCATCATCCCCTTTTAGTTCAGCCTTCTCTTGAGTGTCTTGAGCTTGGACTTCATCAATGGGTTCTACTTGGTCTGAACCCTCTTGCCTTCTTTGCTCTACCTGAACTGAATTTTCCTTGATGCTATGCTCCACAAATACTGAGCTGGTTTGCTCACTATCCCCTGCAGGGTTAGTTTTCAACAAATAGGGAAATACATGCTCATTAAAAATGACATCCCTACTTATTATGAGTTTAAATCTTTTTTTCTCTAAGGACCACAACCTATACCCCTTAGCCCCTTCCCTATATCCTAGAAACACACATTTTCTAGACCTTGGGCTAAGTTTATCATCCTTAACTACCTTAATCGTTTGAGTTTTTTCCAACTGTTTCCACACCACAAAATTATTCAAAGCATTTGATTTATTTTTAAGCAAATAAACCCAAACCTTTGTAGAATAATCATCAATTAAAGACAGAAAGTAAAGATTACCTCCCAGTGTTGGTGTTCTTGTTGGTCCCCAAAGATCAGCATGAATGTAGTCAAGAATGCCCTTAGACTTGTGCACTTCGGTGTTGAAGCTGACCCGATGTTGTTTCCCAAGAACACAACATTCACATAAATCAAGTTTCATTACTTTGTCACCATTAAGTAGACCGTTCTTGATGAGAACTTGCAAACACTTTTCGCTCATGTGTCCCAAGCAATTGTGCCAAAGGGCTACCTTATCAATCTCAACCATCAAGCTTGCTGCTTGATCCTTGATGTCTGTGTCTCCGATCATCTCATAGAGACCATCCTTTATTGCTGCGTTAATCACTACCAAAGATCCCTTAGTTACCTTGATCTTTCCTCCCTCTACTTTGTATGTGTACCCCATGGAATCTAGTTGCCCCAATGAGATCAAATTTCTTCTCAACGCCTAAAGATATCTCACATTCCTCAGTAGCCTAATAACTCCATCAAACATCCTCAATTGGATGTCTCCCGTGCCCCTCACTTGTCAAGAAGTATCATTCCGCCGGAAAACCTTTTCATCATTGGTTTCGTTGAAATTCTTGAACCAATCCCAGTGAGGGCACATATGATAAGTGCACTCGGAATCCAAGATCCATCTCTCGCTGCTTTCTTACCCCTTGCTCACATTTGAGCACACAACAAGAACATCATCATCTTGCTATTCTCCCTTGGCAACCGAAGCCTCTCCATCATTGGTATGGCTTTCTCCCTCATCCCTTATCATCTTCCTACAATCTTTCTTGAAATGACCCTCCTTATGGCAGAAGTAGCTTCTCTTTCCTCCAAATCTCAGTTTAGAGTGTGCTCACCCATGGCTTTGTCCTTTACCTTGTGGTTTGTCCCGGTAGTAACCATGTATGTTGCTTCCATACTGAGTTGCTGGACTTCCTTTAACGAACTACCCTTCCCCACTTGATGTTTCTCTCATCTTGGCCTTGAAATCATAAGCCCTTATAGCATTAATCACAATTTCTTTGGTTAGTGTATCTCTTCCATGTTCAATAGCATTAATCAAGCTTTCAAAATAATCAGGAAGAGAATTCAACAATATAAGAACAAATTGTTCATCCGGGAATGTTATATTACAACTAGCCAAATCTTGAACTAGTTTATTAAATACATCAAGATTATCTTGCAACTCTTTATTAGGATCCATTTTAAAAGCAAAGATTCATTTCAGAAGATATATCTTATTAGGGAGAGTCTTGGTAAGAAATAACTCATCTAGTTTCTTTCAAATGGAAGCTGGATCTTTCATGTCTCCGCACTCCCTTGTGACACTATCCGACATGTGCAAAAAGATGGTGCTATACGCCATCTTCTTCATTTCATTCCGCTGGACCTCCATGAAACTTGCTAGAAAATCATCATCATCTCTAATAGCCAAGTCCACCTTTTGTTGCATAAGAACTGCTTTGATTTTTCGCTTCCAAATGGCAAAGTCTCCATTTCCATCAAACTTCTCAACAATGAAGTTCGAACCCATCTTGCGGAAAAAATCCCAGATTTATGCAGCACCTACAATTGCTTTCCAACTTCAAAATCTCAAGAACACGATCTTGATCATAACACCGTTCTTGAACCACAAGAACCCGATCAGATCTTGATGCCAGCACTGTTCTTGAATCCCTTAAGAAGTTTCCTTTTATTCTTGGAGTCTTGCTCTGATACCCCCTGTTCTAGCTCCGATATCACTGTTGGAAAATCACCTTCTTGCGAAATCCTAGGTTGTGATCTTTCCAAACACCCAAGTCCACAATGAATTGTAAGAAACAGGAATCAAACATTCAAAGAAAGAACACAAGCAATTGTTATCGAGGTTTGGCAATGTGCCAACGTCCCCGTGAGCTCCTCCTAGCTCTCTACACTAAATCAATGGAGTTATTACGATTACAGCAACACCTCTTCAATAATCCTCTTGTTCTTGAAGACTGAAAGAAGAGAAAAAGAAAGTGATAAGGCCTAAGTGTTTCCCTGGAATTTTCCCCAAGAAAATTCCAATTACAAAGCCCTTGAATCTTGATAAGTGCCAAATATTGCATATCTTGGCCCCTTAATTTATATTTTTTAGCTTAGGAATTTGTTACTTTGAGTTGTTTTTTTTGTTGTTTTACAGGTTTAGAAGCACTTGTAAAGGAGTTTCACTAAACTGCTAGAATTGCCCGTACAGATCAGTCATTTTTACGGATTAAACTGTTTTGATTAAGAAAGAACTAAGAGATCAGCCATATATTCATGGAAAGATCTGGATGTATATTTTCTGAGAAATTTTACGGCTCATAAATATGATTTTTCTAGAGAAAGTTATGGCAGTTTAATTAGACAAAGGTCAGCATGCGCGTGATTTCAACATGGCAGAAGTGATTTTTGCGAATTTAAACTGTAATGATTTAGGAAGAACCAGGAGATGAGCCATATATGCTTGGAAAGATCTGAATGTCCACTTTTTGTTGAATTTCACAGCTCGTAAATATTATTTTTCTAGAGAAAGTTATGTCAGTTTTAGTACATAAAGGTCAGACTGTGTGGGAATTCATCGTGGGCAAAAGTTTTGAAGGGCATATGAAGGCTTAAATCTCACATCCTACATTGGTTGGAAACACATTTCTATACCCATATCCCACATCGGATTGGAAACACATTGCACTCATTGAATTCCGTTATAAAAGGCCCACTCCACTTCAGCTTTGGGGATCATCTGGGAGCAGATCTGGAGGGCTTTTTGGAGCAATCTGGAGGACTTTTGGAAGGCAAGCTAGGGAATCTCCAAAGCTTTGCTACCAAGGGGGGATGCTCACGGCGAGATCAAATATTTCCATTAAGATTTTTGTTGTCCATTATATTTATGGGTAACTAAATTCTCAAGTGGGGCTAGGGATGAACTTGCACAGTTAATAGTATTTTTATTTATTTTTAATTTATGTATTTGAGTTTCAATTACTAAAACTCTTTTGTTTTATCATTTGCAAGTTATTGGTGATATTTTATTTTCCGAATAATCTTAAAATTTATTCTATTTATAGATTCAGTCATGCTTTTTCTATTGAATGGTTTAGCTCTTTGATTATGTTTGGATTAATTATTTATCTATATTGATTTAGTTCTTTGCTGCAATATCGCTTCCAGAGTATATTGTCGTTGTTGGATTTTCTCAATAGTGATAATAATTTACGTATTTTAAAAGTGGTGAATGATTTTTTAAAGGGTTACATTTGGTTTAATCTTGGTTTATAAATTTACATCTTCCGATTGAGAATTGGGAAGTGAATTCCCAATTGAGTTATTCAATGAATTAAGAATAATTAAAATACTAGATTCGTGCAAGGAAATCCCGACGCTTTACTTTACTTTACTTTGCATTCAAAAATTAATCTTTGTTCTCCGTCAATCATTCAGTATTGTTCTTTAGTTTCTTTGTTCTTTCTACTATTCTTTTAATTTGTCTCCCTGTGGAATCGACACCCTAAAGCTGTGCTACAACTACCGCGTTATTCTTTTGGTATAATTAAATTTAGATGCCGTTGCTGGGGAGACGGTAGAAGAATTGCTAGATAGTTTTCTTTTTAGCAGTTTGTAAAGGTGGTAACTTGGTTCTTTCTTTTAGCTTGCTGCATTGTTTTTTTCTTTTTCTCTTCTTTCTTTTTATAGTATTTTTTTATTTTGTTACCTTGCATGCACAAATATAGAGACGATTTGGGTAGAGTTACTTGTAGGCTTGTGTTAGATTCAGAATTAATTTTTTTTTTAAAATATCCTTTATTTGACAATCCATCTAGTCCTAAAGAAATGAGTGAACACGAAGATCAACCCACTAGGACCTTTCAGGATTACCAACACCCTACACACACAGCCACACCCTCATGCATCACGTTTCTAGCTAATACTAACCAACTGGAGTTTAAAACAGAGATGACACAGTTACTCCCTACATTTCATGGTTTGGAAAATGAAAACCCATATGTGCATATTAGGGAGTTTGAGGAAGTAGTTGCGACTTTTCATAGTCAAAATGCAACTGATGACATTGTGAGACTTAAGTTCTTTCCTTCCTCTTTCAAGGATAGAGCTAAGAGTTGGCTATACTCGCTGAGACCATGATCTATTGGGTCATGGAATGAGATGACTCGCGTCTTCTTTAATAAATATTTTCCCCAACATAAGACCAATGCTTTAAAAAGGCAAATCTCCACCTTTGCACAAAAAGATAGTGAGACTTTGTATTAGTCTTGGGAGAGATTTAAAGAGTTGTTGAGTATGTGCCCTCACCATGGGTATGAGAATTGGCGCTTAGTGAGCTACTTTTATGAGGGACTTACATATAGAGAGCACTAATTTGTAGAGATGATGTGTAATGGTGAGTTCTTACAGAAAGATCCTGATGAGGCCGTAGAATACCTCAATGAGCTTGCTGAAAAAGCTCACACTTAGACTGGACCTAGTGCTACTGAAAGCACAAATAAGTTATGACCTATAGGAAACCCAAATGGTGGTGGAATTTACCATCTTAGGGAAGAGGATAACCTAATGGCTAAGGTCGAGATGCTCACTAGGGAACTAGATATGTTAAAGACTAAGGGCTTAAAGCCAACAAACGTAGCTAATCATGCGAAGTATTTTGGACCATGTTTTGTGTGTGGCGGGTTAGATAATCTTGCCCAAGAGTGTCCCACATTTGCTGAGATGAGAGGGATGTATAAGGAACAATGTAATGCCTTAGGTATATACAAGAAGCCTTTTTCACCTTTCTCTGATACCTATAATCCGGAGTGGCGCAATCACCCCAATTTTAGCTGGAAGTCTAAAAACCAACCACCTACACAACCCCTTAGATCATATCCTGCACCATATCATGCACCTGCATCTTCTAGGAGTCCTTTAGAAGACACTTTTCATGCTTTTATTGAGGCGAAGGGTAAGACTAATGAAAGATGAGAATCTTTGATTACGCAGGTTGTTGAAGAAAATAAGGAGATAAAGAGCCAAGTGTCCAAATTGATGAGCTTCTTGAGTGTGAATGAACAAGGTAAGTTCCCTTCTCAAGCTTAGTCCACACCCCATGGTCAACACATTGTGCAAAAGAGTTTGAAGGAGGTGAATGCCATTATGACACGAAGTGATAAGTCATTACACATCCCAACAACGAACAAATCAAAAGATGATGACAAGAGCCACACGACATACATGATTGACTCACTCATGGAAAAGGCCCATCACCTTAATCCATTGGAGTCCACCCTCATCCATGGTTTCATAAGAGCAGATATTGAGCCAGAATCTATAGATGTTACTTATAACATCATTGAAGCTGTGCACATCCTTGAGGCCTCTCCAAAGCATACAAGCACCAAATTTGGTAGTGAAGCAGTTGCTGGTGCATTCAACTTATGTTTTTCTAGAAAGGAATAAGAGTGTCTGGTTGAAGACGTAAAACTTAGCACTCATGGGAGGCACCCCACAGCACATCCTTTTGTTTTTCTCATGACTATTTACTTTTAGTATCTTTTGTTTTTCGGTATTACTTTCGTTTTTCTTTTTCAAGGACAATGTGTGTGCATCAGTTCAAGTTTAGTGGTGTGCTATGAGCCATGCCAGCCAGCTAGTTCTCCATCTCCCAAGTCAGATCTTTCCATGTTATTTACACATTGGGGACAATATGTAGTTTAAGTTTGGGGGTATGGGAGACACATTCACACATGCTCTGTCCTAGTTTTTTTTATTATTGAAAAGATAAATGTATGTTCATATTGTTCTTAAAAAATTGTGGTTGATCTAAACAAATACTGTGATGTGATGTCATTGGTGAGCTTAAAATCTTGAACACATGATTTGATGATAGAGTTTTAAAATTTTGTTACTTACTTTAGGCATTCGAGAATTCACATATTTGATCTAATCTGACACGAGCACATTAGCACAAAATAGTGTGAGGTATGACATGTGAGTTTAATGTGTATGTTTCCATGACTTAACTGAAACTGGATGACTTATTGGATAAACACTTCGAAAAAAAAATTTGCACAAAAAGAGAAAAATGCTCATGATGATCATTAATAAAATTTTCACTGAGTAACTGGACCTCTTGCCTTAGTAAGTAGTGAGTGTTCACATCAAAATGTGAGAAATTTTTTCATAATGATCATTGAGAATATTTTCGCTGAGTAACTAGACCTCTTGCCTCAGTAAGCAGTGAGTGTTCACGTCAAAAGGTGGGAGTTTTGCTTGGTAAGATTAAGGCCAGTTTAGTTTCGTAGTCTTTTTTACTCGAGTTAGTTTTGTAGTCTTTTTGACTCGAGTTAGTAAGTCCTTAGGGGTGTCTTTACACCTAATGCCCTAAAAGCATCGGGTTTGGGAGTCATTGACTCAACACTCGCTACATGAGTCAATTAGAAAGCTCAAGGGAACTAAACATAGCAGAGCCTAATAGTAAAAGAACGAAGCAAATAAAACTATGCTATCTTTGTTCATTTTGATGAGAAATTCTGTGAATATTGAGACATGGAAACATTGCATATTGAATTTATTTGAAAACTTTATCTTTATATGCTAATTCACTTTACACTGAATCAGACTTGTGATGCCTTAGCTTGCCTTTTGTAAGTAATTAAATTTTAAAATTCCTATTTATTGCGAAGATGGGTTTATATTTTAAGCTTGCTCATAAATGAATATCATGGCTTTGTTTGATGCTTAAATTTTAGGATACCATGAATGATGAACTTATCTTTATGTTCTTTATTTTTCATTTAGTTTATTTTGTTTTGCTAAGGGATTAGAAAAATGTAAGTTTGGGGGTATTTGATGAGTGCCATATATTGCATATCTTGGCTCCTTAATTCACATTTTTTAGCTTAGGAATTTGTTACTTAGAGTTATTTTTTCGTTGTTTTAGAGGTTTACAAGCACTTGGAAAGGAGTTTCACTAAATTTCCAGAATTTCCCGTACAGATTAGTCAATTTTATGGATTAAACTATATTAATTCAGAAAGAACCAGAAGATGAGCCATATATACTTGGAAAGATCCAGATATCTAATTTCTGGGGAATTTTACAGCTCATAAATATGATTTTTCTAGAGAAAGTTATGGCAGTTTAAGTAGACAAAGGTCAGGCTATGCGTGATTTCAGTGTGGCAGAAGTGATTTTTGCAGATTTAAACTGTAATGATTCAGGAAAAACCAGGAGATGAGCCATATATGCTTGGAAAGATCTGAATATCTATTTTCTGAGGAATTTCACAGCTTGTAAATATGATTTTTGTAGAGAAGATTATGGCAGTTTTAGTAGACAAAGGTCAGGCTGTGTGCGATTTCAGCATGGGTAGGAGTTTTGAAGGGCATATGAAGGCTTAAATCCCACATCCCACATTAGTTGGAAACACATTTCTATATCCCATATCCAACATCGGATTGGAAACACATTGCACTCATGAAGTTCCCCTATAAAAGGCCCACTCCACTTTAGCTTTTTGGATCATCTGGGAGCAGATCTGGAGGGCTTTTGGGAGCAATCCAGAGGACTTTTGGAGGGAAAGCTGGGTAATATCCAAGGCTTTGCAACTAAGGGGGGATTCTCAAGGCGAGATCAAATCTTTCCCTTGAGATTTTTGTTGTCCATTATATTTATTGGTTACTAAATTCTCAAGTGGGGCTAGAGATGAACTTGCACAATTAATGGTATTTTTATTTATTTTTAATTTATGTATTTGAGTTTCAATTACTAAAACTCTTTTGTTTTATCATTTGCAATTCATTGGTGATATTTCCTTTTTTGAATAATTTTAGAATTTATTCTGTTTATAGATTCAGTTATGCTTTTTCTATCGAATGGTTTAGCTCTTTGATTATGTTTGGATTAATTATTTATCTATATTGATTTAGTTCTTTGCTGCAATATCGCTTCCTGAGTATATTGTCGTCATTGGATTTTCTAAATAGTGATAATAATTTACGTATTTTAAAAGTGGTGAATGATTTTTCAAAGGGTTACATTTGGTTTAATCTTGGTTTATAAATTTATATCTTCCGATTGGGAATTTGGAAGTGAATTCCTAATTGAGTTATTCAATGAATTAAGAATAATTAAAATACTAGATTTGTGCAAGGGATTCCTGACGCTTTACTTTACTTTACTTTGCATTCAGAAATTAATCTTTGTTCTCCATCAATCATTCAATATTATTCTTTAGTTTATTTGTTCTTTCTATTATTCTTTTAATTTGTCTCCCTGTGAAATCAAAACCCCAAAGCTCTGCTACAACTACCGCGTTATTCTTTGGGTGTAATCAAATCCCCAATCTATACTACTCTCTCTTTAAACAACCAGCCTCTCTTGAGTGAGTCTCTCTTGTGTTTAGTGTCTTTGCACTCTCACACACCATGTGTTCTATTTCACACACATTCACACACCCTTGTGTTGAGATGATATCTTCACTTGTTGTTAGAAGACCCTTTACTTCCTCATCCAATCTTTGAGATCAATCTCAACCCTTAGATCTCATGAACCAAAGACTCATGGCTCTCTAAGAGTCTAAGTAATCCTGTGCGTTTTAACCAAGACCCACGCACCATCTCAAAGTGCTGAAAAATTGGTGTCAGGTGTGCTTCATGCTAAGGCTTAGAGCAGGGCTTGCTGAGGCTCAGAAGAGGAGAAATTTGCTGTCTTGCTGGACGTCACGGCGTTGCTGGTCCGTGCCATGGTGTGCACCTGAAGGAGACTTCCTCCACTTGCTGGAGGCCACGGCGCACAACCTGTGTGGCAGTGCACAACCTGGACCTGATGCTGAACTTTTCATCCGTTTAATTCTTTGACAAATCCCAACAGTTTTAAAGTTTTATGTTTAGCACTTTTGTGAAATTTAGTTTCCTAATTATGCGAAGCTAAAACCTTCATCTAAGTTGAAGATGAAGCCTCGCCATTGTTTAGCATTATATTTTCTGATATGTTCGTATAATTATGATATTTTTAGTATTAATGTTCTATTTTAATTGTTTGAGTGAACTTTTATGATTGATTGTTTTTAAATTGTTAAATTGGATATTCCTTGTGTTTCATCTCCCGGATACGGCGGATCATTCAAATTAGATTGGATATCTATTATGATTTGTAAATTAAACGGATACATTGGATGATTTTGGTTTATTTTGGGTATTCGCCGTGATTTGTATAATGGTGGATTCCTGGAATAATTTTATAGATTACTTTTATATAGAACATGAAGATATATGCTTTACTTTGGTGGGGTAGATTCAGAAAACCTTAGTATTTTTATCAGTCGTTTTTAAATCAATTTAGTTTACTTTATATTTCTTTACAAGATACAATCCAAAATTCGGAACTAGGTTAAAATAGGCTTAGTTTAGATAAAAATATTTTCACAATGCAATTCCCTATAGATTTGACCTCGCACTTGCACAAACTATATTGTAAATGACTCGTGCGCTTACGAGTAATTTAAAACTCACAACACTTGACCACTAGAAAAATAAGTTGTATAGTGGTTGTTTACGGGTCTGTCCTTGCGGTGACATGGAGGACTATGCTGCCTTCGCGAACATTAGGCCCCCCGAGAAGCCATAGAGTGGTGCTGACACTGGTTCCAACTGAGCATCTTCCAATTGCATATGTCGAAATGTGTCGTAAAATAGGATGTCGACCGAGCTCCCGTTGTTGAGCAGGATGTGCCTAACATCGTGGTTAGCCACGAGGAGGGAGACCACTACGGCATCGTCATGTGGAGTTTGTACCCCTTTAAGATCATCACCTGTAAAAGAGATCATTTGGTTTGTCTTTCTGAGTTTATGGGACCCACTAACTGAAGCCATAGACCTGGCATAAGTCTTTCCATGGTTTGCAGAGGTGGCCCCGACGGCGGGGCCTCCACAGATGGTTTTGATGATCTTGATTATGGTGGTCTTTAGGCCTCTTCGATTGGGCCCTTCTTGGTTTGGCCTTAGGCTTCTCCGAGGGCCTCAGTATGTCTAGTTTTGACTGGATGGACGCTCGGGACTCCTTCGGGGCCGTTCGGGAATTTTTTCTCGTCCTGAGTTAGTGAACTCTTGATTACGCCCAAAGAGTAACGCAGTTGTTGTAGCACAGCTTTGGGGTGTCGATTCCACAGGGAAACAAGTTAACTACAAAGGAAGGTATAAATCCAAATGAGTAAGAGAATCTGAAATTGATAATGAAACAATTGTGTAAAGTAGATTGTGAAGTATAATAGGAGAACAACAAGGATCCAGGAATTCTCCCTAGGTTCATTGCCCTAATCCTAACTTAATTCAGTTGTTTTTATCTCAATTGCAAGTTTTACATCCCAAACAGGCAATCAGCAAATATTCAATTAAAGTGCATGTATAAACACTAATTTGATTGTTATGAAATACTTTTTATTTTCAATTCATGCACACATGATCTATCCTGTAAGTTTATCAAGAAACGACAATATATCTTTGATGACAATATTGCAGTAATGGACAAACCTAAAGACTAGATCTAATGGACTCAGTCATACCCAAATAATCTTGACATAAAGAAAGCATGACTAAATCTATATCAAGGAAAAAGATACAATCACTGGATTAGATGAAATCTTTATAATTAGATTAAAAAGTAAATCATAACAATGTGTAAACGCTAAAGCTCTATTACAACTGGATCAAGTAAGGGAAATAGAAACAACTACACCTAGGGGTTCATCTCTTTGCCTTGCTTGGAGATTTTATGCAATACCCCATATTTTTTTATCAAAGCTTCAAAAGAACGGTTGCAAAAGTGTGTACCTCGATCACTAATTATAGCACGTGGTGTACCAAATCGAGATAACACATTTTCTTTAAGAAATTTAATTACCGTTCGATTATCATTGCTTCAGTAAGCTGCTGCCTCTACCCACTTAGATACATAATCTATTGCCAGGATGATATATTGGTATCCGAAGGAAGGAGGAAAGGGTCCCATAAAATCAATGCCCCACCAATCAAAGATTTCAATCACTAAAATAGGGTTTAAAGGCATCATATTTCGTCGAGACACAGCTCCTAACTTTTGACACCTTTCACATGAGCGACAATAGATGTTTGCATCTTTAAATCTATATCAAGGAAAAAGATAAAATCACCGGATTAGAAGAAATCTTTATAATTAGATTAAAAAGTAAATCATAACAATGTTTGAACGCTAAAGCTCTATTACAACTGGATCAAGTAAGGGAAATAGAAACAACTACACCTAGGGATTTATCCTTTTGCCTTGCTTGGGGATTTTATGCAATACCCTATATTTTTTTTTATCAAAGCTTCAAAATAACGGTTGCAAAAGTGTGTACCTCGATCACTAATTATAGCACGTGGTGTACCAAATCGAGATAACACATTTTCTTTAAGAAATTTAATTACCGTTCGATTATCATTGCTTCGGCAAGCTGCTGCCTCTACCCACTTAGATACATAATCTATTGCCAGGATGATATATTGGTATCCGAAGGAAGGAGGAAAGGGTCCCATAAAATCAATGCCCCAACAATCAAAGATTTTAATCACTAAAATAGGGTTTAAAGACATCATATTTCGTCGAGACACAGCTCCTAACTTTTGACACCTTTCACATGAGCGACAATAGATGTTTGCATCTTTAAATAAGCTAGGCCAATAAAATCCACATAAATTTTTGCAGCAGTTTTTTTCATCGAAAAGTGACCTCCACAAGCTTGGGTATAACAAAATTCTAAGACACTAGCAATCTCTTCATTAGGGATGCAACACCTTAAAATTTGATCAGGGCAGTAGTTAAAAAGATAAGGGTCATCCCAATAAAAATTATGTACCTCATATAAGAGTTTCCACTTGTCTTGAGGATTCCAATCCATAGGTATCTCACCTGTAGCCAAATAATTTACGATGTGAGCAAACCATGATAGAGAAATAATGGAGAGTAATTGCTCATCGGGAAAGTCATCCTTGATTGGTATGTCATCACAAATGTCCTCAAAAGTGAGCCGTGATAGATGGTCAGCTACTACATTTTCCACTCCTTTCTTGTCCTTGATGGTGATGTCAAATTCTTGCAAGAGAAGAATCCATCAGATTAGTCGTGCCTTAGCATCCTTCTTTTTAAGAAGATACTTGAGGGCTGCATGATCTGTGAAAATAAGGATAGGAGAACCAATCAAATAAGCATGAAATTTATCTAAAGTAAATACTACGGCTAGCAATTCTTTTTCAGTTGTAGAGTAATTCATTTGAGCACTATTTAGAGTTTTACTAGCATAGTAAATGAGAAAAGGTTTTCTTTCTCTTCACTATCCAAGAACAGCACCTACAACATAGTCACTAGCATCACACATAATTTCAAAAGGTAAAGTCTAATCCGGTGACTGCATTATAGGTGCGGAAGTAAGCTTGCCAATTAGCATTTGGAAGGCCTCTTGACAAGCTTGTGTCCATTCAAAGGGGTTGTCTTTAATGAGGAGGGTATATAGAGGTCTAGATATGCTCAAGAAATTTTGTATGAACCTCTTATAAAAACTAGCATGACCAAGGAAAGATCTTACATCCTTTATTATCTTAGGGGTAGGTAATTTAGAGATTAATTCAATCTTAGATTGATCAACCTTTATTCCTTTAGAAGAGACAATATGCCCTAGGACAATACCGGATGGTACCATGAAATGGCATTTTTCTCAGTTTAAAACCAATTCTTTCTCCTCACAGCGAATCAACACTCTCTAAATTCATTAAGCATGCATTGAATGAAGATCCAAAAACAGTTAGGTTATCCATACAAACTTCCATGCAATTTTCAACCACATCACTAAAGATACTCATCTTACAACGTTGAAAAGTAGCAGGGGCATTACATAATCCAAATGGCATCCTACGAAAAGCATAGGTGTCAAAGGGACAAGTGAAAGTGGTATTTTCTTGGTCTTCTAATGCAATTGCGATTTGATAATAACCGGAATAACCATCTAAAAAATAGTAGAAGGGATAACCAGCTACACGCTCAAGAATTTGATCAATAAAGGGGAGTGGGAAGTGGTCTTTCCGGGTGGCAGCATTTAATTTTCTATAATCAATGCACATACGCCACCTGGTCACAAGTTTGATAGGGACTAGTTCTCCTAGGTTATTCTTCACCACCATGACTCCGGACTTTTTAGGGACTACTTGTGTAGGGCTGACCCACTTACTATCAGCTATGGGATATATAATACCCGCTTCTAATAGTTTCACCACTTCATTTTTCACTACTTCTTTCATAGTGGGGTTTAGCCTACGTTGAAGGTCTCTACGAGGACTAGCTCTTTCATCTAAATTTATTTTATGGGAGCAGATTAGGGGACTAATTCCCTTCAAATCAGCCATGCTCCATCCTAAAGCTGATTTATGTGCATTCAAATTTTGAAGTTATTTCTTACCTTGGGTCTCAGATAAGTCAGAGAAAATTATAACAGGAAAGGTATCACCTGGACCGAGAAAAGCATGCTTTAATCCCTTTGGTAGTGGCTTTAATTCGACCTTAAGTGCTTCCACATTTGAAGGGATTAGTGTCTGGCTTTTTTCGGGCAGCTCTTCAAACCTTGGTTGCCATGCCCATTTGTTATAATCCTGAAATTTGTCAAAAACAGCACAAACATCAATTATATCCATTTTTATCATTAGATAAATCTATTTCAGAATTAACAAGAAAATTTTTAAGATGATCATAATCATGAGTTAGAGAGACTCCCTCATTGATGAGTGACTTAATCATGTAAAGTTGGTGGTTTTCGTCCTCATCTTCGGGCTGCTTTGCAGCATTGAAAATATTTACTTCAAGGGTCATGTTGCCAAATAACAGTTTCATGAGTCCATTCCTACAATTTATTAGAGCATTCGCAGTAGCAAGGAAAGGTCTACCCAAAATTAAAGGGATTTTGGAATTAGTGTTAACAGCAGAAGTGGTATCAAGAATTAAGAAATCAACAGGATAGTAAAATTTATCAATTTAAATCAAAACATCCTCTACCACACCCCAGGGTACTTTGACTGAACGGTCAGCTAATTGTAACACCACACCGGTTGGTTTATTTTCTCCTAAACCTAGCTGTAAATAAATGGAAAATGGCACTAGGTTGACACTAGCTTCTAAATCTAGTAAGGCTTGTCCAACCTCATGATTTCCAATGCTACAAGCAATGGTTGGACAGCCCGGGTCTTTGTATTTTGGGGGAATTCTTTCCTCAATTAAAGTACTAACTTGCTCAGTTTCTTGACATGGTGCTTCCTCTTAATTGTGCATAAATCCTTAAGAACTTTTGCATAGGTGGGAACTTGTTTAATCACATGCAAGAGTGGAAGATTCAGTTTCATTTGCCTCAAATTCTCTAGGATTTCATTATTTATTTCCAGATTTTTCTTATTTGATTTTAAGGCGTGAGCGAATGGTGCCTTAATAGGATTTTTGGTTACTTCAGGGTCCTTGGGCTGTTCGGTTTCACTACTAGCTTGCTCCTTTTTCTCATCCTCGAATTTATTCATTGGTGGGATGTGTAGTGACTTACCAGTTGGGGTCACAATGGCATTTACATCTTTCAACTTTTCTTGTACCATATGTTGACCATGAGGATTGGACTGAGCTTTGGAAGGGAACTTACCTCGCTCAGTCACACTTAAGGAGCCCATTAATTTGGGCACTTGGCTCCTTATTTCCTTGTTTTCCTTAACCACCTACGTAATTAATGCCTCACACCTCTGGTTTATTTTACCTTGTTCTTCTATAAAAGCATGTAAGGTGTCTTCTAAAGAGTTCCTAGAGGTTGAGGGTGCGTGATAAGGTGCAGGGTATGATCTAGGGGGTTGTGCATAGTGCTGATTTTCAGATTTCCAGATGAAGTTGGGGTGATTTCGCCACCCCGGATTATAAGTGTTAGAGAATGGTGCTTGAGGCTTCTTGTACATGCCTAAGGCACTACATTGTTCCTCATACAGCCCTCTAATGTCAACAAAAGTGGGGCATAATTGAGTGGGATGATCTACCCCTCCACACACAAAATATGGTTCCAAAGGTTCGGCTTGATTAACCATGTGTGTTGGTTTTTTTTGTTTTCAATGCCTCTAACTCCCTAGTGAGCAGTTCGACCTTAGCTTTCAGGTTGTCTTCCTCCCTAAGATGGTATATTCCACCACCACTAGGGTTACCTATAGGTCGTGACCTATTTGTGCTTTCAGTAGCACTAGGTCTAGCCCATGTGTGAGCTTTTTCAGCAAGCTCATTGAGGTATTCGATAGCCTCATCAGGGTCTTTTTGCCGAAATTCACCATTGCACATCATCTCGACAAATTGGCGTTCTCTATAGGTAAGACTCTCATAGAAATAGCTCACTAAACGCCAATTTTCATACCCATGATGTGGACACATACTTAACAGCTCTTTAAATTTCTCCCAAGACTGATACAAAGTCTCATTTTCCTTTTGTACGAAGGTGGAGATTTGTCTTTTCAGCACATTAGTCTTATGTTGAGGGAAGTATTTGTTAAAAAGACTTGGGTCATTTCATTCCATGACCCAATTGATCGTGGTCTCAGCGAGTATAACCAACTCTTAACTTTATCCTTTAAAGAGAAAGGAAAAAAACTTGAGTCGCACGATATCATTAGTTGCATCTTGACTATGAAAAGCCGCAACTGCTTCCTCAAACTCTCTAATGTGTACATATGGGTTTTCATTTTCCAAACCATGAAAAGTAGGGAGTAATTGAATCATCCCTGTTTTAAAGTTTTGATGGCGTGTGTTGGCTGGAAACATAATTCATGATGGTGTGGCTGTCCAGCTAGGGTGTAAATAATCTTTGAGTGTCCTAGCTACATTCTCATTAGGGTTTTCAGCCATGTGGACAAAGTTCTCTAAATTTTCAGTTGGGTGTATATTAAAATCTGATCTAGGCGAGGTTTCACTAACGGATGAAGAAGAAAGGGGTATCTCTATTTCGGGTCCCTTAATGAATCTCCCTCGCGAGTCTCTCGGTCTAAGCATATACCAACTGATTTTAAAAGTAATAAGTAGAACATAACAAAATAAAGAAAAAAAATCAGAATATAAAGGAAAGATAGTACCGTTTTGTCTTAGAGTTGACAAACTTCCTTATGAGTAAGCGCGTTTCCTCGGCAATGACGCCAAAATTTGATTACGCCCAAAGAGTAACGCGGTTGTTGTCGCACAGCTTTGGGGTGTCGATTCCATAGGGAAACAAGTTAACTACAAAGGAAGGTATAAACCTTAATCTAAAACAATAAATCCAAATGAGTAAGAGAATCTGAAATTGATAGTGAAACAATTGTGTAAAGTAGATTGTGAAGTATAATAGGAGAACAACAAGGATATGGGAATCCTCCCTAGGTTCATTGCCCTAATCCTAACTTGATTCAGTTGTTTTTATCTCGATTGCAAGTTTCACATCCCAAACAGGCAATCGACAAATATTCAATTAAAGCGCATGTATAAACCCTAATTTGATTGTTATGAAATACTTTTTATTTTCAATTCATGCACACATGATCTATCCTGTAAGTTTATCAAGAAACAACAATATATCTTTGATGACAATATTGTTGTAATGGACAAACCTAAAGGCTAGATCTACCGGACTTAATCATACCCAAATAATCTTGACATAAAGAAAGCATGACTAAATCTAGATCAAGTAAAAAGATACAATCACCGGATTAGATGAAATCTTTATAATTAGATTAAAAAGTAAATCATAACAATGTTTGAATGCTAAAGCTCTATTACAACTTAATCAAGTAAGGGAAATAGAAACAACTACACCTAGGGATTCATCCATTCACCTTGCTTGGAGATTAGTTAGCCATGGGGCTCATGGTTGCACAATTTTTATGGAGGGAAAGTTGATGCTTCCTTGAGTTTTCCAGGTTTTTAAATGCCTAATTACAAACCCTAAGTGGTCTATTTATAGTGTACAAGGCCTAAGGGTGTTTTAGGGTTCGAACAAATCATTAAAGACCTAATTAGGGTCTAACTCAGAGAGCAAAGCCTGTGCGCGCACTGCACCTTGACTTGGGTGCGCTGCATCTTGGCTTTTTTCAAGTTTCTTGTGTGTGCAGTGAGGTGTGCCTCAGCTTCTCCAAGGTGCACCTCAACCCTTTAAGGTGCACCTCAACTGATCCAAGGTGCACCTCAGCCTGATGGCTCTTTAAGCTTCTTTTGGTCTTCTTTCTGAAGGGTGCACCTCAGCTGATCCAAGGTGCACCTTGGCCTGATGCTTGTTCAAGAGATCTTGACCTCTGTCTACTAAAATTGCCATAACTTTCTCTAGGAAAATCATTTTTACGGACTGTAAAATCCTCTAGAAAATAGAGTTCAGATCTTTCTAAGAATATATGGCTCATCTCCTAGTTCTTCCTACATCAATACAGTTTGATTTGCAAAGAGGATTGATTTGTATGGCAATTCTGGAAACTTAGTGAAAACTTCTTTTTTAGTTTCTCTTCATCTTGGCTCTTCCGCGACCATTCTCTCACTTGAGTATTCATTGAAGCTTCGTGTTTAAAAAGATGATAGTTTTTCCATCTCTTTTAACTTAAGATACCTGAAAATGCACTAAAATAAGTTAATGCTCCAAGAATACCACTTTAGAGTTGTTAACGAATGAAAATGCAATTAAAACCTAAATCAACCCTAAAGTGGTAACAAATAAGTACAATCAAGATGCATTTTATGGCTCTCATCAACTCTTTCAACTACCTTCTGCTGATAAGGGCCTTGATTTGATGCTTTAGGGCTAGGCACTCCTTGGTATCATGCCCATGATTTATACGGAAACAACACCACTTGCTTTGATCCCCACTGAAACGCAGCAATCTCGGAGGCCATTGCAGGATCGCCTTGTCTTGGAGTTACATCAGGACGTTGGTTCTGGATGCGTTGAATGGAGAAAAGCTATCGAAGCAACCGGGGCCTTTATGTTTGTTTTCATGGAAAAGCCGCTTAGTCGGTTCGTGGTGAGGGCTGGCAGGGTCTTTCATTTTTTTCTCTGTGTCCCCTTCTTGTTCTCTCCAAAAGGCTTGATCATCTTTTGTCAACATGTACTTCTTAGCACGGGCCAGAACATCGTTCATGTTGCTGGGCAGTTGCCTAGTGAGCTTGGAGCTAAGGATTCCGGACCTTAGTCCGTTCTTGAATGTTATCATTTGGACATTGAGACCGAGGCCAGGGATCTCCTAAGCGATGGCGTTGAACCTTGAAATGTAAGCCCGGAGCCTTTCTCCCCGGAGTTGGATGATGTTGAATAGTGACTCTAAGGTCTTCTTAAGTCCTTTGTTATTTAGGAAGTGGGATGTGAAGGCATAACTCAGCTTCTTGAAAGTGCCAATGCTCATTGGTTTCAGACGGGAGTACCAAGTTCTAGTTGCTCTTTCGAGCACTAGGGGGAATGCTCGGCACATTACGGGATCAAAATGTTGATGTAGTGTCATGGTAGTCTTATAGTGTTGGAGATGATTCAAGCAGTTTGTTGAACAGTCATAGGGTTTGATCTGGGGCATTCGAAAGTTTGGCGGGAGCGGGGCTTCGAGGACCTCTTGAGTGAAGGATGGGTCTTGAACTTTGAGCTCCTCCAAGACTCTGTGGTTTCAGTACTTGAGTGCTTTGTCAATTCGTTTCTCTATTTCTTTTATCCGTCTATCAAGGCTGAGGTTGCTCCTAGAGGAGGGGTTCCCTTTGGATTTGGCAGTGTGAGGCGGCGATGTCTCCATTGTGAAACAGTTATCAATGGGGACCCTTCGGCTGGCGAGACTCTTGCGTCCAGGGTTGTGTCGAGAATGCATGGGGGAGGGTTGGTGAGCCCCTCTACGGACCTCAACGACGAGGTTAGTTACCAGGTGCGAGAGTTCTATGAACTGTGCTTAGAGCATGGGTATAGTGGGATGCGTTGCGGCGGCCCTTTGGAGATTTTTCAGTGGGCCCTTAGTATGGCGGGCGCGTTGGGTCTCAGGAAGGGGCTGTGGGTTGGCACCTGAAGATCTTTGTTTAAATGTAGTGGGGAGTCTCTACTTGGACCGTTGGCTATGGGTGCTATTCTGTGTGGGTTCGACACTAGCCCTGGCGGCTCCTTTGTCAGTATTTTTTGTGGTATTTCTGGGACACATGGCAACAGATGAGTTCTTTAGATTTCTTCGCTTTTACTGTTAGGGATAGATGGTGGTTTCCCATGGACTGTGCCAATCTGTTGATGCCTAAAACAGGTTGTTGGGCTAGAGGTCGGTAATTCAATGGCCTGCACAAGAAGATAGGGGTGAACTAGAGAGTCATCGAAGGAGAGGGGAGGAGTGCCTCTAAGGACACCCCGACGCTATTTTCAGTGTAAGGTTTTGAAGAATTAGAGGGAATTGCGATACCAGTGTTTTCAGTAATAAGCTTGAAATTTAAGATGGATTGTGCTTTCATACCTAGATCATTTTATAGTGTTTTGGAGGTGACGTTGCCCACGTGGTCCGGATGGGGCAATCCCAGAGATCATGTCCCTTTGTCAACAGGTATAGCCGGGTGCCCAAAGAGGGTTATGATCCATGGAATCCTGCTGACAGGTCTATGCGGGGGCGTCAAGGAGTGGTAATTCCTGGAATTATGCTTACAGGTCTGCGTGGGGTGTCCGGGAATGGCATTGGTGTTGTCAACAGCTCGTCCATGTGTCTTTATTCTACTGGAGGAGAGTTCATCTATGTGTCCTCATGCTACTGGAGGATAGTTTGTCCACATGTCTTCATGCTATTGGAGGAGAGTTTGTCCACGTGTCCTCATGTTACTGGAGAATAGTTTGTCTACGTGTCTTCGAGTTACTGGAGGAGAATTTGTCCACGTGTCTTCATGTCATTGGGTGGTACTTTTCACCTGTATGATTATCTTTATATCCCCACTTCTCAGTTAAAATAAAACAAAATGTCACAATAATTTACTGCTTTTCTTTGTAAACTTCTCTATCAAATTGTAAGTCCTAAAGAAATTAAATACAAATCCAAAAATGGATCAGCTACTGTCCACAAACATTTTACAAGACGCGATGTAAGGCCAAATTGGATTGATTTGACAAAAAATGAAAACGCCATTCATCGTAGTATCGGTGTTTAAAATGTCAGCTAACAACGTTATTCGTTGAAAGGGAATACATGGGATTGTTAGTGCGCGATTAGTTGTTGAATTTTTTATTTTTTATTTTTTATCACTTTTTTAATATTATATTGAAATGAGAAGTGTTGTATTTCAAACTATTATAAGAATATGCAAATTGTTAAAAAAGTGTCAAAACAAAAATGAAAATTATTTTCCCACAACTAAACATGCCTTTGTAGTTTTTATCAAGTTGTTTAGGAAGAAACCAGAAAAGATGTACAAATGGGAACCTATGAAGGATTATGTTGAACTTGGTAATTTTGAGTACTCTATGGTTCGAGTCCAAATTTAATGTACAATGAAAAAGAGGTACTTGAGATAAGAACCAAAGTGTAATGTTGAATGATAATGTTTGGATTTTCCTTTGATTTCTTTGAACAACTATGCTCTCCTCTTAAGTACCAACTTAGGACCAGTATGGAGCCATGTTTATATCTAGTAAGAGTTAAGAGATAATACAATATCCTCCTCTGGTTGGCAGGGAGGTAACCAATCAGTGTCGTTTTGTCTTGACTCATCTTTCGTCTTCTTCTGCTATAGCATCTCCTCCCAGCTTTTGGCGTGGCAGGGATTACGGTTTTCCTTCTTACCTTTAGTAAGAGTGACCATACGTAACCCTGCTATAGAGGTTGAGATAGCTTCTTTCAGTTTGATCTCGTACATTCAAGAAGATAAGCAGCCTATTTAGCAGCACTTAGCCACTCTGGCTCCTTATTAGTACTCTCAATCAACTAAGGACTACTCGCGATAGGCCCATCAAACCTATGGGTCCATAGCTTAATGATCGGAGGAGTAAAGAAGTTACAAAGTTAGTTAATAAAAAGATGGGGGCAAGCCTCCAAACCCCATTACATTTTACCTTCTTGTCCCTATCGAGGCGAGGCTAACTTACCTTCCTTTCACTAGTTAACTTGTAGTTACTCCTAATCCTAGGGAAGGAATCCTCTTGAGTGGAAAACAAAGCAAGAGAAACGTCCTTCTCTATTGAAGGTCAGGTAAGTCCATTATTCCCGACTAAAGGATAGTGTAGAATAAGGCCTTTCCTTCTTATTCCTGTATCTACTAATGGTTGTTATCCCTTGTTTTATTGAGTAGAGAGGGGCTACTAAAGGTAGGCCCGAATGATGGAGCTATGAACTAAACGGCCTAGAAGGCCACTAGATAGTGACATAACAAGATTTTTAGAGACCTAGTCTAAGATTCCCTATCAAGTGTCTCAAAAGCTCAATATAACGTAGTAGAGGCATCTTGCCATTTTGATTGCTGGGATGAGGGGTAGTAAACGATTTTCTAGGCTTAGTTGAGGTTATCCAATATATGATGGTTCGAGATTCAGGCTCATAAGCTCAAACCTTTGGTAAGAAGTTGATCTTAATCTACTTCCATAGGATCCCAAACCCGATATGGATGTGTACGGGGAAAAGAATCCAGACCGAATTAAAGCCATTGCTTCTAGGTGTTTGTTTAACTTGACGTCAATGGCCTGTTGTCTTTTTGGGACAAAGGCTCTCTCCTTCTATGTTATTGGCTTTGGTTGGGGTTGATGCTCAGACAATGCACTATTGTCTTCGGATCGATTCTCGATATGTCGGAGGCTGACCAAGCAAACACGTCTTGGTTTTCTCCAAGGGATGAGATCAGCTGTGTTCGGAGTTCTCCATCTAAACCTGAGTAGATCTGCATTACTTTTTCTAGTTCATCTTTCACAAGGAACACTGATACTAATTCTTCTATTAGTCTTCTTCCCCTACGGGTTTAAGATTCTTCTCTCAAGTCTTCAATCTGAAGGAAACCTACCTTGTCTCTTCCCTTGATAGAGGCTAAGTAGCACATCTGAGTTGTAGTTTGTTACTTTTGACCTTACCCACATCGATCTCGGTTGTGGTATGTGAAGACCACTACCTTCATGACATTCAGTCTTGGTTGTTAGAGAACTAAGTTGGAAGAGGAGAGAAGATCTAAGATGATCAAGATTGTTGCTTTGACGAGGTGAGGTATTTGTGGTTATTGGCAAAGCTACGCTCCCTTTTGGGTAGATTGGCTCGCTCGAGAGTCCATGTAGAAGGTAGCATACCAGCTTCAAACAGTCTTCTGAAGACTTCATCTTCTTGAAGGCATCATAGTACAAGATGTCTTGGGCTGAGCCATTGTTTACAAGAACCCTTTCAACTACAAAATTTAATATGACTAAGGTTACCACCATCACGTCATCATGAGGGAACCTTACACCCTCTAGGTTATCATTTGTGAAATTGATGGTCTGATCAATTCAAGTTTTTTTTTTTTGTTAACCTTTCCACTGACCTGATGAAATGTGCATATACCTTTTTAAAGTTTGAATATTTTCTCTTGAAGATGGCCCAAGATAATTTGGATAACTCCCTAAGATAACACCTACCATTGAGGTTTTATCTTCAGGCTTCGCTGTAATACCCATATTCATAAAGTAAGGGTAAAGAAGTAATTTAATAAATATAACATTAAATTAAAATAATAAATATATACGTGAAGGATTTAGTATTGAATAAAATAATTCTTTAAAAAAAACTGGACACGTGGGGACGTAGTTACAAAGGAAATGAAAAAAAAAAAAATTGGATGCATACAGTTTGAAAAGGACAAAAAAAAAGAAAAAAAAAAGTTTTGCTTTTCTTTAAAGAAAACACAAAAAACATGGTAGCAAGTGGCAAGAGGATGAGCTAACGCTATTATATATATATATATATGATCTAAGTTATATTAGTTATTCATTTCCAAATCCCATTTGGTTTCTTCCTTTTACAATTCAAACTAATCTATTTTTCTAAATATTTGGGGACCGAAAGAAAGGTTGAAAGAGCAAATTTTTGAAGGGGTTTACGGGAGAATTTTATAGAGAATCACGAGAAGCGCTAAGAGAAACAGAAAGTAATAACGTGAAGTCTATTTTTGAAATTTAGCATACATAAAAATTTTTGGAATTCAAAGTAGGAATTTTCAAAGGGTGTAAATTAGGAAGAATTGAAGAATAAATTAGAAATTTAATATAAATATTATGTCAGGTGTTGATGATCAGCAACCGGGGGCAATTGTTGAGAGGAACGGGAATGGCAAGGAGGTGATCCACGGGTAGCTCTAAGTGCTACATGGTGAGTTAGATTTACTTTAAGTAATCTCGATAAAAATGAAATATCTAGTGATAATATTAGAATAAATTATTAACTTATGTTTTGGTGATAGATGAAAAATTGGTAGATAAGTGTGATAGGAATAGTGGATGTGTAGAGAATTATTTTATGAGTAATAATATTTTTAGAATAATAAGTTGATTTAATAATAAAAGCGATAAGTGAAATTCTTGATGATCTATGGTTGATGTTTTGATACGATTTATGAGGAGATGAAATTTAGTGGATCTTGATAAGCTATGATTGATGATTTTAATGTGATTTATGAGGAGAAGAGTTTAGTGGATTTTTTCAAATAACAATTTGAGAATAATCAGGATAGCTAATTTAAATATTTGAATTCATGTTTGTTTTTATGTTATTGTTCATATGCATATTTCATATCATTGTTCATATGCATATGCATGAAATAAAGGAACTGGGAGGGGGCCGGTCTAATTGAAAAATCGTGACAGTCGGTATATGCTAGAAATAAATACCGTGATGGCTGGTATATGCTGGAAATAAAGAACCGGGAGGGGGTCGGTCTAAGATAAAAACATGTCGATATGTGGGAAGATGTTCCCTAATAATAATTCATGCATTGCATCTGTTTTAAATATTGATTGTATTACTGAAATGCTGAGTTGTTATTTGTTATTGTAAAATTATTTATAGATGAATGAGTCTCACAGAGAGACAGTTATGGTGAGAAAGAAACATAGAAATATGATATGATAAGAACCATCTAAATAGTAGACTTTATGCTGTGAACCTCATAACCAGGTAATTATGAGATAATTGATGGTCTTAAGGTGAACCAATATATAAGAAGAAGAGATTGATAGAGAATGAGACTTATGGTATATATAGTGATAGTAGAATGTTATTATCAAGTTGTATGAGATATAAATGATTAATTAGTGAAAGAACATTTATACAAATTGAATACTTCTAGTAAATTTAATTCACTAAGCTTGTCAAGCTCATTGTTGGTGTTTGTATAAGGTTTAAACAACGAAAGATCAGCATCAAGTGCACACCAGTGTGCGCCGAGGCCCAGCTCATTCCAAGGTGTGGCACCCAGCAAAAAAGGAGTCCTGGAGGAGGTGTGCACCATGGCTCAGCCTCCCCCAGGCCGCGTCGTCTAGAATGGATGCAAGTGGAGGATGTTCAGCCTTGCTTCAGGCCGTGGCTTGCCCTGTTCTAGGCTGCGGCTTGAAGGCACACTAATGCACACTGATTCAACAATTCAAAGGGTGCGTGAGGCATGTTTAAAATGCATAGCTTTACTAAGGATTGATGAAGGGCTATGGTTGATTATTCCTCAAGATCTAAGGGTGGATATTAACTCTCAAGATTGGACAAGAAGTTGGTGTACTATATATAGGGTCACCTAGATTCAAAAATCATAACATAACTTGTGAATAACTTGTGAAAAACTTGTGATTGAAAGTGAGATTAATTGTAAGAGTATAAAGACACAAAACAAGAGAGATTCATTGTAAAGGCTGGTTGTTTAGAAAGAGATAGTATAATAGAAAGGGGATCCAAGGGCTTGTAAGGGGAATTTTCTTGGGAAAATTCCAAGGTTAGTTCTTATCACTTTCTTGTACTTATTCTTCTTTTGTTCTTTAAGAACCTGTGAGTTCTTGGAAGGGTGCTACTAATTGTAAAGTACTCCATTAATAAAATAGTGCAGAGAGCTTGGAGGAGCTCATAGGGACATAGACATATTGTCGAACCTCGTCAACAAATTTTTTGTGTTCCTTCTTTCTTGCTTTGATTGGTTGCTGTCTCTTTTCTTTATATAAGTCACTCTAGACTTGGGTGTTTGAAAGATCACCTCCTTGGCATCTTGAGGGTGGTTTCCCAATAGTGGTATCAGAGCTAGAGGAGATACCACCAACAGTGGTATCAGAGCTTGCACAATAGTGGTATCAGAGCAAGAACATAAGGTATCAAAGCAAGACTCGAAGAATTAAAGAACAAACTTCTGGGGTGATTCAAGAACAGAGTAAAGATCAAGATCAGATCGTGTTCCTAAGGGTGATTCAAGAATGGTGTTGAGATCAATCTTTGATCGTGTTCTTGAGGTTTAGAAGAAGTTGGAAAGCATTTGTTGGTGCTGCACAAATCTGGGATCATCTCCGCAAGATGGGTTTAAATTTCGTTGTTGAGAAGTTTGATGGAAAGGGAGATTTTTCCCTGTGGAAGCGGAAGATCAAGGCTGTTCTTATACAACAGAAGGTGGACTTGGCTATTGGAGAATATGATGCTTTTCTAGCAAGTATCACAGAGGACCAGCAGATTGAGATGAAGAAGATGGCATACAACACCATTTTCTTGCACATGTCGGATAATGTCACAAGGGAGTGCGGAGACTCGGAAGATCTCGCTGTCATATGGAAGAAACTAGATGAGTTGTTTCTTACCAAAATTCTCCTTAATAAGATTCATCTTCTTAAAATAATTTTTTCTTTCAAAATAGATCCTAATAAAGAGTTGCAAGATATTCTTGATGTGTTTAACAAACTAGTTCAAGATTTGGCTAGTTGTAGTATAAAGCTCCTGGATGAACAATTGGCTGTTGTTTTGTTAAATTCTCTTCTTGATTGTTTTGAGAGTTTGATTAATGGTATTGGATATGGAAGAGATACACTAACCAAGGAAATTGTGATCAATGCTTTAAGGGCTCATGATTTCAAAGCCAAGATGAGGGAAGCATCAAGTGGAGAAGGGTTGATCATTAGAGGAAGTCCGGTAACTCAGAATGGCAGTAGCAACCATGGCAACTACAAGGAGAAATCAAAGGGTAGAGGCTAGAGCTAAGGGAGAGCACATTCCAAACCAAGATTTGGAGGAAAGAGGTGCTTCTACTGCAACAAGGAGGGTCACTTCAAGAAAGATTGCAAGAAGAGGTTATGGGATGAGAAAGGGAGAAGCCATACCAACAATGGAGAGGCTTCGGTTGCCAAAGGAGAACAGCAAGATGATGTTCTTGTTGTGTGCTCAAATATGAGCAGGAGGCAAGGCAGTGAGAAATGGATATTGAATTCCGGGTGCACTTATCACATGTGCCCTCACAAGGAATGGTTCAAGCATTTCAAGGAAATCAATTACGAAAAGGTTTTCTTGGGGAATGACAATTCTTACCAAGTGAGGGGGATAAGAGACATCCAGCTAAGGATGTTTGATGGAGTCACAAGGCTACTGTGAAACGTATGGTATCTCCCGGATTTGCAGAGGAATTTGATCTAATTGGGGCAACTGGATTCCATGGGGTATACATACAAGGCAGAGGGAGCAAAGATCAAGGTGACCAAGAGATCTTTGGTAGTGATCAAAGCAGCAATAAAAGATGGACTCTATAAGATGATCGGAGAGACAAAAATCAAGGATCAAGCAACAAGCTATATGGCTGAGATGGATAAGGCAGCCTTTTGGCACACTCTCTTGGGACGTATGAGCGAAAAGGGCCTGCAAGTTCTCAGCAAGGATGGTCTACTTGGTGGTGAGAAAGTAGAGAAATTGGATTTTTGTGAGTGTTGCATTCTTGGGAAGCAACACTAGGTCAGCTTCAACACCAGAATGCACAAGTCTAAGGGCATTCTTGATTACTTATGAGAGTTATAAAACGCATCTTAATAGTACTTATTCGTTAACATTTTAGGGTTGATCGAGGTTCGAACCACACTTTTATACCTTAATAACTCTAAAGTGATGTTCTTGGATCATTAACTTATTTTGGTGCATTTTCAGGTATTTTGTGTTTGAAAGAGATGGAAAAGCTATCATTGCTTAAAGCTCGAAGATTCCATGCGTATCGGAGTGAAGGAGTGCTTTCGGAAAGGATAACATGAAGAGTTTATAGCACCAGGCTAAGCCTAGGCGCCTAGAAGAAACAAGAGTCAGGGCCGCGGCATCCAGCAACTCCACATCCTTGGACCAAAGCCAAGCCTTGGCACCCAAAAGAGAGAGCTGTAACGTGCACACGATTCCTTCTCCGAGTTTTGACCTAATTAGGACTTTAATAATTGTTTAAACCCTAAAACACCCTTGGACCCTTTGTACTATAAATAGATCACTTAGGGTTTGATAAAAAGATGTAGAATTAGAGGCCGAAGGCCGGGGAAAACATCTTGATGGCTGCCGCACTCTCCCTTATGGCCAACTAATCTCCTAGCAAGGCAAAGGGATGAATCCCTAGGTGTAGTCGTTCTTATTTTCTAGTCTTAATTCATTGTAGTTTGGATTTATTATCAAAACATTGTTATGTTTTACTCTTTGATATAATTAGAAGATTTCCTCTTAATCTAGTGATTGCATGCTTCTCCTAGATATAAGTCTAGTCATGCTCTTCTTATGTCAATTTGTTTGGATGTGATTGAGTTCGGTAGATCTATCTTTTAGATTTGTCCATTATTGCGATATTGTCATTAAAGATATATTGTCGTTTCTTGATAAACCTATAGGATAGGTCATGTGTGCTTAATTCGAAAGAGCAATTCATATCAATTACATTAGAGTTTATATATGTGCTTTAATTGTATATTTTCTGATTGCTTATTTGGGATGTGAAACTTGCAATCGAGATAAAAACAACTGAATCAAGATTGGAATAAGGCAACGAACCTAGGGAGGATTCCCAGACCCTTGTTGTTCTTTATTATATTTACACAATTATTTCACACTACTTTAAACTCAGATTCTTTCCTTTGACTTTTATCGTTTCGTATTAAAGTTTACATCTTCTCTTGTAGTTTGCTTGTCTCCCTGTGGAATCGACACCCCAAAGCTGTGCTACAACTACCGTATTATACTTCGGGCGTAATCAAATTTTGGCACTGTTGTCGGGGAAACGCGCTTAAGTATGAGACAAGACGGTAGAAGAATTATGAATAGTTTTTTTTCACCAGTTTGTAAAGCCAGTAACTTTGTTCCCTCTTTTAGCTTGCTGCATTATTTTTTTTCTTTATTTTTTATTTTGTGATCTTGCATACCCCAATATAGAGACACCTTGGGTAGATTTACTTGTAGGCCTGTGTTAGAGTCAGAATTAAATTCTTTTCTAAATCCTTTATTTGACAATCCATCTAGTCCCGAAGAAATGAGTGAACATGAATATCAACCCCCTAGGACCCTTCAGGATTACCTCCACCCTACACGCACAGCCACACCATCATATATCTTGTTTCTGGCTAATACTCGCTAACTAGATTTTAAAACAGGGATGATATAATTACTCCCTACATTTCATGGCTTGGAAAGTGAAAACCCACATGTGCACATTAGGGAATTTGAGGAAGTAGTTGCGACTTTTCATAGTCAAGATGCAACGGCTGACATTGTGAGACTTAAGTTCTTTCCTTTCACTTTGAAGGATAGAGCTAAGAGTTGGCTATACTCACTGAGACCACGATCTATTGGGTCATGGGCTAAGATGACTCGGATTTTCTTTAATAAATACTTCTCCCAAAATAAGACCAATTCTTTAAAAAGGCAAATCTCCGCCTTTGCACAAAAGGATAGTGAGACTTTGTATCAAATTTGGGAGAGATTCAAGGAGTTGTTGAGTCTGTGCCCTCACCATGGGTATGAAAATTGGCATTTAGTGAGCTATTTTTATGAGAGACTTCATATATAGAGAGCGCCAATTTGTAGAGATGATGTGTAATGGTGAGTATTTAGAAAAAGATCCTGATGAGGCCATAGAATACCTCAATGAGATTGTTGAAAAAGCTCACACCTGGATTGGACCTAGTACTACTGAAAGCACAAACAGGTCATGACCTGTAGGAAACCAAAATGGTGGTGGAATTTACCATCTTAGGGAAGAGGACAACCTAAAAGCTAAGGTAGAGATGCTCACTAGGGAACTAGATGTGTTAAAGACTAAGGGCTTACAGCAAACATACGTAGCTTATCATGCAAGGTCTTTTGAACCATGTTTTGTGTGTGGCAGGGTAGATCATCTCGCCCAAGAATGTCCCACATTTGCGGAGATGAGAGGGGTGTATGAGGAACAATTTAATGCCTTAGGTATGTACAAGAAGCCTTTTTCACCTTTCTCTGATACCTATAATCTGGAGTGGTGGAATCACCCCAATCTTAGCTGGAAATCTGAAAACCAGCCGCCTACATAACCCACTAGATCATATTTTACACCATATCATGCACCTGCACCCTCTAGGAGTCCTTTAGAAGAAACTTTGCATGCTTTTATTGAGGCACATGGTAAGACTAATCAAAGGCTTGAATCTTTAATTACGTAGGTTGTTGAAGAACATAAAGATCTAAAGAGCTAAGTATCCAAATTGATGACATCCTTGAGTGTGAATGAGTGAGGTAAGTTCCCTTCCCAAGTTCAGTCCACACCCCATGATCAACACATGGCACAAAATAATTTGAAGGAGGTGAATACCATTGTGACACTAAGTGGTAAGTCATTACACATCCCAACACCGAACAAATCAAAGGATGTAGATGAGAGCCACTATGTATATATGATTGAGTCACCTATGGAAAAAGTCCATCACCTTAATCCATTGGAGTCGATCCACACCCATGGTTTCATAAGAGCATATATTGAGTTAGAATCTGCAGATGTTACTAATAACATCTTTGAGGCTTCTTTAAAGCATGCAAGCACAAAATTTGGCAGTTAAGCAGTTGCTGGTGCATTCAGCTCATGTTTGTCTAGGAGGGAATAAGAGCGTCTGGCTGAAGATGTAAAACTTAGTGCTCATGGGAGGCACCCCACAGCATATCCTTTTATTTTTATTGTTTTTTGTATTTCTTTTTCTTGTTTATTGTTCGTATTTTTTTTGTTTTCCAGTATTAACTTAGTATTTCTTTTTCAATGACAAATATACAAAGCAGTTCAAATGGTGGAGCGTAATTTTCAGTGTCTGTGCACCTTTAGCTACAAAGGGAGTTTCCTTTACTCTTTCTTTTACATTGAGGTTAATGCAATTTTTAAGTTGGGGGTGGAGGAAACGCATCTCTTTGTTTCCATATTCTTTATTTCCATACATTTTTTTCTTTTTCCATTGAACTGCTTGGTGTCGTTCTCCCTTTTTGTTTGTTTTTAGCATGCCTTGTGTTAGTCTTGGATGTAATTCACATGTCAATGATATGAGCTTAATTGAGATAGCATACAGCATCTAGAAGAAGTTAAATCTTGCTTCGGTTTGAGAATAATTTACATGTCAATCTTCATTTGGTTTGAGACTCTAGTTTGCGGTAAGATTGTATGATTAGTCTAAAGCATCTAGAGAAGTTTTATATACGATTGCTTTGTGAATACTTTTGTAGTCTCGACAAGCTCTAGAACTTATTTGATAATCACTTGAGGCGCATTCCTAGAATGCACATTGATTTAGATATGATATAGGCCATTTTTGAACCGTTTGAGCCTTTCAAACTTACCATTGCTTTATCTATTACTAGTCACCTATTTGAGCCTTGTTTCTTTTGAAAACCCATTTAATTACCCTTATGAGCCTAAAAATATTTTACCCTTACCCTTCTTTTAAAAGAACTTAGTTGTACACATTTGTTGAGAAGCACTTAAGAGGAGTAAGGATGGAAATGTGAAAAAATATTAATACCACAACCCAAGTACATTAAAGGAGATAAGTTGGGGGTTCTGGAAAAGAAAAGAAAAAAAAAGAAAAAGGAGGTGAATGGTCTTATACCAAAATACAAAAGAAAAGAAAAGAAAAGAAAAAGAGAAATGAATTATGGCAAAGAAAGAAGAAAAGAAAAGAAAAGTGGTGACTTATCGAGAGATATGCTCTTATAAAAAAAATGGTTGAAAGAGTTGGGTGTTGAAAGTAAGGTTATCTAGTGGTTAAAAGTGGTTGTGTTTAAAGCTAAGAGATTGAGTTCTTTTACTTGCAAATCCTTCCCATTCTTCCTTAACCCTTACCTTAGCCTAACATTACAAGCTTATTCACGACCTATTGATCCAATGTAGTGTGATTTTTCTACAATAGTGGAGAGTAATTTGAACAGTGAGCCTATGGAGCTTGTTTTTGTGATTGATGTCCCAAAATTAATTTTTAGAGGCCAAGACTTGTATTTATGAATGTTATGCATAAAATCATCCGGGTGCTCGGATTAATGGATTATGGTAAGATGGATATTAAAAGTCGATAATAATTTTCAGATTGATGTTTGAATTACTTTTGGACTTAAGTCATATTTAATGATTCTATGTGCTGTGTGTTATGTGCAATTTTTTGAGACAAAAAGTAGAATTACTCTTGGATTAACACTAACATTGTTTGACTTTGTCTTGACTTCTACCTTAGAATTCATCTCTTGTTTTTACTTGAATTGCTAGGGACTAACAATAAGCTAGTTGGGGGTTATGATTAGAGTCATAAAATGCATCTTAATAGTACTTATCATTAGCATTTTAGGGTTGATCGAGGTTTGAATCACACTTTTATACCTTAATAACTCTAAAGTGATGTTCTTGGATCATTAACTTATTTTGGTGCATTTTCAGGTATTTTGTGTTTGAAAGAGATGGAAAATCTATCATTTCTTAAAGCTCAAAGATTCCATGCGTATCGGAGTGAAGGAGTGCTTCCGGAAAGGATAAGATGAAGAGTTTATAGCACCAGGCCAAGCCTAGGCGCCTAGAAGAAACAAGAGTCAGGACCGCGGTGCCCAAAAGGTAGGGTCGTGGCGCCCAACAACTCCACATCCTTGGACCAAAGCCAAGCCTAGGCACCCAAAGAGAGAGCTACAGCGTGCTCTCTATTCCTTCTCCTATTTTTGACCTAATTAGGACTTTAATGATTGTTTAAACCCTAAAACACCCTTGGACCCTTTGTACTATAAACAGATCACTTAAGGTTTGATGAAGAGATGTAGAATTAGAGATCGGAGGTCGGGGGAAAACATCATGAAGGCTGCCACACTCTCCCCTATGGCCAACTAATCTCCAAGCAAGGCGAAGGGATGAATCCATAGGTGTAGTCGTTCTTATTTTCTAGTCTTGATTCATAGTAGTTTGGATTTATTATCAAAACATTGTTATGGTTTACTCTTTGATATAATTAGAAGATTTCCTCTTAATCCGGTGATTGCATGCTTCTCCTAGATATAAGTCTAGTCATGCTCTTCTTATGTCAATTTGTTTGGATGTGATTGAGTTCAGTAGATCTATCTTTTAGGTTTGTCCATTATTGCGATATTGTCATTAAAGATATATCGTCGTTTCTTGATAAACCTATAGGATAGGTCATGTGTGCTTAATTTGAAAGAGCAATTCATATCAATTACATTAGGGTTTATATATGTGCTTTAATTGAATATTTGCCGATTGCTTGTTTGGGATGTGAAACTTACAATCGAGATAAAAACAATTGAATCAAGATTGGAATAAGGCAACAAACCTAGGGAGGAGTCTCGGACCCTTGTTGTTCTCTATTATATTTTCACAATTATTTCACATTACTTCAAACTCAGATTTTTTCCTTTGACTTTTATCGTTTCGTTAAAGTTTACATCTTCTCTTGTAGTTTGCTTGTCTCCCTATGGAATCGACACCCCAAAGCTGTGCTACAGCTACTGCATTATACTTTGGGTGTAATCAACTACATTCATTTGGACCTTTGGGGACCAGCAAGAACACCAACACAGGGAGGTATTTTTTACTTTCTATCTTTAATTGATAATTATTCAAGAAAGGTTTGGGTTTATTTGCTTAAAAATAAATCAGATGCTTTGAATAAATTTGTGGTGTGGAAAAAGTTATTGGAAACTCAAACACGTAGGGTAGTTAAAGCTTTACGAACCAATAATGGCTTAGAATTTTGTAATAAGGATTTTGATAAATTCTGTGAGTTAAATGGAATTCTAAGGCATAGAACAGTTGTAAAAACACCTCAGCAAAATGGAGTTGTTGAGCGGATGAATAGGAGCCTTATGGAAAAGGTAAGGTCCATGTTAATAGGATATGGATTACCAAAATATTTTTGGGGGAAAGCTATGTCTACTATTGTATACTTGGTAAATACATCACCTTCTAGAGCTTTAGAGCTCAAGACTTCCATGGAAATATGGAGTGGGAAACCCCCTGAGTTGAGCAACCTTTGGACTTTTAGGTGTACTACATATGCACATCAAAAGGATGATAAACTTAACCCAAGGTCTAGAAAATATGTGTTTCTAGCGTATGGTGATTGGTTTAAGGAGTATAAGTTGAGGTCCTTAGAATCAAACAGAATTAAACTCATAATAAGTAGGGATGTTATTTTTAATGAATTGTTATTTCCCAACCTGGAGAAAACTAACCCTACAAGGGAATGTGAGCAAACCATTATGGAATTTGTGAAGCGTAGCATCAAGGAGAATTCAGTTCATGTAGAGCAAGAAAGGCAAGAAGGTTCGGACCAGGTAGAGCTCATTTATGAAGGCCAAGCTCAAGATACTCAAGAGGAGTCTGAACTGGAAGGGGATGATGCAGCAAGTCTGAATGACTACCAGCCCACAAGGGACTGGGAAAGGAGGGTGGTTAGACCACCTTTGAGATATGGGTTTGCGGATGCTCATGGATCAGCTCCTTGGACAAAAGGAGAGGTTAAACCAGAAACTTACATAGATTCTATGGAATGTAAGGAGTTGTCAAAGTGGCAGCTAGCTATGGAGGAAGAAATGGATTCTTCGAGGAAGAACAACTCTTGGGAATTGGTGCCCAAACCAGAAAAACAGAGAGTTGTAGATTGTAGATGGAACTACAAGATCAAAGAAGGGAACACTCCAGGGGATGAAGTCTGGTATAAAGCTAGGCTGGTGGCGAAGGGGTTCACATAAAGAGAAGGCATAGATTTCACTAAAATTTCTCACCGGTTATGAAATACAAGACAATAAGATAGTGTTAGCATTGGTGGTCCAATTTAATTAGGAAATCGAGCAAATGGATGTGAAGACAGTGTTCGTACATGGAGAGCTTGATGAGACCGTTTACATGAGGCAACCTGAAGGTTATGAGGAAGGAAGGCAGGGAGATTTGGTGTGCCACTTGAAGAAATCTCTTTATGGCCTGAAGCAATCACCTCGCCAATGGAATAAGAGGTTTGATTCCTTTGTAACCAGCCTAGGTTTCATGAGGAGATACTATGATTCATGCTTGTATTACAAGGGGCACAAGGTGGAGGAAGTGGTGATCATCCTCATCTATGTTGATGATATGTTGCTGGTTGGGAGCAACATGGAGAGGATAAGAAAATTGAAGGCTCAACACAGTGAGGAGTTTGAGATGAAGGATCTTGGCCATTCACAGAAGATCCTTGGGATGTGCATCATCCAGGAAAGGAAAAGAAACAAATTAAAGATCTCTCAAACTTCCTACATAGAGAAGATGATATCTAAGTTCTCTATGGAAGATAGCAAACCAGTTAAAGTTCCCCTTGCTGGTCATTTCAAGTTCTCCAGCGATCAATGTCCAAGATCGAATGAGGAGAAGAAGGAAATAGAAAAGGTCCCCTACTCTAGTGCGGCTGGTTCAGTCATATTCATGATGGTAAGCACTAAACCTGACATTGCTCATGCAATGAATGTCCTCAGTAGGTTCATGAATAATCTTGGAAAGGAGCATTGGCTTAGGATGAAGTGGTTGCTGAGGTATTTAAAGGGAAGCCCAGAAGTAGGGCTGGTTTATGAGAAAAGGGGTAAGTTCATCTGTCTTAAAGGTTATGCAGATTTGGACTATGGAGTTGATCAGGATAAAAGAAGATCGATTACCTCCTACTTCTCAACTTAAATGGATGTTTTGTAAGTTGGAAGGCTCAGTTGCAGCCGATGGTAGCACTCTCAAAAACTGAAGCTGAGTACATAGCGGCTACGGAAGCCATCAAGGAGGCTATGTGGTGCAAAGGGTTGCTGGAAGAGTCCAGTGTTCCATGAGAGGACAAGGCATATGGATGTTTGGTATCATTTCATTTGGAAAAATGTTACGAAAGGATGCATCCATGTGGACAAGGTAGCCACAGAAGAAAATCCCGCTGATTTAGGCACCAAAGTTCTACCTCTAAGCAAGTTCAATCATTGCCTTGGACTTCTTAGGATTGGAGTCGGTTGATATTGTGACTCAAGATGAGTTTAGATACTGAGTTCTCTATACAATGGGTTCGGCTTTAAAAGCTTAGACAAAGGTAGAGATTGTTGGTGTTTGTATAAGGTTTAAACAATGTTTAAATAAGGAAAGATCAGCATTAAGTGCACACCAGTGTGCGCCATGGCCCAACTTATTCCAAGGTGCGGCGCCCAACAAAAGAGGAGTCCTAGAGGAGGTGTGCGCCGTGGCTTAGCCTCCCCCAGGCCGCAACACCCAGAATGAATGCAAGTGGAGGATGTTTAGCCCTGTTTTAGGCTGCAGCTTGCCTTGTTCTAGGCCGCAGCTTAAAGGCACACTAATGCACACTGATTCAACAATTCAAAGGGTGCGTGAGGCATGTTTAAAATGCACAGCTTTACTAAGGATTGATGAAGGGCTATTGTTGATTGTTTCTTAAGATCTAAGGGTGGATATTAACCCTCAAGATTGGACAAGAAGTTGGTGTACTATATATAGGGTCACCTAGCTTCAAAAGTCATAACATAACTTGTGAAAAACTTGTGATTGAAAGTGAGATCAATTGTAAGAGTGCAAAGACACAAAACAAGAGAGACTCATTGTAAAGGCTGGTTGTTTAGAAAGAGAGAGTAGAATAGAAAGAGGATTCAAGGCTTGTAAGGGGAATTTTCTTGGGAAAATTCCAGGGTTAGTTCTTATCACTTTCTTGTACTTCTTCATCTTTTATTCTTCAAGAACCTATGAGTTCTTGGAAGAGTGTTACTGATTGTAAAGAACTCCATTGATAAGATAGTGCAGAGAGCTCGGAGGAGCTCACGGGGACGTAGGCATATTGCCGAACCTCGTCAACAAATTTCTTGTGTTCTTTTATTTCTTGCTTTGATTGGTTGCTGTCTCTTTTCTTTATACAAGTCACTCTAGACTTGAGTGTTTGGAAGATCACCTCCTGGGCATCTTGAGGGTGGTTTCCCAACACTCATCACTCATTGTACAATGATTTCAGGTAGTAGGCAGGACAAATAGTTTGGTAAGTTGAGGTTTAGATAAAATCATTATCTGTAAGCCACGTACATGTCTACATCCTTAGACTAATGAGAAAATAAAATAAAAATTTATTTGTTAATATTCAGGCATTTTACATTGTATATAATGTTTAAGTCAATATCAGAATGATGTATCTCTTATTGAGGGTTGAGGATTGATGTAAAATTTTCTATTGGTGTTATTTTTATTGTTGCATATATGTGTCGTGCTCAGATTTTCAAAATATGATGACATTGTCTCGGGGTGGCTAACCTGGGATGGGTCGTTATAATTTTAGTATCAGAGCATTAGGTTTTATGATTCTGTAGACTACATAAAAAGTAAGAAAGTTGAAGATTAAAATAAATTATATTTTAATAGTTTAAGGATGACACGTGGACGTGCTAGAACTAGAGTTAGAGTTGTTGATTTGAGAGGGTGTGGTAGGCCCCAATTTTTTTTGACAAGTCGAGGTTGAGTCTGAATCTGTAGTTCCTAGAAGGGAACGTGTTGACAATATAGTTGATATTAGTGAAGGTGTGAGTGAATTTGAAGTTGAAAGAGATGAGCTAAGATAAGCTCTTACAAATGCTTTTGAGAAAATGACTGTAACAGATGATAGAGTTGATAGCTTATAGTATAAACTTGATGAACAGGCTAGAGCAGTACCTGAGGTTGTTAATCAAGTAATGATAGACATTTAAAAAGGGGGAAATGAGTTTATACATGAGATGTAGGGAGATTGTTAAGTTGAATGCTTTGTTGTTTAAATGATTCATAAACCCTTTTAAGCCCAAGTTATGGGTGAAACATGTAGAGAGATTTTATTTATTTATTTTACCAATGACTGACAAGCAGAGGGTCATCTTTGCTACGTTCAAGTTAGAGAGAGAGGCCCTAGAATGGTGGTAGGATATTCTTCACAGGGTAAGTACAGATATTGATAGACCCTTAACCTGGAATAGGTTGAATGAGGTTTTTCTTGATAAATACTTTCCTTGTACCTCTAGAGCCCAACAAGATAGAGATTTTATTTATTTGGGGTAAATGTGTTGACTGTGGCTCAATATGATAGCATATTTGTGGTCTTATCAATGGTTGTACCGAAAATGGTAGACCTAGTGGAGAAGAAGTGTAAGAGGTTCATAGATGAACTATGTTTTAAGATTTAATCAAAACTATCTTACATGAGGCATAAGAATTATGTTAGATTAGTGATATAGCACTTCAGATTGAGAAGGATGTGATGGAATTTAGAGGAAGGTGGAATTGGCGAAAGAAGTATAGATTTGAGGACCCCAGAGGTGGTACCAGTATGAGTGTGCAGGGTGGGAGACCACCTAGAGAAGGCATTCCTTGTCACAGGGAACTGAAGTACAGAGTCAGAGGCAAGTAGGATCTGTTACTTCTATAACTCAGAATACTATTGGTGGGACCCTTAGATTTGGGAGACAGGTTATGGGTACTAGGAGTTATGGCAGAGGAAGTAAGTATGCCACCAAGGGTAAATGGTAATCTGACGTATGATTGAGAGACAAAAGTTTGTTATAGATATATTCAGATAAGATATTTATCCCAGAATTGTCAAAATTTGAAGTGCTTTGTATATAAAAAATGTGGACATATCAATGTTGGTTGATCTTGGTGCAACCCATTCTTTTGCTTCCAGTATTAATATAAAATTGATTTATTACATTTGAGTATGATAGATCTTCATTCAATTTTGGGAAATAATTGGTTTTTGACGTATTATGTCTGGGTTGATTGTTCTAGAAAGAATGTAGTATTCAAGATATGGATATGAGGAGTGTAACTTTCAGAGAGAACATAAAATACTCTCGAACTATCTTATTTTACTCTAACTACTAGTAGATGGTTGAAGAAAGGATGTGAGGAGTATTTTGCATACAAAATGGATTCTAGAAAGGAAAATAGAAAGTTAGAAGAAATCTTGGTAGTGAAAGATTTTCATGAAGAGTTGTCCAGATTGTCTCCCAGTAAGGAGATTTAGTTTCCTATAGATGTGATTTTGAGTTCATCACATATATCTAATAGCACCCTATAGAGTGACACCCACTGAGTTAAGAGAGTTGAAAGTTCAAGAATTTTTAGATAAACAATTTATTTAACCTAATGTATTTGGGGAGCTCTTGTGTTGTTCGTGAAGGAGGAAGATTAAACGATGAGATTATGTATAGACTACAAATAGTTGAATAAGAACAAATATCTTTTACCTAACATAAATGGATTATTTGAGTAGTTGCAAGGAGTGAAAGTGTTTTCTAAGATAAACCTGAGATCAAGTTATCACCAGTTAAGGATAAAGGAGGAAGACGTGCCTAAGACTGCTTTAGGACATGTTAAAGTCATAAGTTTCTTGTGATGTCATTTGGATTGACTAATGTTCCAGAAACATTCATGGATCTGATGAATAAAACGTCTGAACCATTTCTTGATAATCTTGTGGTTGTGTTCATCGCTAACATCTTGGTGTATTCTAAGACTAAGGAAGAGCATGCAAAACATTTAGAAATTATGTTGGAGATTTTTAGGAGAGAGAGATTGTATGCTATAATTTCCTAAATGTGAATTTTGATTGAAAGAAATGACCTTTTTGGAACATTTAATATCGGGAAATGGCATAACGGTTAATCTACAAAAGGTAGAAGAAATGTTAAGTTGGGAGAGACCAACTAATGTGACTGAGATTAGAATCTTCTTGGGGTTAGCTGGTTATTATAGAAGATTCTTTCAAAAAAAATTTCTATTATTATAATACTATTGAATAGACTAATTAGGAAAGATGTGAGATTTGTATGGTGAGGGAAGTGTGAGAAAAATTTCCAATTACTAAAGGAGAAATTGACTACAACTCCAGTATTGGTGTTTCCATCTGGTGATGAAAGTTTTGTGGTGTATAGTTGATAAGAATGCAAAATGTCATATTTTTCTCCCTTAAAGTTTATTTCCTTATACTCATTTGGTGCCTAAATGTACTCATTATTCTTATATTTTGATTTAGGATGCAAATGGAGGCATTAAGTGCAAAACGAAACTAATTGGGCGATTTCAGACAGTTTTGACATTGCTTCGTAATCTGGGCATACCTCTCTCATCTGAGCTCCGATTGGGATGATTAAAGATGCTAAGGAACGCCAAGAAAAAGCTCTACAACTTTCATGTTTTGAGTTTTGAGAGATACTGGCTGAATCAAGGTTGAAACTAGGCATGGATTTGATGCACCTGCATTGTTACAGTTCTGGAAAGTCCTTTGGCTTGCAATTCTAATATGCTGATTTAACGCGGTTTACTTTTGAAAGTGTCCAGATCTGGTGCACGAAAATTCATGCTGAAAACACCAGTTTCCTAGTTATATTAGGACTTTATTTTATATTTAATATTTTCCTTAAATTAGTCAAATTTGGATATTTTTATTTTAGGATAATATTTAGAACATTTTTAGGAGACCTTGTAGGTTTCTAATACTGAAAAATAGCGTGTATAAGAAGGGAGAAATCATCAGACTTTAGTGATTCCTCTCTCTCCCTTCTTCTCTAATTTTTTCGTTCGAGTTTTCATCATGGCCCTGCGTGGCTAAACTTTTATATTTGGTCGAAGGAAATGGAAGCCTTGGAATTAATAAAACTGTGAGATCTAATATGTTTTTATTGTTCAATTTATGCTTTGAGTATCGGATGTTCTTCTGTCTCTATTTTCATGATTGTCTCATTTAATTACTAGGAGGCCTACTAGTTTATTATTCGTTGCAATCTACTGCTAGGTTAGATATCAAATCCGTAATTGTTTGATCCCTCTAATTTGTGAAGCAACTAAGATTTAATGATTTGTTGCGTCAGAAATTATTAGATCTTAGGAAGAATGCTCGACTAAATTAAATGCAACTGCTTGTGCTTGTGTTGTTTAACTTCATCGATCTCTCTAATTCTTAAGGCTGCTACTAGATTAAACCTTTAGCACTTGTCTTGGGTTGTTTAGTAGTTAGGGTTAATTAGATTGCTTGTTTTCTAATTAAATGCGACTAAGGAGAAATAGAAAAATAATTCCAAAAGTGAATATTCAAAGTGTGAATTGATATATATTTGCATCGATGATCAGTTGTAAAATTTCGATGGTGGATGTTGACTTAGACCAATGTTTGTTCTTTTGATTAATTTTGATACTTTAATTTGAATTGTTCATTAGTTGTTTTTCTAAAAATTGTTTTTGTTATACTCAAATCTGCCCCATCCTTGTTCACGTAGCATAAAGCTAGGCTAGATACTCTCAGTGGGAAAAATCCTTACTCACACTACTACATGTATTTTTAGGAGTATAGGTTTTATTTTTGGTTGCCTGCGACAGCACACCAAATTTTGGCGCCATTGCCGGGGAGTGATTCTAGTTGATTTTTTTTTTTTTTGCTTCTTGTGATCCTTATTTTGTTCTTGAAATTTAAAAAAAAAAACAAACAAAACAAAAAAAAAATCATGTTGTCACTAGCAAAGGGTGACAAAGAGTTTCATTAAATTGCCAGAATTGCCCGTATAGATCAGTCTCTTTTGCAGATTAAACTGTATTGATTCAAGAAGAATTAAGAGATGATCCATATATACTTGAAAAAATCTGGATGTCTATTTTCTGGAGAATTTTATGGCTCATAAATATGATTTTTCTAAAGAAAGTTATGGCAGTTTTAGTAGACAAAGGTCATGCAGTGCACGATTTCAGCGTGGCAGAAGTGAAGGAGCTATTAAATTCTGATTTTTTTTTTGTTTTGCTAGCAAAATCACCATGATTGTTTGTGTTTTAGTGTAGAATTTTTATTTATTTTCATTACTCTAGATTTTTCCTGATTTGTTTTTCATGGATTATTATAGTTTCCTTGATTTGCAGTGTGATTCAGAAATAGAGAGAACTTTGCGTAGGTTCAGGAGGGAAGCTTGGAGAAATTTTGAAGAGAACGATCCAGCTCTTGATCACTTATTTGCTAGTGATTTTGATTTAGAAGAGGAGGAAGTCATGGCTGGAAATCGAACTTTGAAAGAGCTTGATGCCCCTGATTTAAATCAACAACCCTTATGCATAATGTTCCCTACTTTAGATACTACCACTACTTTTGAATTAAAATCTGGACTAATACATCTTTTGCCCACTTTTCATGGCCTTACAGGTGAAGATCCTCACAAGCATCTGAAGGAGATTCATGTGGTATGCATGAGTATAAAACCCACAGGGGAGACTGAAGAGCAAATTAAATTAAGTGCCTTTTCGTTTTCTTTGAAGTATTCGGCTAAGGATTGGCTCTAGTATCTACCCTCCAGGAGTATTACCACATGGAACGAGATGAAGACGTTGTTTTTGGAGAAATATTTCCCAGCTTCAAGGGTGGTCAACATTTGAAAGAAATTAATGGTGTAAGGCAGCACAACAGAGAGTCCTTACACGAATATTGGGAGCGTTTCAAGAAATTATGTGCAAGCTGCCCCCATCATTAAATTAGTGAGTAACTACTTATTCAATATTTCTATGAAGGCCTTCTACCCACTGATAGGAGCATGACTGATGCCGCTAGTGGAGCAGCTTTGGTAGATAAAACTCCCGAGACCATGAGAAACTTAATTGCAAATATGGTGGCCAATTCTCAACAATTTGGCACTAGGTTTAACCCTCCGTCAAAGTATGTTAATGAGGTAAATATTTCCTCCCTTGAACAACAACTTGCGAGTCTAACTTCTCTTGTATGTCAAATGGCTGTAGGTAATATGCAAATGACAAAAGCTTGGGGGATTTGTTGTGTAGTAGAGCATCTAACCGATATGTGCCCAACTCTTCAAGAAGAGCCCATTGAGCAAGTGAATGCGGTAGGTGGTTTTCCTAGACAACCGCAAAGGAAATATGATCCCTATTCAAGCACGTATAACCCGGGATGGAGGGATCACCCCAATCTTAGCTATGGTAATCCACAAGTAAATCAGCCCACGACTCAAAACCGCCTAAGTTGCTCGTAATATAAACAGCCATACCCCCCTAGACAACAACTAGGCCAAACTTCTAATTCTGGTATGTCTTTAGAAGATATTGTTAAGTCTCTTGCCACTAATACTTTGCAATTTCAATAAGAGATGCAATAATTTCAACAAGAAGCGAGGGCCAGTATTCAAAGTTTGGACAATTAGATGAGCTAGATGGCAACCACAATTAATCGGCTAGAAGCACAAAGTTCAGGGAAATTACCCTCTCAAACGGTAGTAAATCCAAGAGAAAATGCAAGTGCAATCAGTTTGAGAAGTGGTAAAAAGGCTGAGATTCTAGTAAAGGCAGCCCCTGCATCATCAAAGCAAGAGAAGGAGAAAAATGTCGTTGCAGACATGGACGTTCCCAATGACGATGACATACCTAAGCGTAAGTTTCTACCTCTTTCTGATTATAAACCAGTACCTTCTTTTCCTCAGGCTTTAGCAGAATCTAGAAAAAGATGAACAAAATAAAGATTTATATGAGAATTTTCGTAGATGAGAGGTAAATATTCTAGTTTTAGATGCTATTAAACAAGTACCTCGTTATGCTAAATTCCTGAAAGAACTGTGTACAATTAAGAGGAAATAGAAACTTAAAGGATGTGAGAAGGTGAGAGTAGGGGAGAATGTTTCTGCAGTTATTCAAAGAAAACTCCCAGCGAAGTGCAAAGATCTAGGTAAGTTTTCTATCCCTTGTACGATAGTGATGAGAGCCATAAAATGCATCTCAACAGTGCTTAATTGTTAGCATTTTAGGGTTGATCTCGGTTTTAATTGCACTTTTATACATTAATAACTCTAAAGTGATATCCTTGGATTGTTGATCTATTTCGGTGCATTTTCAGGTACTTGGAGTTAAAAAATATGGAAAAGCAATCGTTATTTAAAGCGCAAAATTTCCATGCATAACGGAGTGTCGGAGTGGTTGCGGAGATTCAAAAATGAAGAAAAGCCACCTTCAGTGGGCGCCTAGGCTTGGACCTGTGAGGGCCTAGGCGCCCAGGACATGCATAAGATCAAGCACCAGCTAACGCCTAGGCGCCCACCAAGGAGGGCCGCGGTGCCCAGAACCTCCCCAACCTCAGCCTTCAGCAAGAACTGCGGTGCCTATAAGGCAGGGCTGTGGCGCCCAGAAGCACACCTCTCCAAAGACCAAGGCCAAGCCACAGCACCCACAACTAAAAGCTGAGGCATGCACTCGAAAGTTTGTCTCCGAGTTATGACCTAATTAGGACTTTAATGCTTATTTAAACCCTAGAACACCCTTGGAACTTTTCTAATATAAATAGATCACTTAGGGTTTGAGAGGGGGAGGATCGATGGAAGATCATTGAGAGGCCAGAGGCCGGGGAAAACATCATGAAGGCTGCCACACTTTCCCCCATGGCCAACAAATATCCAAGCAAGGCGAATGGATGAATCCCTAGGTGTAGTCGTTCTTATTTTCTAGTCTTGATTCATTGTAGTTTGGATTTATTATCAAAACATTGTTATGGTTTACTCTTTGATATAATTAGAAGATTTCCTCTTAATCCGGTGATTGCATGCTTCTCCTAGATATAAGTCTAGTCATGTTCTTCTTATGTCAATTTATTTAGATGTGATTGAGTCCGATAGATCTATCTTTTAGGTTTGTCCATTACTACGATATTGTCATTAAAGATATATTGTCGTTTCTTGATAAACATATAGGATAGGTCATGTGTACTTAATTCAAAAGAGTAATTCATATCAATTACATTAGGGTTTATATATGTTCTTTAATTGAATATTTTCCGATTGCTTGTTTAGGATGTGAAACTTGCAATCGAGATAAAAACAACTGAATCAAGATTGGAAGAAGGCAACGAACCTAGGGAGGATTCCCAAACCCTTGTTATTCTCTATTATATTTACACAATTATTTCACACTACTTCAAACACAGATTCTTTCCTTTGACTTTTATCGTTTTGTATTAAAATTTACATCTTCTCTTGTAGTTTGCTTGTCTCCCTGTGGAATCGACATCCCAAAGCTATACTACATCTACCGCATTATACTTTGGGCGTAATCAGATAGGTAACACTAGATTTGAGAATGCTATGCTAGATTTAGGAGCTTTTATCAATGTCATGCCATATTCTATATATGCTTCTTTGAAACTTGGACCTTTGAATAAAACTGGTATTGTGATTCAATTGGCTGATAGATTTAATGCTTATTCTAAAGGTGCAGTTGAGGATGTTCTTGTGCAAGTTAATGATTTGGTTTTCCCTCTTGATTTCTATGTGCTTGATATGGAGGATGGTGATGAAACTACTCCTATTTTGTTAGGAAGACCATTATTAAAGACATCC
>CM043704.1:41961038-41998538 GCA_023935145.1 Bretschneidera sinensis | reverse complement strand
ACCTCGATTGTTGAAAGTGTTATCACCAGCTGCAACTGAGCCTTCCAACTTACACAACATCCTTTTAAGTTGAAGAAGTAGGAGGTAATCGATCTTCTTTTATCTCTGTCAGCTCCATAGTCCGAATCTGCATAACCTTAAAGACAAATGGACTTACCTCTCTTCTCATAAATCAACCCTATATATGGGCTTCATTTCAAGTATCTCAGCAACCACTTCATCCCAAGCCAATGCTCCTTTCTGGGATTACTCATTAAACCTACTGAGAACACTTATTGCATGAGTAATGTCAGGTCTAGTGCTTACCATGGTGAACATTACTGAACCGATCGCACTAGAGTAAGGGACCTTTTCTATTTCCTTCTTCTCCACCTCCGATCTTGGACATTGATCGTTGGAGAACTTGAAATGACCAGCAAAGGGAACCTTCACTGGTTTGTTATCTTCTATAGAGAACTTAGATATCATCTTCTCTATGTAAGAAGTTTGAGAGATCTTCAATCTCTTTCTCTCCCTTTCCCAGATTATACACATCCCAAGGATCTTTTGTACATGGCCAAGATCCTTCGTCTTTAACTTCTCACTAAGTTGAGCCTTGAATTTTCTTATCCTCTTCATACTGCTCCCAACCAGCAACATATCATCAACATAGATCAAGATGATCACCACTTCCTTCACCTTGAGCCCCTTGTAATACAAGCACGAATCATAGTAGCTCCTTATGAAACCCAGGCTGGTTATAAAGGAATCAAACCTCTTATTCCATTGCCGAGGTGATTGCTTCAGGCTATATAGAGATTTCTTCAGTTGGCACACCAAATCTCCCTAGCTTCCTTCCTTATAGCCTTCAGGTTACCTCATGTAAATGGTCTCATCAAGCTCTCCATGTAAGAATGCTGTCTTCACATCCATTTGCTCGATTTCCCAATTGAATTAGACCACCAATGCTAACACTATCCTGATCGTCTTGTATTTCATAACCAGTGAGAAGATTTCGGTGAAATCTATGCCTTTCTTTTGTGTGAACCCTTTCGCCACCAGCCTAGCTTTATACCAGACTTTATCCCCTGGAATGGTCCTTTCTTTGATCTTGTAGATCCATCTACAATCCACAACTCTCTGTTTTTCTGGTTTGGGCACCAATTCCAAAGATTTGTTCTTCCTCAAAGAATCCATTTTTTCCTCCATAGCTAGCTGCCACTTTGACGAATCCTTACACTCCATAGCATCCATGTAAGTTTGTGGTTCAACCTCTCCTTCTGTCCAAGGAGCTGCTACACTAGCACCAGCAAAACCATATCTCAAAGGTGGTCTAACCCTTGTGAGCTGGTAGTCATTCTGACTTGCTGCATCAACCCCTTCCAGTTCAACCTCCTCTTGAGTTTCTTGAGCTTGGCCTTCATCAATGGGCTCTACCTGGTCCGACCCCTCTTGCTTTCCTTGCTCTATATGAACCGAATTCTCCTTAATGTGATACTCCACAAATTTTGGACTGGTTTGCTCACTAGCCCTTGCAGGGTTAGTTTTTTCCAAGTAGGGAAATAACAATTCATTAAAAATAACATCCCTACTTATTATGAGTTTTATTCCTTTTGGTTCTAAGGACTACAACCTATACCCCTTAACCCCTTCACCATACCCTAGAAACACACATTTTCTAGACTTTGGGTTAAGTTTATCATCCTTTTGATGTGCATATGCAGCACATCCAAATGTCCTAAGGTTATTCAACTCAGGGGGTTTTCCAGTCCACATCTCCATGGGAGTCTTAAGGTCTAAAGCCCTAGAGGGTGATCTATTAACCAAGTATGCAGCTATACACATAGCTTCCCCCCAAAAATATTTTGGTAAACCGGACCCAATCAACATGCACCTAACCTTTTTCATAAGGGTTCTATTCATCCTCTCAGTAACTCCATTTTGCTGAGGGGTTTTCATAACCATTCTATGTCTTAGAATGCCATTTAATTCACAGAATTTATCAAAATTCTTATTAAAAAATTCTAAGCCATTATCGGTTCTTAACACCTTAACTACCCTGACCATTTGAGTCTCCAGCAACTTTTTCCATACTACAAATTTATTCAAAGCATCCAATTTATTTTTAAGCAAATAAACCCAAAGCTTTCTTGAATAATCATCAATTAAAGATAGAAAGTAACATTACCTCCATGTGTTGGTGTCATTACTGGTCCCCAAAGATCCACATGGATGTAGTCAAGAATTCCTTTAGACTTATGCACTCCAATGTTGAAGCTGACCAGATGTTGCTTCCCAAGAATGCAACTCTCACAAAAATCCAGTTTTTCTACTTTGTCACCACCAAGTATACCATCCTTGCTGAGAACTTACAGGCCTTTTTTCCCTCATATGTCCCAAGCGAGTGTGCCAAAGGGCTGTATTCATCTCAGCCATCAAGCTTGCTGCTTAATCCTTGATTTCTGTCTCACCGATCATCTCATAAAGTTCTTTTTTGATTGCTACTTTGATCGCTATCAAAGAACCCTTGGTTACCTTGATCTTTCCTCCCTCAGCTTTGTATGTATACCCCATGGAATCTAGCTACCCCAATGAGATCAAATTCTTCCTTAAATCTGGGAGATACCTTACATTTTGCAACAGCCTTGTGACTTCATTAAACATCCTCAACTGGATGTCTCTCATCCCCTTCACTTGGCAAGAATCGTCATTCCCCAAGAAAAATCTTCCATCATTGGTCTCCTTGAAATTCTTGAACCATTCCTTATGAGGGCACATGTGATAAGTGCACCCAGAATCCAGAATCCATTTCTCATTGCCTTGCCTCCTGCTCACATTTGAGCACACAACAAGAACATCATCTTGCTATTCTCCTCTGGCAACCGAAGCATCTCCATTGTTGTTATGGCTTCTCCCTCTCTCATCCCACAACATTTTCTTGCAATCTTTCTTGAAGTGACCCTCCTTATTGCAGTAGAAGCATCGCCTTCCTCCAAACTTTGGTTTGGAATGCGATCTCCCATGGCTCTACCCTCTACCTCTTGATTTCTCCCGGTAGTTGCCATGAATGCTACTACCATTCTGAGTTGCTGGGCTTCCTCTTATGAACAGCCCTTCCCCACTTGATGCTTCCCTACCTCTTGGCTTTGAAATCATGAGCCCTTATAGCATTGACCAATTTTTTTTTGGTTAGTGTATCTCTTCCATATTCAATTGCATTAATTAAACTATCAAAACAATCAGGAAGAGAATTTAATAACATAACAGCTAATTGTTCATTCGAGAATTTAATACTATAACTAGCCAAATCTTGAACTAGTTTTTTAAAGACATCAAGATTATCTTGCAACTCTTTATTATGATCCATTTTAAAAGCAAGGATTCTTTTAGGAAGATAAATCTTATTGGGGAGAGTTTTGGTAAGAAACAACTCCTCTAGTTTCTTCCATATGACAGCAGGATCTTCCGAGTCTCCGCACTCCCTTGTGACACTATCCGACATGTGCAAGAAAATGGTGTTGTACGCCATCCTCTTCATCTCAATCCACTGGTCCTCCGAGATTCTTGCTGGAAAAGTATCATCTTCTCCAATAGCCAAGTCCACCTTCTGTTGTATAAGAACGACCTTGATCTTCCACTTCCACAGGGAAAAATCTCCCTTTCCATAAAACTTCTCAACAACGAAATTTGAACCCATCTTACGGAGATGATCCTAGATTTATGCAGCACCCACAAATGCTTGCTAACTTCTTCTAGACCTCAAGAACACGATCGAAGATTGATCTCAACACTGTTCTTGAATCACCCTCAAGAACACGATCTGATCTTGATCTTTACTCCATTCTTGAATCACCCAAGAAGTTTGTTCTTTAATTCTTGTAGTCTTGCTCTGATACCTTCTGTTCTTGCTCCGATACCCAGCTGTGCATGCTCTAATACCACTTTTTGGAAACCACCTTGGATGATGCCCAAGAGGTGATCTTCCAAACACCCAAGTCTAGAATGACTTGTAAAGAAAATAGACAGCAACCAATCAAAGTAAGAAAGAAAAGAACACAAGAAATTTGTTATCGAGGTTCAGCAATATGCCTACATCCCCGTGAGCTCCTCCGAGCTCTCTACACTATCTTATGAATGGAGTTCTTTACAATCAGCAACACTTTTTCAAGAATCCACAAGTTTTTGAAGGAACAAAGAAGAAGAAGAAACAGAAAGTGATAAGAACTAACCTTGGAATTTTCCCAAGAAAATTCCCCTTACAAGCCCTTGAATCCCCTTTCTATTCTACTCTCTCTCTTCTAAACAACCAGCCTTACAAATGAGTCTCTCTTGTTTTGTGTCTTTGCACTCTTACAATTCCCTTTCAATCATAAGTTTTCACAAGTTCTTTCACAATGAAGCTAGGTGATCATTTATATAGTGCACCAACTTCTTGACCAATCTTGAGGGTCAATATCCACCCTTAGATCTTGAGAACTAATCATCCATAGCCCTTCATCCATCCTTAGTAAAGCTGTGCATTTTAAACATGTCTCACGCACCTAACACAAGGCTGAACCAAAAGGACCATGTGTGCTGTAGCCTGGAGCAGGGCACACTTGAAGGTGGAGCCTGGAACAAGGTGTGATAAGGATTCATAATATCTATATGTTTGTTATATTTCCTCATGTTTTAATGGTTATAAATGCTTAAATCTTGGATTTTGATTATGTTTCGTATTTTGTGGAGTAGATTGAGGAGTTATATCAAATTAAATTCAAAATCAAGAGATTTGGAGAGGAAAAATCGGAGCTCAAAAAGATATACATTCCAGAAGTGGTTTTTGCTTAAAGCGTGGGCACGTCCTATTTCCCAGAATGTTCACAGAAGCAGTCAGTAGATAAAGCATGAGCATGCCTTACTGGATCCGAGGTTCCGAGGTTCTGACCTAGGGTTACGAATTTGTTGGGGAAAAAAGGATATGTATGACAGTTGGAAAGATTTAGTTACCCATTCTTACCTTTAGGAAAGTATTTGCCAAGACTCCTTATGAAGACAGGATTTCTTTTAATTAGTTTCCTTATCTAGGTAGGGTAACTATTATTAGAGGGAGTAACTATTATAAATAGGAGAGGGATCTCTCGTAGAGAGGAAGCTTGCAGCCCTAGAGGCACAGATTATTCACAAGAAAAATTCCTCTTCTCTTTTCTTTAAGCGTTCTTTTAATTATGAGTAGCTAAATACTTTTCTTCTAGCTGAAGGATAATTGAAGTTTTGGTTCTTCAAGAATTGTGAGATCTAAATAATTTTCATTGCTCTTTTATTTCTTCACTATTTATATATCTTCTGTATTTATTAAAAATTATTGTCTTGGTTGATTGATGCAAAGGGCCCGTTATTCAATTATCAGATCAATAAATTGCCATTTAGAACTTTAAATCCATAATTTTTTAAATGCTCTAATATTAGTGGTAAAATAACAAAGTTGATTATAAAGAGATTTTCGATTTATGTTATGGAGATATATAACCTAGTCCAAATGAATCGAGCTTGTGTATTTGTTGGCTAGAATTGGTAGTCTCTTTAATTATTAATGTTGTATATAGATTAAATCCTAAGAGCTTGTTTAGGGTTGTTTATTAACAAGGGAAGTAACCAAAGAGCTTGTTTTGGTTATCGAGAAAGTAAGGAGAGATAGGTTGTTACAGCTTGTTAACAACCATAACCAATTTAATGAAGAATAGAAGATTTTATCCTTGTATCTGTGATCAATTCTCTAAACCAATTCTGAAATTATACCTTTGGCTGGATATTTTCATGATATTGATTTATCTTTAGTTTTTAGTTGATTATAATTGATTTCTCTTTTATATATCTTCTATATTTCAAACCCTCCTTTTCTTTGTTTTAATTTTCATTAAAATAAATTTACCCAATCCCTGTGGATACGACCTTGCGCGTCACTATCATAATTTGTATTTTTCGAGAGTGAGAATTTTATTATTTGTTGGATTCGACACCCATCAAATTTTTGGCACTATTGCTGGGGATTGGTGTTAATTAGATTTATTTTAATACTTCGTTCTTCTCGTGCAGGTGAACTCCAATACGATCTTGAGATTGAGAAGACGGCTCGAAAGTTGAGGAAGGAAGCTAAATTGCGTGATAAACAAGCATCTTCATCCTCACCCCCCGAATTTAATTTAGTACCTGACTTAGTTGATTCATCTAGTGATTCTGAAATTAAAGAAGCAATGGCCAATCAAGAGAGAACTTTAAGGGAATTGGCTACACCAAATGTAAATCAACAGCCACTCTGCATTACATATCCAGCTTTGGAAGTGGGTTTTGAGCTAAAATCTGGATTGATCCATTTGCTCCCAACTTTTTGTGGTTTGAGAATGAAGATCCTCACAAACATCTGAAGGAATTCCATGTGGTGTGTTCAAGCATGAAACCACAAGGAGTAACCGAAGAATAAATCGAATTACATGTTTTTCCATTCTCGTTAACTGAAAAAGCAAAGGATTGGTTATTTTATTTGCCCCCTGGCTCTGTAACCACATGGATGGAGATGGTGAGATTGTTTGTTGATAAATTTTTTCCTATATCACTAGCTGCTGGCATTAGAAGGGAGATATGTGGAATAAAACAAAAAGATACAGAGACCCTTCATGAGTATTGGGAAAGATTTAAGCAACTCTGTGCAAGCTACCCACAACATGGAATTTCTGAGCAACTCCTCTTTCAATATTTCTACGAAGGGCTCCTACCCATGGAAAGAAAGATGATGGATGCAGCGAGTGAAGGTGCCATAGTGAACAAAACTTCTCGTGACGCTAGAGATTTGATCTCCATCATGGCCGCTAACTCACAACAATTTGGATTCAGGCAGGACACATCTCCAATAAGGGTGAATGAGGTAAGTATATCTTCTATTGCAAATCAAATATCCAATCTAACTTATATTGTTCAACAGTTAGCTGTAGGAAATATGCAACAAGTGAAAGCTTGTGGGATTTGTGCTACCATCAGTCATCCAACTGACATGTGCCCTACACTTCGAGATGATTCCTATGAGCATACCAATGCAGCTGGAGGATTTCTAGGACTACCACAAAGGAAATATGATCCCTATTCAAATACCTACAACCCAGGATGGAGGGATTTTCCAAATTTCAGCTATGGAGCAAGACCATAATTCCAGCACTTTCAGCATAGACCACCTGTTCCACCACCACAACAAACTTCCACAAGTTCAAGTATGTCTCTAGAATAAATTATTAAATCACTTGCAACTAACACACAGAAATTTCAACAGGAACCAAGAACAAGCATTCAACAACTAAAGAATCAAATGAGTCAACTGGCATCTTCTGTGAACTGATTGGAATCTTAAGGAAAATTTCCCTCACAAACTATTGTTAACCCAAAACAAAATGCTAGTGCAGTTACCTTGAGAAGTGGGAAGGAGTTGAAGGAACCCAGTAAGGCAGCACGTGGAGAAGAAATTGAAAAAGAAGCAGTTTCTCCTCAACCTCAAACTGACCAACCTAGAGGACTCAATAATGAACAACCAAAGGCATTAGTGACAAATCCTCCCTTTCCTATTAGATTGACTAAATCCAAGAAAGAAGAGGAAGAGAAGGAAATTCTTGAAACTTTTCGCAAGGTTGAGGTAAATATTCCCTTACTTGATGCAATTAAACAAGTGCCTCGATATGCTAAATTTCTCAAGGAGTTGTGCACCAACAAGAGGAAGTTGAAAGGTAATGAAAAGATAAGTATGGGGGAAAATGTTTCAGCCGTCCTCCAGAAAAAATTACCTCCAAAATGCAAGGACCCATGTATGTTTTCTATCCCTTTCAAACTAGGTGATGCTAGGATTGAGAAAGCAATGCTAGATCTAGGAGCTTCAATAAATGTCATGCCTCTCTCTATTTATTCATCTTTGAATATTGGTCCATTAAAAGAAACAGGTGTGATTATTCAACTTACTGATAGATCTAATGTATATCCTTAAGGAGTCTTGGAGGATGTCTTAGTACAAGTTAATGGGTTAGTATTTCCCACTAATTTTTATGTTCTTGACATGGAAGAATATGACTCTTCTAATTCAACAATAATGTTATTAGGAAGGCCATTTCTAAAAACATCTAAGACAAAAATTGATGTGCTTGATGGTACACTCACAATGGAATTTAATGATGAAATTATTAAATTCAATATTTATGACACCATGAGGTACCCTAATGATGTGCCTTCTATTTTTGTTATGGATGTTATTGACCCATTGGCACAGGAAATCTTTGATCTAATTGATGATGATAAGCTAAAAGTTACACTTAGCAGGCATTTCACTCTTGAAGGGCTACAGAAGATCATTAGGAAGTTTGTGTTGGATTCCGACCTGCAAGATGCAATCTACGAATTGGAATCACTTAAACTTGTAAGGTATGATGTGTCTTACATTGAGTTACCTCTTTCTCACAAAAAACTTTTTCCTTCTACTGTGCAGGCACCGAAATTAGAATTGAAACCCTTACCAGATCATCTGAAATATGCATTTTTGGGAGAAGGAGAAACTTTTCCGGTGATAATCTCAAACAAACTCTCCATATTAGAGGAAGAAAAGTTGATTCGGATGCTTAGAGAGTATAAAGAGGCTATTTGTTGGACTATAGCTAACATTAAGGGATTGAACCCTTCCGCATGCATACATAGGATACTATTAGAGGAAGATTGTAAGCCTTCTAGAGAAGCCCAACGCCGGCTGAATCCACTAATGATGGAAGTGGTAAAGAAAGAAATTTTGAAACTTCTCGATGTAGGTATGATCTATCCAATTTCAGACAGTAAATGGGTAAGTCCAGTTCAGGTTATGCCAAAGAAAACAGGTATAACAATAATAAAAAATCCTAATGGTGAGTTGGTGCCCACTCGAATTCAAAACGGGTGGCGGGTTTGTATAGATTATAGGAAGCTAAATGTATCAACTAGAAAAGATCACTTTCCTCTTCCATTTATTGATCAAATGCTTGAACGTTTGGCTGGTCGTACTCATTATTGTTGTCTAGATGGTTATTCAGGTTTTCATCAAATCCCAGTCGCACCGGAGGATCAAGAAAAAACCACCTTCATATACCTGTTTGGCACTTTTGCATGCCATCGAATACCATTTGGACTTTGCAACGCTCCTGCTACATTTCAAAGGTGTATGGTTAGTATATTTTTAGAGTACGTAGAAAACATCATAGAGGAATTTATAGATGGTTTTATAGTCTATGGTGATTCTTTTGATACTTGTTTAACTAACCTTGCAAAAGTTCTTAAAAGATGCATAGAAACAAACCTTGTCCTGAATTATGAAAGGTGTCACTTTATGGTTGATCAAGGTATTATTCTAGGCCATATTGTATCTTCTAAGGGAATTGAAGTTGAACGGCGCTAATTATCCGGCCACCGAATTGGGATCTTCCATTCGAAATCATGTGTGATGCAAGCAATCATGCAGTTGGTACCGTTCTTGGACAACGAGTTGGACGAGTTTCTCATGCCATCTACTATGCTTCAAGAACACTTGATAATGCGCAGAGGAACTATTCAACCACAGAAAAAGAACTTCTAGCTATTGTTTTTGCTTTAGAAAAATTTTGTCCATATTTACTTGGCACTAAAGTAATTGTTTATTTTGATCATACAGCTCTCAAGTATTTTCTTCCAAAGAAGGAGGCAAAACCCAGACTCATTCGGTGGATACCTTTGCTACAAGAGTTCAATTTGGAGATACGCGATAAAAAAGGTGCTGAGAATTTGGTCGCCGATCATCTCAGTAGATTACCCACAAATGAAGAACCATCACCATTACAAGATAACTTTCCATATGAGATAATATGAGTATCTCTTTTCTATTGAAAAGTCAATCCCTTGGTATGCTGATATTGTTAATTATCTAGTTACTAGAAAACTGCCAGATGATTTGTCTAGAGCTCAAAGAGATAAAATCAAAAGTGATGCTAAATATTATGTTTGGGATGATCCTTATTTGTGGAAACACTGCTCTGATCAAATTATTCGAAGGTGCATCTCTCAACAAGAAACTCCTTCCATTTTGAAATTTTGTCATTTATATGCATGCGGAGGACATTTTGGTCCCAAAAGAACAGCTTGTAAGGTGTTAGAATGTGGATTGTTTTGGCCTACTTTGTTTCGTGATTCATATATGTTTTGTAAAGCATGTGAACAGTGTCAGAAAATTGGAAATTTAGGGCATAGAGACCAAATGCCACTCACCCCTATTCTTGTTTGTGAAATATTTGATGTGTGGGGTATTGATTTCATGGGCCCTTTTCCTTCTTCTCATGGTAATGTTTACATCATTCTTGCTGTGGATTATGTTTCAAAATGGGTAGAAGCTAAGGCTACTCAGACTGACGATACTAAAGTTGTTGTAGGTTTTGTCAAATCTCATATTTTTGTCAGGTTCGGGACACCAAGAGCTATAATCGGTGATCGTGGGACTCATTTTTGCAACAGAGTAGTGGGGGCTTTATTCAAGAAATATAATGTTACCCATCGCATCTCCACTGCTTATCATCCGCAAACAAATGGGCAAGCTGAAGGATCTAATAGAGAGATCAAGTCCATACTCGAGAAAACTATCAGCCCAAATAGGAAGGATTGGAGTATGCGGCTTGATGATGCACTATGGGCCTACCAAACAGCCTACAAGACCCCCATAGTTATGTCTCCTTACTGTTTAGTATTTGGCAAACCATGTCATCTCCCAGTCGAACTAGAACACAAGGCACATTGGGCTGTCAAGCATAGCAACATAGGAATGGATTAATCAGGCGAACAAAGGAAATTACAATTGCAACAGCTGGAGAAAATCCGCAATAATGCCTATGAAAGTTCGAGAATATACAAAGAAAAGTCCAAAGCCTTTCATGATCAACTGATTTCTAGGAAAAAAATTTCTATTCGTCAGAAAGTTTTACTTTATCACTCTAGACTGAAGTTATTTCTTGGTAAATTGCGTTCCAAATGGGTAGGTCCTTTTGTTGTAACTAATGTATTTCCTCATGGTGCAGTTGAAATACAAAGTTCGAATACAGGTAAAACTTTTAAGGTCAATGGTCATCATTTGAAACCTTTTTATGAATGTTTTCAAGTGTATAATGTTGATCAAATTATTTTGGAATGTCTGACTTATAGCGATTAAGAGGTGGCAACGTCTAGCCAAAGACGTTAAAGAATGGCGCTTTTGGGAGGCAACCCAACTTTTTGTCTTATTTTCCTTGTTTTCTTTTCTTTTTCTCTTATTTAGATTATTTTTAGTTTTTTTTATCATTTTTCGGAGTGCATTTGATTTTCTTTCCAATTTCTTTTTCGCAGAAGATGATTTTCGTAACCCGTGGGCACGCCTTATGAAAAATCTTGAATCCTGGAATTGGGCAACAAACCAGAAGAAATCTTTGAATACAACGTGCCCACGCCTTATTCCAATTGTTCTCCTTACATGGGATTCACACCACCTTCACCCCCAAGCACGTGACTGATATCTCGGTTGATGCTCAACATTTTCAGGGGAGTTTTCTACTTACTCTTGTTCTTTTATAAGTTTTAGAGCATCTATTTTTGATACATTGAGGACAATGTATGGATTAAGTGTGGGGGAGGGTCTTTGACATATGAATTTGATTTTACTTTGAACTTCACTTTTAGCTCCATTTTGATCAATTTTTGCGTCATTTTTCAAGAAAATTTTCAAAAATCCAAGTGACACTTTAGTTCTTATTTTTGATCATTCTCTTCTAAATTCTAGATTCTGTCGATGCTTGTCTTAAATGATCTGGATTATTGTGAACTATTGAGATAAATTGAGGCATAATAAGGGATTAGCATGAATGGTTGAATTCTTATTTACTACACAGTGATTAATTGCTCTTGATGATTGATTGAATGAAAAATGTGTGGGATCTAATGCACATGACCCTTTTTGTGCGCTTTTGAGCCAATGAGCATTCATATTATATTATGCTCCATTTTCTTAATTGAGTGATTGTCATACATAGTTGATTTTTCTAGAACTTGCTTTGTTATGCATGTTAGGAGACTACATTGTTGAATTGGATGCATTAAATTAATAAAGGCATTTAGGTGGAGCCATTTAGCTTTCTTAAAAAGCATAGCTTGATTTTTACCTTAGAAAGCCAATTTTGAACCTTGGCCCTTTTGTTGGAAGTTAACCATGGTATAAGCAATGCCAACCCATCCTTTTGTCGATTTTCCTCTTTTGAACCTTGAATTGAAGGATCGTACTAGCTTATTCGCATGAAGCTTCAAATTATCTTTGAAAGGATTGAAAGATGATGGGAATAAAGTGATTCAAGTTACAAGTGTCTTGGCTTTTATTAAAAAAAAAAAGAGAAAAGAAAAGAAAAAAAAAGGCAGCCAGAAAAAAAAGAAAAGTTGTGCAATTTCAATTGTTTGGAAGTGAATTGATTGAGAAAAACATCTGACATTATTGAGTTGTGCTTTGTGTGGACAAGTTGGTACAATTCCTTTGATAAAAGTACCTAAAAATTCCTTCTCACCATACCTTACCTAAGCCCCGTTACAACCCATTTAAGACCCTTAGATTCTTTGCATTCAATTTAATCCATTGATATAATATATTAGCAAGCTTATGGTAAAGATCTTCTATGTTTTGACTTGAGAGTTCATTGATACCCTAAATACTTTGAGTGTATTGAGTGAATCCAATGAGAGGGTGTTAGATTCTACTGCATTTTGATTTCGAGAAGATCATTGAGGTGATTGTTCATGGGTGTGGTTTATAAGAATTTACTCTATGAAATTGTTCATTTCTTATTTGTCTTTTGATTTAAATCTTTAAGGCATGATAATTTGGATTATAGAGGATAAGTAAAGCTAGAAGAAGGAATGATGATGAGAAAAGGTGACGAACTTGAGCTATTGTATGCTTAAGGACAAGCATTGTTTAAGTGTGGGGGAATTTGATAAGGATTCATAAAATCTATATGTTTGTTATATTTCCTCATATTTTAATGGTTATAAATGCTTAAATCTTGGATTTTGATTATGTTTCGTATTTTGTGGAGTAGATTGAGGAGTTATATCAAATTGAATTCAAAATCAAGATATTTGGAGAGAAAAAAATCAGAGCTAAAAAATATAGACATTCCAGAAGCGGTTTTTGCTTAAAGCGTGGGCACATCCTATTTCCCAGAATGTTCACAGAAGCAGTCAGCAAATAAAGCGTGAGCGCGCTTTACTGGATCCGAGGTTCTGACCTAGGGTTACGAATTTGTTGGGGAAAAAAGGATATGTATGACAACTGGAAAGATTTAGTTACCCATTCTTATCTTTAGGAAAGTATTTGCCAAGACTCCTTATGAATGCAGGATTTGCTTTTAATTAGTTTCTATATCTAGGTAGGGTAACTATTATTAGAGGGAGTAACTATTATAAATAGGAGAGGGATCTCTCATAGAGAGGAAGCTTGCAGCCCTAGAGGCACAGATTATTCACAAGAAAAATTCCTCTTCTCTTTTCTTTAAGTGTTCTTTTAATTATGAGTAGTTAAATACTTTTCTTCCAGCTGAAGGATAATTAAAGTTTTGGTTCTTCAAGAATTGTGAGATCTAAATAATTTTCATTGCTCTTTTATTTCTTCACTATTTATATATCTTCTGTATTTATTAAAAATTATTCTCTTGGTTGATTGATTCAAAGGGCCCGTTGTTCAATTATCAGGTCAATAAATTTCCATTTACAACTTTAAATCCGTAATTGTTTAAATGTTCTAATATTAGTTGTAAAATAACAAAGTTGATTATAAAGAGATTTTCGATTTATGTTATGGAGATATATAACCTAGTCTAAATGAATCGAGCTTGTGTATTTGTTGGTTAGAATTGGTAGTCTCTCTAATTATTAATGCTATCGATAGATTAAATCCTAAGAGTTTGTTTAGGGTTGTTTATTAACAACGGAAGTAACCAAAAAGCTTGTTTTGGTTATCGAGAAAGTAAGGAGAGATAGGTTGTTTGAGCTTGTTAACAACCATAACCAATTTAGTGAAGAATAGAAGATTTTATCCTTGTATCTGTGATCAATTCTCTGAACCAATTCTGAAATTATACCTTTGGCTAGATATTTGCCTGATATTGATTTCTCCTTAGTTTTTAGTTGATTATAATTGCTTTCTCTTTTATATATCTTCTATATTTCAAACCCCCCTTTTCTTTGTTTTAATTTTCATTAAAATAAATCTACCCAATCCCTGTGGATACGACCTTGCTCGTCACTATTACAATTTGTATTTTTCGAGAGTTAGAATTTTATTATTTATTGGATTCGACACCCATCACTTTCTTGATGAGGTAAAGAAATTTTGGGGACGAAATTTTTATAAGGTGGGTAGAATTGTAATACCCATATTCGTAAAGTAAGGGTAAAGACGTAATTTAATAAATATGACATGAAATTAAAATAATATATATATATATATATGCGTGAAGGATTTAGTATTGAATAAAATAATTATTTAAAAAATGGATGCATGGGGACGTAGTCACAAAGGAAATGAAAAACAAAAAAAAAAAAAAAAATTGGATGCATATAGTTTGAAAAGGAGAAAAAAAGGTTTTGTTTTTCTTAAAAAAAAAACTTGCCAGCAGGTGTTGCCAACTACTGCCAAGGGAAGAAGGAATGTTGCATGTAGGACACATGCACAATTTCGTGGTAACGAGAGGAAGAGCTTAGACTGTTATATATATATAATTTAAGTTATATTAGTTATTCATTTCCAAATCCCGTTTGGTTTCTTTCTTTTACAATTCAAACTACTATATTTCTCTAAATACTTAGGGACCGAAAGAAAGGTTGAAAAAGCAAAATTTTGAAGGGATTTACGAGAGAATTTTATAGAGAATCACGACAAGTGCTAAGAAAAACAAAAGATAATAACATGAAGTCCATTTTTGAAATTTAGCATAAATAAAATTTCTCGGAATTCAAAGTGAGAATTTTCAAAAAGTGTAAATTAGGAAGAATTGAAGAATAAATTAGAAATTTAATATAAATATTATATCAGGTGTTGATGATCAGCAACAGAGGGCAATTGCTGAGAGGAACGGGAAAGGTAAGGAGGTGATCCACGGGTAGCTCTAAGTACTACATGGTGAGTTAGATTTACTTTAAGTAATCTAGATAAAAATGAAATATCTAGTGATAATATTAAAATAAATTGTTAACTTATACTTTGGTGATAGATGAAATATTGGTTGATAGGTGTGATAAGAATAGTGGATATGTAGAGAATTATTTTATGAGAAATAATATTTTTTGGAATAATAAGTTGATTTAATAATAAAAGCGATAAGTGAAATTCTTGATGAGCTATGGTTGATGTTTTGATATGATTTATGAGGAGATGAAATTTAGTGGATATTGACAAGCTATGATTGATGATTTAAATGTGATTTATGAGGAGAGAAATTTAGTAGATTTTTTCAAATAATAATTTGAGAATAATCAGGATAGCTAATTTAAATATTTGAATTCATGTTTGTTTTTATTTTATTGTTCTTTAGCATATTTCATATCATTGTTCATATGAATATGCATGAAATAAAAGAACCGGGAGGGGGCCGATCTAATTGAAAAACTGGGACAGCCGTTATATGCTAGAAATAAATGAAAATCGTGACAACCGATATATGATGGAAATAATTACCGTGACAGCCGGTATATGCTAAAAATAAAGAACCGAGAGGGGGCTGGTCTAAGATAAAAGCATGTCGACATGTGGGAAGACGTTCCCTAATAATAATTCATGCATTGCATCTGTTTTAAATATTGATTGTATTACTAAAATGTTGGGGTGTTGTTTGTTATTGTAAATTTATTTATAGGTGAATGAGTCTCACAGAGAGATAGTTATGGTGAGAAAGAAACATAGAAATATGATATAATAAGAACCATCTAAATAGTAGACTTTATGTTGTGAACCTCATAACGAGGTAATTATAAGATAATTGATGGTCTTAAGGTGAACCAATATATAAGAAGAAGAGATTGATAGAGAATGAGACTTATGGTATGTGTAGTGATAGTAGAATGCTATTATCAAGTTGTATGAGATATAAATGATTAATTATTGAAAGACCATTTATACAAATTGAATACTTCTAGTAAATTTAATTCACTAAGCTTGTGAAGCTCATCCCTCATTGTACAATGATTTGAGGTAGCAGACAGGACAAATAGTTTGGTGAGTTGAGATTCAGATGAAATCATTATCTATAAGCCACGTACGTGTCCACATCCTCAGACTAAGGAGAAAATAAAATAAAAATTTATATGTAAATATTTATGCATTTTACATTGTAAATAATGTTTAAGTCAAGATCAGAATGATGTATCTCCCTTGTTGAGGGTTGAGAATTGATGTAAAATTTTCTATTGGTATTATTTTTATTGTTGCATATATGTGTCATGCTGGGATTTTCAAAATGTGATGACACCGTCTCAAGGGTGGCCAACCCGGGATGGGTCGTACATTCATCGTCTTCAGTTATTGTCCCTTTTATCGGGGGTCTATCTTAGTATGTTCCTCTCTTTACACTCAGGGCTTCTTTTGTGTTTCAAACTTCGTCTCGGAGGAGGATTATGCCTTGAATCGATCTTGAAAATTTTCCTTAGGTATCCTCTCTGAATCAAACTCTCAATTTCATCCTTCAAATGTCTGCACTCATCTGTGTCATGGCCATGGTCTTTATGGAAACGACAAAAACGACTCATATCTCTCTTGTTGAGATGGATCTTGATTTTGGGAAGCCATTTAATGACGTATTGATTAGCTATTTCCATCAGGAGGTCCACCCTTAAGATATTGAGAGAGGTGCATCTCTCAAATCCCCGATGAGCTCTTGATTTTTCATTTTTACGCTCATCACCTTGACATCCTTTCTTCTGGTCATTCTTTGGCTTAGACTCTTTTGGTTTTTTTTTCTTCTTTCATGTCAAGGCTTCTTCCCTTCGTTTACGAAAGGCTTAGTTCTCTTTGGCTATCACAAATTTTTCAGCCTTGGCCAACAAGGACGACATAGTGTGCAACAAGTTCTTTGAAAGATAGTGGCTGAAGTCGGAGGCCTAAAGAATATTGATGAAGGCCAGAACAGCCACTTTTTGATCCAAGTCCTTTACTTGCACCATGGTCGAGGTGAATCGAAAAATACAGTCGTGAAGGGTCTTCTCGACATTCTGAGTTATACTCAACAAGCTTTCAGAAAGTCCTTTTCAGACCTCGGTTACTAAAGAAATGCATTGTGAACTGTTCATTGAGCTCATCGAATGATTTAATCAAGCTTGATGGCAACCTTGAAAACCACTTTCTCGCTGTCTCACATAGTGTTATCAGAAATGCTCGACACAATGCCATCTTTGAGTGACCATAGAGGAATATTAGGGACTTGAATGTCTCAAGATGGTCTATGGAACACGTATTCCCTGTATAAGGCTCAATTTACGACATCTTTAAGGTGGGCGACATTTTCTCATCCATGAGCTTTTTGGAAAAATGATGTTTCTTCAAGTGGCCTTTATGGAAAGCCCAATGCGCTTGTTCATCTTTTTCAACTACCTTTTTTTTTTTTTACCTCTGATTTGTCTTGACCTTATTTCTTTTTGGACAGATGAGTTTGATATAAACTCGTCATCTCGCCCTGAGTGGTGAGGACTTCGTCGAGCACTTGTCGATTTGGTTCCATTCTTTCAGTCGGATGTCCACAACTTTTGTTTTGAGCAGGTCGGTCATACCTCCTACCGGAGCTTACTTCTCCTGGTCGAATACCCAGACTTTGAGGTGCGACATCAGTGGTTTTTCTAGCCATAGTGGCTATTCAGGCCGGTGATTGATGGCACCAAGTTCTACTCGGCTCAAGGGCCAATTGCTCTTCCATCAAAGGTGGTGGTGGAGGTAACTCAGCGGGATTGATGGTGTTGATCTCGGAGGTCTTGTGAACTATACTTCTTAGTCTAGGGGGAGCTGAATGTGGAGGTGGATTCCTCTTGGGCGACATCTTCCAACAAATATATCACTTATACATTTATCACAAATGACACCAATTCTGTTGATGCCGAAAATAAGTTGAATCCACAAGGGTTGGGTCTATGAGTCGAGTTTGACTTGGTACCCTTATGATTGGTCCAAACTTGTCTGGTCTACCTTAAGCTGGTCTAGTTTGGTTTGAGTTTTTCTGGTCTTGTCTAAGCTAGTCCGAGGTACCTGAAAAAGAAGTCGACTCAAACTGTTTTTCTTCGGGAATGACCTTCCGATGCCTAAGTCAGAGTATGACCAAGAGCGAGGTGAAAGTACAAAATATGTAAGGAATGAGTTACCATAAATGAAGCCCACATTTATAGAGCTCAGGATGAATAAGATTACTAGTTTGCCTTTGGTGCAAGTACCATTGTGCCCTTGAGGTTTCCAGGTGTCATCTTTTGGTAAAGTGGTATAATATTTGACCCACATCAATCCCAAACATCTGAAAATTTTGGTTGACCTTGTCGAGAAATCCTCTGATCTGATATTTGATTCTGTTTAAATCTGGAATTTTTGTTGTTTTGATTGTTTGATCTCTATTTGAGGTTAGCTAAATTGACGTGTTTTAGGTGAATGCTTGGTAGGGGAAAATTTGAGTTACTATCAGGGATACAGTATTAGTAGTACCTTGGTGTGATCTTACTAAATTATGAAAGAGTAGAGTTTTGAGATTTTCAGGTATTTTTGACTCGTTAAAGATGGTGTAAGTGGAGTAATTCTCAATTAGATTGTGTCTAGTAGACTTAACCAATCATGAGTTAATATTTCAAAATTTATTAAATAATTGATATTTTAAAATTGTTTGCAATCATGTGGTAGACAGTCTCACCAAGAATCAAATGCCCGGAGGCATGTTTTGTTGCTTACATATTTTCTCATTTTTCTAGGGGATTTTCGAGCACTTGAATGACAACCTTCGATTCAGTTTGAAAGATAGGCATTATTTTTTTTTTGCTGTTTTATATCTAACAATTTGTGGTTTTGGAAGATGGTTTTGGTCCTTTCATTATTTTAAGGTCTACCTAGGAGCATATGTGGTGAATGCTTGTTTTTTGGGCCTCCAAATGAGCAGGTAGGCATAAGACATTTATAACGTTCTTGGTATTTGGGTGAAGAAAAATATTTACGAGAAATTACTGATGGTCTTTTGCGGCTCAGGTAAAATCAAATAAAGTTCATATAGTTTAAAAAAATTGTAATTTCGATAAACAAATAGATTTTTTATCCATCAACAACTCATATTATTCCGACAGTAATAAACTGAATGTCAATTTATCTTTTATTTATATGTAAAACTTTTTTCTTAAACAAACTATTTATACATAAAACCTAACAATTCACAATTTAATCGAAATAGACCCATCATAATTAATGTTCTAATCATAAAAACATAAATCTCACACTCCACAATAAGCCTTTAGAGCAGATTTAGCTATTAAACCGGCCTCCGTATTATAGAAATCGAGGAATTTGATGTGATCAAAAGGCTTAAACAACAAGGGGTGTTCTTCATTGATTAGCTCTTCTGGTGCTTTTATTATGTAACCTTCTTTAGGGATTGAAAATAATCCGACCGAGTACCTTGCATCATTTCCGCTCATCATGACACGATGATATGGTGAGTGCAATCCACCATTTAGATATGCCTACAAAATAGTCAAGGATAACAAATGGAATCAAGGATCAATAGGGTTTTAACTTAATTTTTTTGTTGGCAATATCATGAGAAGAGTAGAGATATTGAAAGCAACTTACATAAAGATAATCCCCAACCATGAAAATTAAAGAATCCGGTAAGAGTTTCACGTTAATCCATTCGCCATCTTTGGTCTGTACCTCTAAGCCATCGACTTGATTTTGACATAATATGGTCACAATGGTCTTATCTGTGTGAGCTTTTAGACCAAATTTTGTCTCAGTGGTTTTAGGTCCTTTGTATTTCATGACTCTTAAAAGGTAATTCGTGGAGTCCATATGTTCATCCATGTATTTCTCAAGGCCAAAACTCTCAAAAATCATTCTTCTAATTGTTTGATTCAATTCTGAAACTTCTTCTACGAAGGATTGTATTGTATTGCTGCCAAAAATAAATAGTACTTTATGTTAGTTTAAATAAATCTGTTATTCTTCAAAAGGAAGAGTTGATAAGTAAGAGATGATACAAATCCATTGTTTCCCATAGTGAAAAAGGTAAAACTTTAGAGTATAAAAAAAATTGGATCCTTTTTTTCCGAATTTCAATTTTTTTTGAGATGGGTCAATTAGCTATCTATTTCTTTAGCATAAATAAGAATGGAATAAGTCATCAAACCTGAAATTGGTGTTTCCTTCAGGCCACAAGATATTAGTGAAGTCTTCGACTTTTTGAGTAATCTTTGCATCATCGATGCCAACGCTCTCATATAGAGGCAACGTAGGGTCTTGTCCACAATAGCCATAAAAGGGCTTTTTAGAAACATTTTGCATTTTGGTTTGTAAAGGGAGATCGAAAAGCTCTTCCGAGGCTCCAAATACTGCCTTTCGAAGCTCTGGAGGAACCTTATCAAACCGAGCCTCAAAGCAGCCATACTCTTCGAGTGCTCGCCGGACTTGGCTTCTCACTGAATCCCATTCAGAAGTTCCTGGTTTTAGGTCTTGCTCAGAGAAATCTATCATTGGAAGCCTGAGATGTGTTTTTGAGGTCATTTGCTTTATTTTGGAAAATAGTTTCTTTCGTTTCAAGTGTTTCGGAATAGCATTTGAATCTTAAAGCCAATTTATGCAGTTTCTTGGTTACCTTGAGTTGTAAGGGGACAAATGAAGGTCATGAATTCTTTACTTTTAATTCTTTTTTTATTTTGTTGTTGTTTTAAATTGAATGGATTGAGACAATAAAAGCCAACAAATGGACTGGGATTGTAGAAAAGACGAGCTCTCATGGGAAAAAAGATTCTTTTGCACTATAAATTAAATGCTCGCTGGTGTTTCCAAACAAAAATTTAATAGTTTTTATGGGTGTTTTTTTTAAGACATCATTAATTTTTTTAAGAAGAGACCACTTATGGTTTACTCAATGCGCCAAGTTGCTATTTAATACAATATTAATAAATTAACGCAAATGGACAATGATGTTGGTACGGAAAAATTATATAAATACTACTAGTTTTTTATTTTATGCCTGGCCTGAATTTTTATATACAAATTTATTTAATAATTTAATTCGGTTTTATTATTAATAGACCTTTTTAATGGATTTTTAACAGTTTTGTAGATCTTTTTTGCATTATAAATAATATAGTATGTCAATCGAGTAGGGTATTTATGGATGCATTTAATTTATGTTGAATTACTAATTTGTATATGCTACAATGACTCACTCAAAAGGCATCATTTCTCATTACTATAATTTTTAGTAAAACAATACATTTGGTGGCAAAAACCTATACATTCGATAGTAATTTTTTTTTTATCATCTGATGTATTGATTTACTATCGAATGTTACTGTTTTTTTACTATCAAATATATTGTCTTAAAAATGTATCTAATGAAGCATGATGCCTCACTTAAACCTACCTTATTAGGTGCATGCTACGAGAAAAGTTAAGGACGAAAACGAAGAGAAAAATTAAACTAATCATAACCTTTTAATTCAATAAAGATTTTGCCACATCATTATTTAATTTTAAAATGCTAACTATCTTAATTTTTATTTTATTTTATTGAAGTGATACTACAAATAAGTAGTACAATGACTGATTTGATTATAATATAATCTCGTACTATCACATTACCTATACAGAAACTCACAATACCATGACAACCCACTTAAGGTAGGAAAAATAACCGATATAAAATCGAACAAATAACTCACAGACCGTGAGAATCAAATGTGAGACATTATAGTCCCCGGACATCAGCTTTGACCATTAGCCAAGACCTTATCAACAATTATGCCTTTGTTGCATTTACAAATAATTACATGAATAAAGAACATCAATTATGACAATAAAATAATCATAATTGATTGAGTCATCGTAGTGGAATAACGAAAAAGGATCAACGATTTCAACAAGTAGCAAGATCAATAATGATTGATCTTCCTCCTGTTGCTCTCTACAAAAACAAAAAAAAAAGTACAATTCTACCATGGGAAGCACTGTCTATTGAGAGAGAGAGATGTGAGCATTTAGCAAATTCCATATATATAACCCTAATGGGCCACCCATCATAACCATAGGTTATCTGAAGCCACACTACTACTAAACCCGTGTCTGCACATAAGGAGGTGTTCTAGCCCGTGATCACAAAATATTGGGCCTATCAAGCCTGTCTCATATGGACCCAATCACAACATGATTTAGTAAAAAATGAAATAAGAAAATTACATGTTAGCCGACAACACAAAATATTTCTAACATTCTCTCACTAAGGAAACATTATTTATACTTGTAAGTTATTATTGAAAAAAATGATATATTATAAAATGACTCTTGGGTTGAGTAACTAAATTTTAATTTGTGCATATATTTTTGAAGAACATGGTCTTGAGAGGCACCTCAAACATGACGCGGTCCCATAAAACTATCAATATAGAATCATGGTAGCCATTATGTCATTTATTGGCATAAGACCAATCCATGGTTACAAATGCTAACAATCATTACCGACATAGATCCATATATGATAGCGTGGCAATGAAAATAATATCCAAAATGTGATCTCAAACATGCTATTTCATTGTTAGTCCTCAAAATGATTTCTCTAAAACATTGTAAGAAATCTGAAGGCTTTAATAATAAGCTAGCATGTCTCTAACAAACAAGCTCGCAACATGGTGTTATTATGAGATATACATAAAAGTTTCCATAATAGCCCTACTTAAGACAATCACTAGGTCTTAAGATTTTATGCATGAAGACATGTTATATCAAAATGTGCACATATATATATGTATAATCATGATATCCATAACATTAACAATGATATCACTATAGAAATAAACAATGATGATCCTCATTCATTTGATCACTATAACATATTAAAACAAGATGACATAAAGTCTCAAAACCATTACATATCATCCATCAAAATGACCAAATTTTTTTGGCTACGGACTACATATCATCCATCATAGCATCCATACACATATTAGCCTATGGACTTATAACAACTTCGAAAAAAGTCACTGGATCAACTAGATGACCAATATCATAGTCACTTTAACCAAATAAATATAGTAACCAAGGATAGCAGACTTTTTTTGCCTCACAGAAATCCTACAAATTACCTCTACAACAGGATTCTATGCCTGAGCAACAACATCAAGAATAGGATGATTAAAAATAGGATCTTGTGGTTGAACAACAACAACAAGAATAAAGGGGATCTAAAAGTCCTCGATTTTCATTAATTTCTATCTCCGTAAGTGCATGTATAATAATCTCATGTAAAATAGGAAAAAAAAAACTATTATGCTTAATTTGATCAATTGGCTTAGAACAACTAACATCAGTGACATCAACAATATTGATGAGTGCCAAATATTGCATATTTTGGCCCCGTAATTTACATTGTTAATTCTTTAGTTGTGTCCTAACATGATATTTTGTGTTAGTTCTATGATTTTTAATGTTTCACTAAATTGCCAGAATTACCCGTACAGATCAGTCATTTTTGTGGATTAAACTGTATTGATTCAAGAAGAATCAGGAGATGAGCCATATATGCTTGGAAAGATCCAGATGTCTATTTTTTTGAGAATTTAGTGGCTCATAAATATGATTTTTTCTAGAGAAAGTTATGGCAGTTTTAGTAGACAAATGTCACGCTGTGCATGATTTCAATGTACAAATCAGTCATTTTTATGGATTAAACTGTATTGATTCAGAAAGAACCAAGAGATGAACCATATATTCCTGGAAAGATCCGGATGTCTATTTTCTGGAGAATTTTACAGCTCATAAACATGATTTTTCTAGAGAAAGTTATGGCAGTTTTAGTAGACAAAGGTTAGGCTGTACATGATTTCAGCGTGGGCAGAAGTTTTGAAGGGCATATGAAGGCTTAAATCCCATATCCCACATCGGATTGGAAACACATTGCACTCATGGAGTAACCCTATAAAAGCCCCATTTCACTTCATTAAAGGGGTGTGCAATCTCGGAGGCTTTGCTACCAAAGGGTGCAATCTGGAGGATTTTGTTACCAATCGGGGGAAGCACCTCACAGCAGCTGTGGGTGGAATTTCTCTCTCCCTGTATTGTTAGTTTTAATTTATTTCTTTTAAATTTTAAAGTTTAATATTTAGTACTTTAATGTTTGCTCTAATTTTTCCCTTGAGATTTTTGTTGTCCATTATATTTATGGGTAACTAAATTCTCAAGTGGGGCTAGGGATGAACTTGCATAGTAGATGGTACTTTTGTTTATTTTTTTTAATTTATGTATTTGATTTTCAATTACTAAAACTCTTTTTTTTTATCATTCTCAATTCATTGGTGATGTTTTCTTCTCCGAGTAATCGTAGAATTTATTCTGTTTAAGGATTCAGTCATGCTTTCTTTATTGAATGGATTAGCTCTTTGATTATGTTTGGATCAATTATTTATCTATATTGATTTAATTCTATGCTGCAATATCACTTCTTGAGTATATTGTTGTCATTGGATTTTCTCAATAGTGATAATAACTTACGTATTTTAAAAGTGGGGAATGATTTTTCAAAGGGTTACATTTGGTTTAATCTAGGTTTATAAATTTACACCTTTCGATTGGGAATTTTATGAATTGAGTTCCCAATTGGGTTATTCAATGAATTAAGAATAATTAAAATACCAGATTTGTGCAAAGGGATTCTCGATGCTATACTATTTGTCAAATTTGAGTACTTTCTCCGTTAGTCACTTTGCTTCACTTTAATTTGCATTTAAAATTATTCTTTGTTCTCCATTAATCATTTAATATTTTTCTTTAGTTTCTTTGTTCCTTCTTCTATTATTTAAATTTGTCTCTCTATGGAATTGACACCCCAAAGCTATCCTACAACTACCAGGTTATTTTTTGGGCGTAATCAAATTTTGGCGCTGTTGTCGGGGAGACGGTAGAAGAATTGCAAGATAGTTTTTCTTTTCAGCAGTTTGTAAAGGCGGTAACTTCGTTCCCTCTTTTAGCTTGCTGCATTATTTTTTTTTCTTTTTCCCTTCTTTCTTTTTATAGTATTTTTATTATTTTGTGACCTTGCATGCTCAGATATAGAGATGCTTTGGGTAGATTTGCTTGTAGGTCTGTGCTAGAGTCAGAATCAAACTTTTTTAAATCCTTTATTTGATAATCCATCTAGTCCTGGAGAAATGAGTGAACACTGAGATCAACCCACTAGGACCCTTCAGGATTACCTCCACCCACACGCATAGTTTCACCATCATGCATCATGTTTCCAGCTAATACTCACCAACTAGATTTTAAAACAAGGATGATACAGTTACTCCCTACGTTTCATGGCTTGGAAAATGAAAATCCATATGTGCACATTAGAGAGTTTGAGGAAGTAGTTGCGACTTTTCGTAGTCAAAATGCAACTAATGACATTGTGAGACTTAGTTTCTTTCCTTTCTCTTTGAAGGATAGAGCTAAGAGTTGGCTATACTCACTGAGACCATGATCTATTGGGTCATGGAATGAGATGACTCAGGTTTTCTTTAATAAATACTTTCCCCAACATAAGACCAACGCTTTAAAAAGGCAAATCTCCACATTTGCACAAAAGGACAATGAGACTTTGTATCAGTTTTGGTAGAGATTTAAGGAGTTGTTGAGTATGTATCCTCACCATGGGTATGAGAATTGGTGCTTAGTGAGCTATTTTTATGAGGGACTTGAACCTAGAGAGTGCCAATTTATGGAGATGATGTGTAATGGTGAGATCTTACAGAAAGATCTTGATGAAGCCATAGAATACCTCAATGAGCTTGCTGAAAAAGGTCACACTTGGACTAGACCTAGTGCTACTAAAAGCACAAATAGGTCACGACCTGTAGGAAACCCAAATGGTGGTGGAATTTAGCGTCTTAGGGAAGAGGATAACCCAAAGGCTAAAGTCAAGATGCTCACTAGGGAGCTAGATGCGTTAAAGACTAAGGACTTAAAGCCAACACATGTAGCTAATCATACAGAGTCTTTTGGACCATGTTTTGTGTGTTGCAGGGTAGATCATCTCACCCTAAAGTGTCCCACATTTGCTGTGATGAGAGGGATATATGAGGAACAATGTAATGCCTTAGGTATGTACAATAAGCCTTTTTCACCTTTCTCTGATACCTATAATCTGGGGTGCCTCAATCACCCTAATTTTAGCTGGAAGCTTGAAAACCAGTTGCCTGCACAACCCCCTAGATCATATCATGCACCATATCATGCACCTGCATCTTCTAGAAGTCCTTTAGAATACATTTTGCATGCTTTTATTGAGGCATAGGGTAAGTCTAAGCAAAGATGTGAAGCGTTGATTACGCAGGTTCTTAAAGAAAATAAGGAGATAAAGAGCCAAATCTCCAAATTGATGAGCTCCTTGAGTGTAAATGAACAAGGTAAGTTCCATTCTCAAGCTCAGTCCACACCCTATGGCCAACACATGGCGTAATAGAATTTGAAGGATGTGAATGTCATTGTGACACGAAGTGGTAAGTCATTACACATCCCAACAACGAACAAATCAGAGGATGTGGAAAAGGGTCAAGATAGTAGTGATGTCGAGTTGCCCAAGGAACCTAAGGTGACAAAGAGTCCTGTTAAGGTACCATTCCCTTAAGCTTTAAAATCAAGTAAGCGAACTCTGGATCCAAACAATGAAATCCTAGAGAATCTAAGGAATTGGCTCATGAAACTGTCTTTTGGAAACATGACTGATAGACGCTTAAATATACATATTTAAGCCCCCTTATTTACACTTGTTAGATCCTTTATTACGTTAATTTGGTATCTTTTACTCCATTTGTGTGTTTTACATGTTTTTATAGGGTCTTGGAGAAAAAAAAGCAGTTTTGGCACTTTAAGGAAGAAATCTAGAAGCCCTGGAGCACTTTTTGGACAAAGTGCGATCGAGCGCACATGCAATGTGATCGAGCACACATACGATCGTGCGCACACTTGTAGGATCGAGCGCACATTGCGATCGAGTGCAAGGACACATGCGATTGAGCGCACACATACGGGCGTGAACAGTAAACTGCAGAACCCTATTTTGGAAATAACCTTATTTTGGAAATAACTCTATTTTGGAAATAAAGGAGTTTTGTGTTTTAGGAAAGTTTAGAAACTCATGAGTCTATTAGGACTTCTCAAGGACCTATAAATACACTTGTAAACTCACACACAAAAACACACCCTTAGATAGAAAACACTTTTCTCTTTTCTTTTACTTGGAGTGGAGAGCTTGGGAGAGAATTGACGCCTCTTCTCTCGGGTTTATTCTTCTCCCTTATGTTTAGTTTAATTATGTTTACTTCAGTTAGTATGTGTAACTAACTCTCTTAGTAGGGCTTGGTTGAAGCCCTAATTATGTTTACTCAATAAATTTAGTATTGGCGCCTTTGCGATATTTATGTTGTGTTGCTTAAACTTGATTAATACCTGCTTTTATTTAAATTCCTCATATGTATATGTCTGATCAATATGTGCATGTGGTATGGACTTGTTAGTTAGATCAATTTGGATGACCGAGTCCTGGGTCTAACATTAGTAACAAGGGATATCTTATCCGGATACCCGGGTTAATCAACATGGGAAACCGGGAGTAGATACCATGCCCTAGGTCTCATGTGGTTGTCGATTTCCATAGTACTTATGTTTTCTTAAGAAACAACTCAAGCAGATACCATGCTGAATCCCTTAAGGAAGAAAAGAGTTAGAGTAGATACCATGCCTAACTCGTTGCTTAGGGAAATCAATAGCTTAAGGAGTAGATACCATGCCCTTAGGTTGGCGACCAGTAGGTATACATGGCATGAATAAAGCATTGGCATACTATTATATTGTGGTAGCATAATTAGTGGTGGATATCAAGTCCCTACGCCTTTATCCTTAGTATTTTATCTTTATTATTTCTCAACGCTTTTATTATTTCTATCTTTTTACATTGCGAATATAATTCTAAATTGAACTTTACCAATCCCTGTGGAGATGATCTTGCATTCGCACACTATACTACACTGTTGACCTTATGCACTTGCAAGTAAAACGAGTGCGATTATTCACCTATTTATTTAGGTATATTTTCGCACAACAAGTTTTTGGCGCCGTTGCCGGGGATTGTGCTAAATCTCTTTTTGGAATTATTTTTGTTAGTTTTTTTTTTATTATCATTTTAATTTATTCTATTTGATTATGTTCTGTTTTATTTTTTATTTTTATCAAAAATCAGATTTATTCCTTCTTTTTCTGTTTTTGTTTAGGTGTGCAGAGGAGGAGTTTCTGTCCTCATTGCAATCGAGCGCACTACTTGGTGCGATCGATCGCAAGCTCAGTGCGATCGAGCGCAGTTCAGGGTGCGCTCGAGCGCAAACGGTCCAGAGAGTACCCGAGCAGCAGTACTAAAACTGCTGCACTGAAGCTTTTCAACTAATTCATTCAAAGGGAGAAGCACCAATGACAGAAGCTCAATATACTTGTCTAGATGCTATGGAGAGGAAGCTAGATATGCTCATATATGCCATGACTAGTCAAAACATATCACCTAGTCCGCGAGGTTAACCACTCCAGGTATGTGCTATATGTTCTCGTTTTGATCACACTACTAACACTTGCCCTTTGTATTCATATGCAGATCAAGAGCAAGCAAATTATAAGGGACCGCACAATGCATATACAAATACCTACAATCCTGGATGGAAGCACCACCCCAACCTCTCATGGAGCAACAATCACAATGGTTTAAATGTTCAAGGACAACACCAATACTTCCAACCAGCAGCCCAACCAGTGCCGGAATCAGGAAATAGTAACCTAGAGAGTCTTATGAGGCAACTGATGACTTCACAAGAACAGTTCATGATTGAGCAACGACAAATCAATACCAAGCATGAGCAAGCTATTCATATATTGGAAGTACAAATGGGAGAATTGGCTAAGGAGCTAAGTGAACAAAAGCAAGGTGTTGTCAAACAAGTCTTTCATGACCATCATATTGATCCCTTGGCAACCACCTTCACCCATTATTTCAAAGGATCAGATATTGAGACAAAATCAGAAGATGTTACTAAAGACCTCATTGAAATTGTGCACGTCCTAGAGGCCTTTCCAAAGCATCCAAGTAAGTACACCGATCCATTTGACCATCATGTGCCTACTAATATTATTTTCCCTTTTATTGTACAGGCACCTAACTTGGAATTCAAGCAGTTGTCAGAGCACTTACCATATGCTTATATGGGAGAGAATAAGACATTTCCTATGCTAGCTGCTGCCACTCGTAGTTTTGGGGAAAAATAAGGCTTGGTCCGGCTGAAGACGTTAAACTTAGCGCTCATGGGAGGCACCCCACAACTTATCCTTTTATTTTTATTATTTTACGTATTTATTGTTATTTATTTATTTTAATTACTTCTTGTTTTCCCGTATTACGTTAGTTTTTCTTTTTTAGGGACAATGTGTGCATCCGTTCAAGTTTGGGGGTACGCTATGAGCCATGCCAACCTAGCTAGTTCTCCATCTCCCAGGTCAGCTCTTTCCTTGTTATTCACACATTGGGGACAATGTGTAATTTAAGTTTGGGGGTATGGGAGACACATTCACACACTACACTATGTCCTACATTTTTAGTTCTGTTGTTATTTTCATAGATAAATGCATGTTCATTCTGTCCAATAAACTTTTTTTTGTGATCTAAACAAAATGTTATGATTCAACTTCATCAGTGAGCTTAACACTTTGAACATATAGGCCAATAAACAAGTTTTGAACCTAGATCACTGCCCTTTTGGCATTTAAGAATTCACAAGTTTAACTTGAACTATCACGAGCACATTAACACATAGCTGTGTGGGGTATGACATGATATTTGGATTAGTATGTTTCTTTTGCTTGACTGTAAACTAGATGACCTATTAGATTGACATTTTGGCATATAAAAATAGAAAAGATTGATTCGTGCTCAAAAAGAAAAAAATGCTCCTAATGATCAATAAAAACAAATCTTCCGCTGAGTAACTGGCCCTCTTGCCTCAGTAAGCATTGAGTGTCACGTCAAAAGGTGGAAAATCTTAAGTGATCATTAAAAAAGAATTTTTCGCTGAGTAACTGGCCCTCTTGCCTCAATAAGCATTGAGTGTCACGTCAAAAGGTGGAAAATTCTAAATAGTAGCATAAAAATCAGTTAGTTTCGTAGCCTTGTTGACTCGAGCCAGTAAGTCCTTAGGGGTGTCTCTACACCTAATGCCCTAAAACCATCTGGTTTGGGAGTCATTGGCTAAACACTCGTTACACGAGTCAACAAGAAAGCTTAAGGGAACTAACCTGGCAAAAATCTCTCAAATAAAAGACTATGCCATATTTGTTGACTCTAATAGGAAGTTTGGTGAATCTTGAGTCATCGAAACACTACCCATTTGAATATCTTGGAAACTCAATCTTTTATGTGCTAATCACCACACACCGAAGTCAAACTTGTGATATCTTAGAATACCTAGTGAATATGATTTACGTTCAACACTCTTATTCATTGCAGATATATGTTTACACTTGTTAAGCTTGCTCATGAATACGCATCATTGTTTTGTGTAAAATCTAGATTTTTTTATTGACACTATGAACATTGGATTTATCTATATTTCTGTTTTAGTTTTTAATTTAGTATTGCTAAGGGACTAGCAATATGTAAGTTTGGGGGTGCGATAGACGCTTAAATATACATATTTAAGCCCCCTTATTTACACTTGTTAGATCCTTTATTACGTTAATTTGGTATCTTTTACTCCATTTGTGTGTTTTACATGTTTTTATAGGGTCTTGGAGAAAAAGAAGCAGTTTTGGCACTTTAAGGAAGAAATCTAGAAGCCCTGGAGCACTTTCTGGACAAAGTGCGATCGAGCACACATGCAATGCGATCGAACGCACATACAATCGTGCGCACACTTGTAGGATCGAGCGCACATTGCGATCGAGTGCAAGGACACATGCGATTGAGCGCACACATACGGGCGTGAACAGTAAACTGCAGAACCCTATTTTGGAAATAACCTTATTTTGGAAATAACTCTATTTTGGAAATAAAGGAGTTTTGTGTTTTAGGAAAGTTTAGAAACTCATGAGTCTATTAGGACTTCTCAAGGACCTATAAATACACTTGTAAACTCACACACAAAAACACACCCTTAGATAGAAAACACTTTTCTCTTTTCTTTTACTTGGAGTGGAGAGCTTGGGAGAGAATTGACGCCTCTTCTCTCGGGTTTATTCTTCTCCCTTATGTTTAGTTTAATTATGTTTACTTCAGTTAGTATGTGTAACTAACTCTCTTAGTAGGGCTTGGTTGAAGCCCTAATTATGTTTACTCAATAAATTTAGTATTGGCGCCTTTGCGATATTTATGTTGTGTTGCTTAAACTTGATTAATACCTGCTTTTATTTAAATTCCTCATATGTATATGTCTGATCAATATGTGCATGTGGTATGGACTTGTTAGTTAGATCAATTTGGATGACTGAGTCCTGGGTCTAACATTAGTAACAAGGGATATCTTATCCGGATACCCGGGTTAATCAACATGAGAAACCGGGAGTAGATACCATGCCCTAGGTCTCATGTGGTTGTCGATTTCCATAGTACTTATGTTTTCTTAAGGAACAACTCAAGCAGATACCATGCTGAATCCCTTAAGGAAGAAAAGAGTTAGAGTAGATACCATGCCTAACTCGTTGCTTAGGGAAATCAATAGCTTAAGGAGTAGATACCATGCCCTTAGGTTGGCGACCAGTAGGTATACATGGCATGAATAAAGCATTGGCATACTATTATATTGTGGTAGCATAATTAGTGGTGGATATCAAGTCCCTACGCCTTTATCCTTAGTATTTTATCTTTATTATTTCTCAACACTTTTATTATTTCTATCTTTTTACATTGCGAATATAATTCTAAATTGAACTTTACCAATCCCTGTGGAGATGATCTTGCATTCGCACACTATACTACACTGTTGACCTTGTGCACTTGCAAGTAAAACGAGTGCGATTATTCACCTATTTATTTAGGTATATTTTCGCACAACAATGACCCTCGAGGTGAATATCTTCCATATTGTAAAACAGCTAGAAAATGATGACGAGAGCCACCAGGCATACATAATTAACTCACTCATGGGTATAAGAGTTTCTATAGCTCATGATTTTGATCCCTTTGAGTATTTTCTTGTTAATTATGAGTTTAATTCTATCAGTGATCCATCTGATATAGTTGATATTTGTGCTATTTTTTTTTATAGAAATTAGGATTATGGCACTCAGGCATGGCAACCGAATTTTGAGGAATTACCTGAAAGAAGTGCAAAACAAATTCCTTCAAGTGTGGAAGCACCTAAAGTTGAATTGAAGCCTGTGCCTAAGGGTTTAAAGCATGTTTTCCTTGGTCCAGGTGACACTTTTCTTGTTAGAGTCTGGCTGAAGACATAAAACTTAGTGCTCATGGGAGGCACCCCACAACATATCGTTTATGTTTTTATTATTTTTCATATTTCTTGTTACTGTTTATTTCTAGTATTTTTTGTTTTTCCAGTATTACTTTAGTATGTATTTTTCAGGGACAACGCGTACTTCAGTTCAATTTTTGGGGTATGCTATGAGCCATACCAGTCCAAGTAGTTCTCCACCTCCCAGGTCAGCTCTTTCCATATTATTCACACATTTGGGATAATGTGTAATTTAAGTTTGGGGGTATGGGAGACACATTACACACACTTTGACCCAGTTTGTTGTTTTTTTTCTTCTTCGTTTTAAAGAGAAGATAAATGCATGCTCATGTTGTTTTGAAATTTTTGGTGATCTGGACAAATATTGTGTTGTGATGCCATTGGTGAGCTTAAAATCTTGAACACATGATTGGATGATAGAGTTTTAAAATTTTGGTACTTACTTTAGGCATTTGACAATTCACATATTTGATCTAATCTGACATGAGCACATTAGCACAAAATATTTTAAGGTATGACATGTGATTTTAATGTGCATGTTTCCAGGACTTCACTGAAACTGGATGACTTGTTGGATAAACACTTTGGCATAGAAAAGTATATAAAAAAAATTTTCACAAAAAGAGAAAAATGCTCATGATGATCATTAATAAATTTTCCATTGAGTAACTGGAACTCTGGCTTCAGTAAGCAGTGAGGGTTCACATCAAAATGTGAGAATTTTATTCATAATGATCATTAAGAAACTTTTCGCTGAGTAACTGGACCTCTTGCCTCAGTAAGCAATGAGTGTTCACGTCAAAAGGTGGGAGTTTTGCATGGTAGTATTAAGGCCAGTTTAGTTTTGTGGCCTTTTTGACACGAGTTAGTAAGTCCTTAGAGGTGTCTTTACACCTAATGCCCTAAAACCATCTGATTTGGGAGTCATTGACTCAACATTCACTACATGGGTCAATTAGAAAGCTTAAGGGAACTGAACATACCAGAGCCTTATAATAAAAGAAAGAAGGAAATAAAACTATGCCATTGTTGTTCATTCTGATGAGAAATTCGGTGAATCTTGCAACATGAAGACATTACACATTGGAGTTATTTGGAAGCTTTATTTTTATGTGCTAGTTCACTTTACACTGAGTCATACTTGTGATACCTTAGGTGGCCTCTTGTAAGTAATTAGATTTTAAAATTCCTATTCATTGCGAAGATGGGTTTATCTTTTAAGCTTGCTCATGAATGAATATCATGGTTTTTTGTGCTACTTAAATTTTTGGACACCATGAATGATGGATTTATCTTTGTGTTCTTTGTTTTTCATTTAGTTTTTTTTATTATTTTATTTTGCTAAGGGACTAGCAAAATGTAAGTTCGGGGATATTTGATGAGTGCTAAATATTGCATATTTTTCCCCTTAATTTACATTTGTTAATTCTTTAGTTATGTCCTAATATGATATTTTGTGTTAGTTCTATGATTTTTAATGTTTCACTAAATTGCCAGAATTGCTCATACAGATCAGTCATTTTTTAGAATTAAACTGTATTGATTTAGGAAGAATTAGAGATGAGCCATATATGCTTGGAAAGATCCAGATGTCTATTTTCTGGAGAATTTTATGGCTCATAAATATGATTTTTCTAGAGAAAGTTATGGCAGTTTTAGTAGACAAAGGTCAGGCTGTGCATGATTTCAGCGTGGGTAGAAGTTTTGAAGGGCAGGTGAAGGCTTAAATCCCACATCCCACATCGGTTGGAAACACATTCTACATCTCACATCCTACATTGGATTGGAAACACATTGCACTTATGGAGTTCCCCTATAAAAGACCAATTTCACTTCATCAAAGGGGTGTGCAATCTCGGAGGCTTTACTACCAAGGGGTGCAATCTAGAGGATTTTGCTACCAATCAGGGGAAGCACCACACAGCAACTACAGGTGGAATTTCTCTCTCCATGTGTTATTAGTTTTAATTTATTTCTTTTAAATTTTAAAGTTTAATGTTTAGCACTTTAATGTTTGCTCTAATTTTTCCCTTCAGATTTTTGTTGTCCATTATATTTATGGGTAACGAAATTCTCAAGCGGAACTAGAGATGAACTTGCACAGTAGATGGTATTTTTGTTTTTTTTTTAATTTATGTATTTGATTTTCAATTACTAAAACTCTTTTGTTTTATCATTCTCAATTCATTGGTGATGTTTTCTTCTCCGAGTAATCTAGAATTTATTATGTTTATGGATTCAGTCATGCTTTCTCTATTGAATGGATTAGCTCTTTGATTATGTTTGAATCAATTATTTATCTATATTGATTTAATTCTTTGCTCCAACATCACTTCTTGAGTATATTGTCGTCGTTGGATTTTCTAAATAGTGATAATAACTTAAGTATTTTAAAAGTGGTGAATGATTTTTTAAAGGGTTACATTTAGTTTAATCTTGGTTTATAAATCTACACCTTTCGATTGAGAATTTTGGGAATTGAGTTCCCAATTGAGTTATTCAATGAATTAAGAATAATTAAAATACCATATTTGTGCAAGGGATTCTCGACGCTTTACTGTTTGTCAAATTTGAGTACTTTCTTCGTTAATCACTTTGGTTCACTTTAATTTGCATTAAAAAGTAATCTTTGTTCTCCATTAATCATTTAATATTTTTCTTTAGTTTCTTTGTTCTTTCTACTATTCTTTAAATTTGTCTCTCTGTGGAATCGACACTCCAAAGCTGTGCTATAACTACCGCGTTATTCTTTGGGTGTAATCAAATCTAACCCTAAAAACTTTGTTGTTTGAGATTCAACAATCCCGGTGCCATGTGTAAGCAATAGAACCTATATCCCTTAGAGTGGTTTGGGTACCCAATGAAAAAATAATGGGTAAATCTAGGGTTTACATTATTTTCAAAAGGGTTATAAATTTTGACCTTAGCCGGACACCTTTAAACATGAAAATGATTCAAACTAGGTTTCCTTCCTTCCTACAACTCAAAAGGTGTTTTGGAAACAGATTTACTAGGAACTTGTAACGACTCATCTTGGATTGGCCACCCTCGAGACGGTGTTATCACGTTTTGAAAATCCTAGCACGACACATATATGCAACAATAAAAATATATCAACTGCAATTATTTACATCAATCCTCAACCCTCAACAAGGGGAGATACATCATTCAGATCTCAATTGAACATTATATACAACATACTATGCATGAATATTTACAATTATTGTTTTTCATTAGTCTGAGGATGTGGACCACGTGGCTTACAGAAAATAATTTATTCTGAACCTCCGCTCCCAATTCTATTTGTCCTTCCCCCTACCTGAAATTATTTAACAATGAGGAGTGAGCTTCACAAGCTAAGTGAATTAAACTTACTAGAAGTATCCAATTTGTATAATTAGTCTTTCAATATTCATTCATCTATATCTCATATATTTTGATAATAACATTCTATTATCACTACTTATATCAAATCCCTTCCTTTATAAATCTCTTCTTCTCATATAATTAATCATCATCTTGAGACTATCAATTCTATCTCATAATTACCTCATTATGAGATTCACAGCATATAATCAATCACCCAGATAAATCTCATTATTTCATATTTCCATATTTCTTCTCAGTATAATTGTCTCTATGTGAGGCTCATTCATCTATCATTAAATTTACAGTCATGAATAGAACTTTAGCGGAAACGACCTTACGATGTTGTAGAGGCGCTTGTAGAACAAAATCCGGAAGATCTCGAAGTTCTATCACGGATTTATTCTAGTTTAGAGACTCTTGGCACGAACAGTGAATTTTACGCCCAATCTGTACAAATAGTTGCGAACTTCTTCTAGGTGGTGGTTAGAAAGTCCGTCCTTCCGGTGTAGTACTATATTATATAAGAGGGCCGCCTTGTGCGTGCGCCTGCCTGATGGTCTTTGAACGAATGAATAGCAGTGCTTCAGTCGAGAAGAGAGGCCGTGGTCGAGAAGCAAGGAGAAAGCTTTCGGCCGTGGGAGAGGGGAAAGGGAGGCGGGCCCCCTCAAAATGGCATTCAGATAATTTTTGAACTAATTCACTCAGAAGGAAATAAAATGGAATCTATTTAAGAATATAAGATCTCTCTATTCAGTCTCTTTTCTTGCAGTCAAATTCAATGCATTCTTTCATCTTCTGTGTATGAAGTTAAAATCGCTACTTTTCACTTTTTCTTTGTTATATGCTTCACTTCAATTCAGGGCAAGGTCTTTAAAGCTAGCTTGTTCCCCCAAAAGCAAGAGCTGATGAAAGGGATGACTATTCTTCTTCAAATGCAAAGAGCTTTTATTCTATTATAGGAAAAACCCAAAGATCTCATTCCTCTCTTTTTATCTCCAACAGTTGATTCTCTAGCCTCCTCAACTATCTTTATCATATCATCTGATCTCTCTTCTCAAAGTCTTTCAAACTGACTGAAAAGCCTAGATTCAAGCTAAAAAACAAGAGTTAAGACGGCTAGGTCATACCATACAGGGTAGAAATGCAGTTCCTAAAGATGTGCCAGTAGTTGAAAAATTCTTATCATCTGGACATGAAAAATGAAAAAGAAATGGATAAAGATTGATCTGATTCCCCCTTCCTCGAGTCCCACTGCTGATTCTAGCACAACAAAAGCTGCACCCTATTCTTGTCTTGCAAAGAAAGAACTTAGACTACTACTGCTACTAGCACTAGAAAGGCATAAAGCGAAGGCCGCTAAGGGCTTTTTTCTGGCTTAGA
>CM043704.1:41913538-41956038 GCA_023935145.1 Bretschneidera sinensis | reverse complement strand
TGAACCTACTTTGCTAAGAGAAGAGAGAGAAGGGAAAGACAGACGGCAGAAAGCAATCCCTTCCAACCAGCCAACCCGCGAAGTTAAACACAACACTGACTTCGGCCGGGTTCTTCTATCAATCTCCTGGCCCTTGCTTAACCCCTTGTTCCATAACCCAGTCGCTGGTTGATCTGATCGGACCTCGGACACATGAGAGCCCAGCCCGGGAGGAATGCATGGTTCCCTGGCACTTCATGGGACGGGCGTTCGCAGTCCCCCACCCTCTAATCTAACCCCACCTCGTTCGCCCAGGCCTGCCGGCACAATAAGAGAATGAGGGACCTATCTGCTTGCTTGTGCAGGCGAGGACCGCTCGGCTAGGGCACGCCAGAGGAGCTTCGAGTGACTTGATTCTTTGCTCTTCGACAGCCCTAACAAGTCACTCATAGCAAAAAAGGTGCTGATTCGCCGACAGAGCATAACTTAACTAGCTATTTCAATTAGACAAGTAGAAATTCTTTATATTCATTTTTTTGTCCTAACCGGAGCACAGGAATAGGATAGGGAGCACCCCTTCCAGTTCCTGTTAGAGATCGAGACCGAGTTGACCTTATATACCAACTTATATACCAATAAGTAGTAGGTAGAAACATAGTGGATAGCAAAGTCAGTTATAGATAGTCATTGTTCTAGGTCCCATTGAAGTTGACCCGAAGAGGCGAGAGAAGCTAAGGCATATACAAAGGTAGAGACACCACTACCAAAAAAGAGACAAAAACAAAGGTAAAAGCACAGCCGGGCGGGAGTAGAGACAGCGGGGGAGACCAAATCAGTTGCAGGGGCAAGAGCTTAATAATTGTCTGGAGCATACTGTTGCTTCGAGATCGAGGAGCAATAGCTGCCCACTGGAAAGGAAGAAAGCCAGATCGCTGCATTCGGGCATTTTCTTCCTAGTGGAATTAGGCCGGGAACTTCTCACTAGCAGGACAGTCTGGTTGGGTTGTGAAATCCATTGGGAAAGAAAAGAAGTCCCATGTAATGTAGGTTGAAAGCTGAAGGAACTCCTTCCAAGAGTAGCTCTATAACGGCCATGCCTTTCAGCTTACGGGGCGTTCTAATAGCTAGCTCCAAGCCGGAATATTATGATTAGACTTTTCCACATAAGCATAGGGGCACGGACAATGAGGTTAAACTGGATAGCTAAAAGGCCTACTTCCTTTCCTTATCGACGTGAGTAACGAAACATATCTCCCTTCTTGGCTTCCTTTCTTTAGTGGCTTCATCCCAGCTCGATGAGTTCGATTCAATTGATTCCTAGTTGGACTGAGAATAAGTTCTTTCTTTTGTTGGGCCTTTGAGCCTTTTGTCTCATTCTTGGTTGAGAAGAATATGCTATCGTTCTTGGATATAGCTATAACTGGTACAACTTCATTTTTCCTTCAGTCTCTAGGATCGAAATAGCTCCTGGAAGGAAAGCAGTTTCGGATTCGAGAAACTAGTCAACGCAAAATACCAACAGCTGGGAACCTGCAACGGAAGATATCGAAGATGAGATCCCAAAAACATCTATTTAGATATTTTACACCATGCCTTTACCCTTAGGAGCTTAGGAGAAAGGTCACACTCGTACATACGCATACGATTCCAACGAGTTTGGAGACTCAGATCCAGATGCTAACTGTTGGTGCCCTTTAAGGTCTCATTGCCTTCTCTTCCAGAACTCGATCTCGTGGCTAGTCTGCGGCTCTTTTCTTTTGCCTTTGAAACCTTATCGAAGTTCAAGACCTACCTATCTCCAGCTCCAGGCATTCGCTCACCCCAATTTCATTGTTTTTGAACACCCGCACCCGAAATGCCTTTCTTTTGACTGGCTTGGCTGGGCCCTTACAATCTGTCTTCAAAGGGAAGTTAGTTCCCCTCTTTATTCCATGTACGATGTCCGATGCCTGGTCTCCTCTCCAAGGTTTGATTTGAGATGTCAAAGTTAGGTAGGCGATGATTTAGTCGATGATCCCCCAACTGGAGAGTCAATTTCATCTTAATGTTATGCCCGATTGCAGGACTTTCATTGGACTTAACTTAGTCTCCCTACCATCTAAGCGCTGTCTTGTCTTTTCTAACCAAGACTTTCGATCTAGCTTTGTTAGAGAGTCCACCACCCAACTATTTAAGGGCTATCTACCTCCCTAGTAATTCCTGGGTCGAGAGGAAAGGATAAGTCGCAAGTTCCGCTACTGAATGAAAGAGCACCTCTTACTAACTCAATAGCATCTTACTGTGTAAAGGAGTGGGACTTGTTCACGATTATTCCGATCATAATGGAAGACTTCCCGTGCTATCGATAGCTTCTTTTCTTGTTTGGATTGTATGAAAGCTGTCTAGAACCGGAAGCTGGCTTTACTTTGGAAAGAGTCTCCATCCGAGTGCTTTTGTTTAGGGATTTCCTATTTAGTTAGGGGCTTTCAGGACCTTATCTTAAAGTGTTATTTCCGATCTCCACATTCGGACATGTTTTCCATTTAAGCTTAGGGACAAACATATTGGGTCTTCTAGGCATCCTACTTATTTAAGTAGCTCCAAGGGAACAACGGGATACCAAGAGCTTAGCTACTCTCCCTCTACCTCTTGCCCTAATACCTAACCAGGCCAGGCCTTTCTATTTGATTAGTGACCCGTAGGACTCGAGCAACACTTTCGAACTTGCCGGACAGGGATTCTAGCTATAATAACCAGTGAACCGAGCTACAGGATGAACCGACCTTCGGCCTGAGACCTTATATCTTTCGACGGTGGAGCACATCTTCTATTATATTAGAATATTCTTGGGCGACTCAAACACATATCCTCGGTCGGGTACGAGATCTATCGGTTCAGGAGCTACACCAGCTTAATAAAAAGCCCTTCTTCTGATGGTGTCCCAGCCGCTCCTTCTTACGCATAGGAAGATGGTTAGGACCTTGCAACGGTTGGAGTTCATCAAGCGATGTTCCCACACCTCCCACATGTAAAGGAGCGAAATTCTTTACTATAAAGGGCTGAAACTGGTCTTATTGCCGAGATAGCTGCAAGGCCCAAAGCTTTGTCTAAAGCTGGTGCTATTCCACTAGCTGACCTTCTCCCAGACATTGGAAAGAAAGGCTTCAACTCACATTCGTGGAACTACCCGTGCACTCTACGACTACCACCTGACATTTTCGGATCAAGCTCAAAGAAAGAGAAGAAAGGATGGCGGATGGCCTACCTACTGTTACAAAATGTTTCTTCCTTGTCACCAATACTACTGGAACAATCACCTGGCTTATCTCATTACATGGGCTTGCCCTGCCCCTTTTCACCGGAAAGACAAACAAAAAAGAGACAGGCTTACAGGTGTCTTTACTTGATGAGTGGCTCTTTTTGCCTAAGTAAGAAGGATTGGTAAGAACTGTTCCCCAGTCTTCTAACCCAATTCCTACAGCACCATCAGGAGAAGAAAAGAGCTCTAAGCTATACCTCGTTCATTCGATTGCTTTCTTTCCTGCTGCTGAGCTTGTGCTCTCAATAATAAGGGAAAAAAGGCTGCTTGCCTTACTCTATATAAAGAAGGGGAAAGCGTGTTCAGATCTATCTATATAGAGGATAGAGGGTCCTGCGGCTCTCATCTCAAGGCATTAATGAAAGCTAGGTCGATCGATCCCCATTCTCCCATTCAGGGTAAAGCAGTTCTCAAGGAAGAAACCCTCAGTTCTCGGCTTCAACTACTCTTCCAAACTCGATACCTTTTCAATTACATCTATTTTCTCACTCAACTCAAGCTCACATTCCCGGAACTACCCAACCTATTCATTCGGGATAGTCTAGTCACGCTTTTCAGTCTTCATCCAAGAACTACAAGGGCAATTACATAAAATAGGCCAGTGGAATCAAGACTTGAACGGTAGAAAGATGGTCTAGTCCATAAACTGGTTTAAGGGTTTACTCTCTAGCTCCCTGGGAATAAACCTCTATTCATGGATATCCATTCTGGTGTGGCATCATCGAATAACAAAGAAAAGATAGGGATAAAGCTCCTCAATCATCGTATAAAAAGAGGAAGAATCGAAACATTTAGCCCAGCATGTAGGCATGTAGAGTGGGAAAGAAGTCCCATTGCGGGCAAGAAAAGAAGGGCCTAAACCGCCCTAAATAGGAAAATAACTCACGAGGGATTGATCAGATTAAAGACGCAAACTTACAACAGCTTGTTCCCCGGCTAAAGATTGTTCTAAGACGAAGACTAGGAAGGGTGATTCTTTCCACCAGACTATCCTGTTGATTGTCAGCTGAAAGCAACCAGTTCGAACGTATATCCCGAAGGGCGTATCGGCGTATCAAGATTAAAGTGCTAAGCTAAGTTTCCGCCTATATAAAGAAAGAGCATCTTCCTACGGGTCAACCCATGTTGATGTTGAGTCCACTGGCCTGGCCTATTGTACCTTGGATGAAACTTGAAAGAGTTTTCTTTCAATCCCCAATCCCGCCTTATCCGCTGAGCCTATCCGACTTGGATGTGTGAAACATATCGTACCTGATCTCTGGAGTGGGGCCTAAAGCGAAAGCCCAGCTTCTTTCTAGCTGTTAGACGTTCTACCAGGATGTAAGCTGTTCTAAGCGCTAATCCATATTAGAATAAGAGCATCTTTCCATCCTCCCAAAATAAAAGAAGTCTCACCTGTAGGGTAGGCTGTCGAGTAGGAAGATCCAAGAGTGAACCTGAACCCATTCCGTCACTCTTTCCAAAGCAAAGTACATGTGCGTACTCTAAAAGTGCTTACTTCGAGAGAGAATAAATCTACCCCCCCTTTTCGCTAAGCTTTTTATATTCTGACTTCCCGAACTGAGCTTCTCGTGTTTTTTCTGAGGAAGGAAGGCGCGCCTATCAAGAGATCAAAGGCAACTCCTTCTTCTCAACTCAGGAGGGGATACTTCGCGAGGGGCAGTCTCACAATCCAACAAAGTTCTAAAAGCCTATATGTCCTGTCCGTCTGGAGAAGGGCTTCCTATAAAAGCAACTTCGTATCCCCAGCACCTATCGATAAGCTGGATCATTTCCTCTCTCTTTCGCTGATAGATCACATCTGGCTATCTTAAACGCACACCTTAGGCTTAGGCTCTCAACATGCTACCGACTTGACTGGTAAGGATCGGCTATTTCTTCCCGACTCTATCTCTGCTTTCTCAACACCTTTAGCAAGGCCGGCAGGAAAAAAACTCACTGACTTTCTTCGCAACAGGAGAAATAGCTTTTGAAAGAGTCCCCCTGTGGGCTTGGGTTCATACTCTTTTTCAAGTTAGCCAGGAAGGGAAGAAAGTAATCCTACGAATCGACGGGGTATAGCTTAGAGCTCTTACCAATCTTTCTTAGGCACAAACAGTAGCCATTCAAGGATGGACATATGGATTACGATTATAGTTTATCAGGGCCCACCTTCCCGTACTGTGTATCTACTGTAAGTGAATGACGAGTCTTCCAGTTGGAATGAAAACTATGGTTTCCAAGCCCAATTGCCTTATTTAATTTAGTATTTTCACACGAGACTGATGATCCATTCCTTGTTTTACCCATAGGAAGAAGGTTCAAGGGCGGACCTTGCTTAGCGCTCGCGAGAAAGCCTTTATTAAAGGGCTTTTCCCACCTCCTTTTGGTTTTGGGAAACCTTGGGCCTAAAGCTCAGTCTCAGTCCAACCTGGGACTTCACCCTGTGGATGAGTAAACCAAGCTGAATTCCTGTCTCCATTGGCTTCTTTGTTTGGCCTTGAATCTCTAAGAGTGGACTGAGTCTCCGTCTCGAATATACGTACAGCTGGTCTAGTCCCTACTGCTAGCTGGTTTTCTATCCTACACCAATTTCTTAGTATCCCGGACCTAAAATCGATTCTTTTTTCAATGACATCGAAATGCTTTTGTTGTTTCCCGGTTGACTTCTTCCCTCTTCGAGACTGTCTTAAGACCGAGATTGGGAATATGAAAGACGAGTCCCTTCTACCTCATAAGGTAACGACTGGCACTGCTTCTTTGATGCTTCCTTTGAATACGAACCAGGCTTTCTTCTCTTCCAAGTGGGAGCTATTGAGATTGTAATCGGACTGGATGAATGGAGCTTTGCTTTGAACTGAGCCGTGTAAAAAGATGATTCTAAAGAGAGTGGCTATCCTCCTCGAAGAGTTCCCGAAGTGGTCTCTTTCTCCCAAGGCCAACAAGTAGAGGATTTACAGCTGGATGAGAACTCAAAGCAAAGATGAAAGAATCAAAAGATGATCTAGTCTATGCCTTCTACCGGAGATTGGATTTCAAGGAGTGTAACCAAAGAAAAATGTTCTCGTTCCGGCATGAAACCTATTATATTTCTCCTTCGAAAGCGTCAGCTCGATGAGAGAGATAGACCGGACATGCCGGATTAGGATTGTTACGTCGTTGGTTGAACGGAGGGGGATGCACACGTACTTCAGTTAGCAGCACCACCGACTCTTCCTGTTCTATCTGTTTATTATATCTGTTGGATCTTCCTTCCCTTGTCTAATATGCTCTACTTCGTTCGTTGCCATCTGACCTAGTTGGAATGCTAAACCCGAACACCTTGTAACGGTAATGAGATGAGTAAACCAGCTCTCAAAGTTGAGTAAGAAAAGGCCTCTTCCTCCTCTTAGTTAGGAGACAACTCTATAGCAACCTATTACCGAAAACCCCGGCAGGATAGAAGTTAACTCGGTACCTCCTCCACTACATGAGATTCAGTAGGACTTTTTGCAATTGTCATTCCCAGCACTCCTATATTCGTTGATGTACGCTTTATGCGGATCGAGCTCTTCTTGGGTGGTTGAAAAGGCGATAGAGATGAACCATTGATAGCTATCTACGCTTCCTCACTGCCTTAGTTGGAATGCGAACCAGAAGTCCAATATCGATAAGATAATAAGGTGGGTGGGAAGAAGCCCTTACATCCCTTACTATAGTAAGATGCCCGAGTTCGGATAGGCTTTCCAGACATTGGTAAAGAAAAGTACTAATCGTAAGACTTTCTCTTCCTCCGCGAGTTGCGAGCTCACTTTGAAGAGTTTCTATCTCACTGACCTTCTAGCTTACCACCTTCTCTTTGATTAGTATTCTAGCTGTAAACAATACAATAAGGGATCAGATCAGTCCACTACAGCTAGTACCGAGCCCAAGAAAAAGTCCAATTAATGGCAGTCAATCAATCAGAGGGTCTTAGCACACGCAGGTAGTAAAAATAATTGGATTTAGAGCCTTTTATTACATGGGTCTATTTTGCTTTCTTAAAGCGATGTTACAACCTCTTCCTCAAGGGCAGGGCAGTCTAGCCTAGCATGTAGGATAGGTTGGGAAACGAAATTAGTGAGGCAGCTCAGTTCAACAGCTTGTTTCAAACAAATCAGTGCCAAAATCAAAGAATTTCTGGGTAGCCCTTAAGGGATAAGGAGCGCAGTGGTAGGGAGTGAAGCGACCAACAGAGCTCTGGCAAGAACAGCAAAGCAACCAATTAACGAGTGGGGAAACCTCTTTACGGAGGGAGTAGCTCCTCTTTCTCCCATTTAACCAAGCCGGCATAGATCGACGGTACAACACAAACAAAGCCATACTAAGCTAAGAGCAACTCCAGCTCGACTAGCTCGATGGGCAAGTCAGAGAGATAAGGAAGAGATCCAGCGGGGGATATCAGACTGTAAGACGCTTTAGCATCTACTTCTCACAAGGTTGACTCCTTTGCCCGCTCCACTCCCTTTTCTTTCTTTTTAGGACTGTGCGCTTTTTCGTTGAGAGGACGCTCCCACACACTTTCACAGGATATCTATCAATAGGTCGTCTAGAGGGTGACCCCCAAGAGGTGAATCTTATAGTTCAACAAGATAGGCGAGAGGCACTGATTCTTCTCTTCCTCTTCGGTATGCCCTTTCTGTTCTGTCTTTGCTGAGGTATAGCTCGTCATGAACTCCTAGTTCCAAAACGTCTTTCTTTTTTCCCACTCTAGCTAGACGCTACTACTTTCTTTCTATACGCAATTTGAAATTCCTTTCCCTTTCTAGTACGCCCTCCGGGTTGGTCGTTTCTCTCCTAGCGAACGTAGTGAGTAACCCTAACCCTCTCCTACGTCAGGGCTACTTCGTTGGGGCTAGGGCTACTGCGCTGCCTTTTATCTTCCGATAAGATTCACAACTTCTTCCTATTTCATTCCTTAAGGCTACTTCTCTACCAATGACAAAACGGACGGTATTCCGATAATAGATAGCGAGACAAGAGGTTTCTCTCAAGCTGGGGCATTCTTCGAAGAGTGTAGCTCGACAAAGAAACTGCTAGTTGTCTGGAAGTGTCATTCTATCAAGTTGGAGTCTGGGCGAAGTCTTCTCTAAAGCTAAAAGCCTGTTTGTACTAGGTATCAGAAAGGCGGGAGATATTCTTCAAAAAGTCAAGTCGAAAAGCCACTCCCACTACTCAGCTCGATGGCCTATTTACAAATCTTTGACAAAGTGGAAACAGACAGAACAGATAGGCAGATAGGGGGTTCGTTAGTCAAATAGGATGTTGGTGCCTTAGTCAAACAAATGGGTATAGCAAAGTGAAATCAAAGTTAACGGAATGAATGGATCTTTTGTTTAGTACGAGATCGCTTCTTTCCCTCGAGGAACAACACTTGCTACCTGCTGGTTGACAGCTTGCTTAGCAGCCTCTTCTCCATTTGGTGTGCCAGTAGCAACATGGTTTTCCCAGCTTAGAAAAAAGGGGTTCCTCCCTTCAGTAACTCCACTAGTGGGATTCCGCAGTTAGAAAAGAATTAGAAAAGAAAAGGGGATCCTAAGTTAAGTACGTACTAGTAAAGCGTTGACTTCCAGAGAGACAGACCGAGCATCCATTCAATTCAATCTTTTCGGTACACTGATCAATCACCAAGCCAATGTCGATGATCTTATATAAGCAATTTCGGGATTTGCCCGGAAGAAGAAAAGACGGATATGCTTTCTAGCTACACCGCTCAGGATGACACCTTTTAGGTTTAGAACTCAATCCATCTTATCCAGGAACTGCTAAGGGGAATTCCTAAACTATCAACCGAACAAAGGCATCAGATTCAAGGCATGAAGCCTGATATTATGTTTTCATTACGGATGGGGCAGCCTCTCATCAAAATACTAATAAAAGGAATCGCTGACCTTCCTTACCCTTCCGGATATAGCTTACCAGTCTCGATCTCAAACCTTGACCATCGCTTGGCTTGACCAGGAAGAGATGTTAATATTACCTCCTATGCTTCCGAACCAGTCACTCTTAGGCGTTGTCTTTCAATGCAATGATAATAAGTTTGGAATGGAATCCCAGCTTTAACTTTAAACCAGAGCTTTGTTCTTACTACCAGGGTGGGAAAGTTCCCTCCTGAATCCGTAACGAATGACCTGGAAATTGCTTTGACTTTAATGGAACGTCTTTGCCCCTCGTCTTTTGATTTGACCGCTCTATTGCCTTTGGTTTTGTTACCGGCGTAACGTAGCTCCAGATGCCTATTCTATTATTCTATTAATGGATTCTAGAGCGTAAGCCGCTTTCCTTTCTTTTCCAGACCTGGGATTAGGATGTAAGTTTAGAGATCGACACTGCGAACGAGTTAATGCTTTTCCCTACGGTTCCCAGTACTCTCAGTAGAAGAAGAACTCTTTTTATACAGATAAGAGTCACAACTCCCCGTCTTTCTTGACTAGCTAGTTTGAGTTGCGCTTCCGACAGCCCTAGCCGGAAGCAGTACTCGCTTGCCGCGAGGGCCAAGCCTTCCTTGCCCGTCCTTGACTCGCTTCGCTTTTTTATCTCCTCAATCATTCTCAATTCTCATAAATGATGATTGAGATCACTGATGTACTATTAATGCCTCAATCGTATAGTGACCGAACTCTGAAAGCAATTCAAGATCCTTCTTTTTCATTTGCCATATCTTGAGATAATCCTTAGCATTTTCCTCATTTTCCCTGATTAACATTTTGATTATGTCGGAAGCTGATTTAAAAATTGATTTCTCATCGAACAATATAGTAATGTCCTCAATGTCCTTTTGGATCTCAATTAATTCATCATCACTTAATGGGAATCTTTCTTTTGCATGTCCCAAAATATCGAAGACTGTATCCTTATACTTTACTGAGATAGTCTCACCCAGTTGTTCACTCTTGTAAGTAAGATCCAAGAAATTAGTGTAAAAATCATTCCAAAACCTGACTAGTTCCTTTTTATCTGCCTCTTTCCTTTGCACATCATCGAATGATCGAGTAATCCACGTTTTGTGTGTCATGATGCTTTTATGTTTTTGTCACTTGAGTATAACCAGGGCTTTCCCTTAAAGCTTTTTCTTAAGTTGTCGGAACCCTATTGTACAGTCTACTAGAACCTTGTTCTAGTAGCATCCCTTTCTACGTTTATCGGCTGCCAGCCTCCCCTTGTATTAGTATTAGCGATCGATCTGGTGATGATCGGACTATCTACCTCACTTGTTACCAGTTCGTTTCCCAGTTTCCAGTTCGGAAAGAGGTAGGTTTTAAAGAAGGCTTTAGCAACCAAGTCATTCTCCTCCGCTACCCGGCTCCCTTGCTTACTTGATTCCGGGAACTCAGAACTAAGAACTGCACTACCTAATAGCTGATCTATCTGACCTAGTTCTTGTTCTTGCCTTGCTCCAGCAATTCCAGTCGATAAGCAGCGAGGCACTTGATCCAATCCATGATAGAAAGCACAATGTGGTAGTGAAAACAAGGGACAGGGAACTTCTTTAACAACCGTGGGCGGATTAAGGTCTCACGGATTACTCCTTTAACAGATAGGTTTGTTAACCCGTCTAGCTACACAGGCTTGGATAGCTTGGCTTACTTTGATTTAGCTCCAAGCGGGACTCCCTTTCTATCAACGTAGAGAAAAGACAACCAATCTTTCTTTTCTATACGCTAATCTAAACCAATCTTTATATACGCTAATCTAAGTAGTGGATTTTCAGTAAACGACAAGCCAAACCAAACGAACTGAACAAGGAAAGGAAAGGAGGGCGACTTGCCCGATCAAACAGGAAACTGAAACTAGAATTAGAACAAGTCCTTCAGATATGAGTTATTCTCCACCCTAGCTGCACTGCCTGCTTGTGCTGCCTTGAACTATCACTCATAAGTCAGAGCACACTTACTTACGAACGAACTGCAGTTCATGATCGTGTCATTCTCTATACGCCTGAAAAACCGTCGTATTCTATCTCTTTCTTTTTGCCTTTGTCCAGTGGAAAGTGGAATTCACCTAGGTTTGCAAAACTTATGTTGCAGGTGAGTCACCACTTCAACAGGAGACCGAACAAGGCTTCTTTCGGCTGCTGAGGATCGTGCCCGACTCCACTCACTACCTTTTAGCGTGAACGGATAAAGAAAGGCCATCAAAGAGCTCGGTACAAAACAGGCACAGCTAAGGAATCGTGCACTCAAAGGAACATGTCACCGAAGAGTTTCCAACATTCATTCTCGAGCAGAGAGCAAGTTCAAGACCAAAGAAAGCCAAAGTATCTCTTCCTTTTTGCCTTGCCTCGAGGGCTTCCGGGTCCCGTGGGCACAGTTGCACAAGGCTCGTATTCAGCCTGAAAAAAAGGTTTCAAAAGGATAAATAAAAAAGTCAAAAATAAGAATAGAAAGAACCATAGCCAAAAGAACAAAGGAACTGTACATTCAGTGTTATGTAACAAACAAAAGACAGAGATATAGTCCTATCCAAGCTTGTCAGGATCAAAGACGTTGGGATTAGATTAGCAGACTATGGATGGGTCAAGACGTCGAGAAAAGTCTCTGTCATCTGGCTCCTTCCACGCAAGACGACTAGGATCAAATGGTTTTACAATAATGCTAAGAAAGAAGAAGATCGAGACCATTCTTTTTGAGACAAAAGGCTTGACTTCTATCGGGTCAGCGTCGAGAGAGAGTACACCAACTAGTTGGCTATGTAAAAAGAGAGTGGGCTAAATGGGCATTTTCTGAATGAGAAGATTCTCTTTCTACACTCTAGACATATCCTGCCTCTTCCTTCCTTGCCTGCCTCAGAATATTCCTTCCTTTTTGACTGGTGGGACGAAGTCACATTAATTGAATCGGTTCTGGTCTTCGCTGAAAAAGTGAGGCTTTACTTGACGAGTAGACCTTAGTTACCCGCTTATTGGGACCTGCAAAAAGCTAAGTTTCTTTGCTTTCTTTCGTCACAATAATTGGAAAAAGAAAAAGTCAAAGCAGCAGACCAGTAGTCCCATTATCCACAGAGACATTTTTGAAGAAGGTTCCGTTTAATACTTCTTGGCCAAGCAGGAAGAGCAGTAAATAAGTGCTTTGTCGGTTGAAGGTGCTCTTTTCTCTACTCCGGATAGAGGCTCACTCTGAATCCATAGTATCCTCTGCATCTTATGCGTCTTCTGTCTCGTCTCTTGGTTTTAGGGAGCTTGTGAGCAAGACCTCGAAAGTGGCTTTGACGGAGGGAAGTGGGCTTCATTCAATGGAATGCTTTGTTGGTTCAGGGGGTCTGGTTTTTTGGTTTAGTGTGGAGGGGGGCGCTCTTTGTTGACCTTTCAGGGGACATGTTGTAATGTGAAGCTGGCAATACATGCTTGAGTCGATGATCAATCCCCCGTTCAATCCTTCTATAGAGATGGTGATCAGACTTGTTAAGATCTCTTCTATGCTGAGAATCATCTGTGAATCCCCACTTTGATTGACCTTGACTGGTCATTGTTGGAAAATAGGGCCCTAGCCTTATCACCCTCCAATTCTCAACCCCGACCTACACAAGTGGTTTTAGAACCCACATTTTGAAAAGTTATGTTAGGTTCTTAGTAGCAGTCGGCGACCTTTTCTTCTTTTACTTCACATAGCTTTTCGTCTCCTTGATAGCTAGAAGTTCTCTAAAAGTATGAAAAGCTGGAGGACTTTGTACCATCCATTCCGGTGTAGTTGGATTCTGTTCAACAGCCCAAGGACTTGGAGCACATCTTTTGTTATTTCCACTGCTTGAAGTGATTGTTACGACCACGAAGAAACGACGAATCCCAACTACGGATATATAAGAGCCAAAACTGCTAAGGGCATTCCATCCAGCGTAAGCATCTGAATAATCTGGAATGCGACGTGGCATACCTGAAAGCCCTAAGAAATGCATGGGAAAGAGGGTCGGATTAACCCCGAAAAAAGTGATCCAAAAATGGATTTTACCTAAAGTTTCAGGGTATGTCCGACCAAAGATTTTACCCACCCAATAGTGAAATCCTGCAAATAAAGCAAAAACAGCTCCCATAGAAAGTACATAATGGAAATGTGCAACCACATAATAAGTATCATGTAGAGCAATGTCTAGCCCAGAATTTGCCGGGACTATTCCAGTGAGTCCTCCTATGGTGAACAAAAAGATGAACCCTACAGCAAATAACATGGGTGTTTTGTATTGTATCGAACCCCCCCACATGGTAGCGATCCAACTAAAGATTTTGATTCCAGTGGGGACAGCTATGATCATGGTAGCTGCGGTGAAGTAGGCACGGGTATCAACGTCTAAGCCCACAGTAAACATATGATGAGCCCAAACAAGAAATCCAAGAACACCTGTACTGATCATGGCATAAACCATGCCTAGATACACCTCTGGATGACCGAAGAACCAAAAGAGATGCTGGTATAATATGGGGTCTCCCCCTCCAGCGGGATCAGAAAAGGTTGTATTAAAGTTTCGATCGGTTAATAACATGGTAATTGCCCCTGCCAGTACCGGGAGTGATAATAAAAGTGGGAATGCTGTCACTAGAACGGACCACACAAATAGGGGTGATCTATGCATAGTCATTCCAGGTCCACGCATGTTGGAGATAGTTGTTATAAAATTGATAGAGCCTAAAATGAATGAAACACCAGATAAATGAAGACTAGAAATTGCTAAATCAGCTGCTCCTCCAGAATGGCTGGTAATACCACTTAAGGGCGGATAGACCGTCCACCCAGTTCCACTACCCACTTCTACTAAGGCTGAGCTTAATAGGAGCAAGAGACTTGGTGGCAACAACCAGAATGAAATATTATTTAATCGTGGAAATGCCATGTCAGGTGCACCTATCAGAATCGGAACAAACCAATTACCAGATCCACCTATCATCGCCGGTATAACCATAAAATAGATCATTAAAAAAGCGTGAGCCGTTATTAAAACATTATAAAGTTGATGATTCCCACCAAGAATTTGATCGCCGGGTCGTGCTAATTCCATACGAATCAATACTGAGAAGCATGTGCCCATCACTCCAGCAATGGCACCGAAGATGAAATATAGAGTCCATGAGAATTGCGGACCCAGTGGCAAAAGACCCATCCACTCTCATCATCCCAGCCGATGGAGCACCACGCAATTGGTCTTCTCTTTCTCAGCTGAAGTCTGTCCCAAATAATGATGTGTCTGTTATCTGAAGTCGAGTCGGCCCTAGAGGCCAGAGAGTCTGTAATCAAGGAACTTGTGGTTTACAATGAAATGAAATCTAGGTTTGCTTACATGTCGGAGTTTGTTGATGATGATTGAGATGCTTAAAATCTTGAAAAAAAAAAAGAAAACAAATAGCAGACCTTAGCTTCCCTTCCAATGATCACTGCCTCATGCAGGTAGATGAGGAAGAAACCTATGGTGAAACTCCTCCTTAACTCTTGGAAATGGTGGAGAGATCAGAGGAAAGGAACGTCATGGAAGAAACCCAACCCATTAATTTAGGGACCGCAGACGAACCCCAAGAGGTTAGACTTTAGGCGCACCTGGGGCCCTTAGTATACGCAATTAATAAACGATACCGAATTAACTGATAAAGAGACGAAACTCACAACTGCCGTAATGAACCTAAACTAAAGACGGAAAGAGTCACTCACTGAATACCTATTTATTAAAGAAGACTGAGTTAGTCCTAAAGCCGAAAGCCAAAGGCGAAGAAAGAAGAAGACTCACTAGATATGTCGATAGTACCACAGCTGTCAGACCTAAGGCCGAAGCAAGGATACTAAAGAAAGAAAAAATAAATTAGAGACATAAAGAATAAGACTGCTAATAAAAAAAATACGGTAAGGAAGGGAAACTAAGGCAGCTAAGCCACTAGTACGAAGGAGCAAGCGGAGGCCCCCGTTCTATCCACTAACCATGTAAAAAAATGATGGGTGGAATGGCGCGGCGCTGTAGGAACCGGTGATTCCGCGAAAGACAAGATAGGCCAGCCGGGAAGGCCTCGATTCATGCCTCGTTCTTGCTTGCTCATAAAACCTTCCCTCTAGTCCTTGCTACTGTTCTCTAAGTCAGATTCAAAGCTCTTTGATATCATTTCGAGGTTGAGGATTTGGCTTTAGATTGATTTATTGAGAAATATACAAGATAAGTATTTGAGAATGAAACTTCCTTTTCCAGTTCTATACTATTTGCTACTATTGGAATTTCCCATTGCTGTAGTAGTACGCTCTGGCTAGTGTCAAAATGTCTGATTGTGAATGAGCGAGTAATTATGGTACTATGATTCTCCTACTTTATATGTGGGCTTACCGGGCTAAGCTAATCATTGGATACTCCAAACTTTCGATCTAAGCCACTTTTGTTAGCGGGAAATCGACACACATTGATATAGGATGTTGAGCTTGCGTATCCCAGGACTAATCCCCATTCATCTTATTACCCAATTCCCTCCCGTAATGCTCCAGAGATTGGCTTAAACAAAGATTGAGATTCAGGAAGCGGAGGGAAGTAGCGGATCATCTACAAGCGCATAGCTGCTGGCTGCCTGCTTCTCGTTCTAGTCTTCATACCCGGTCCCGTGCACCTTCTTAGTTTAGTCTTTCTTCACTCCTCTGCTACCTTGGTGGCGAAGATCAGCTACTTAACCAGCGAGAGTGTCTTTCTCGCTTCAATCAATAGTTCAAATTCATGCTATGGACATGCTTACGTAGGATCAAGAGCAAATCCTCTCGGCAAAGAACCAGGCAATGGAGCCTCCACACCCTGGAAAGGGAACTTAGTCCAGCTATACTCTTTAACAAGTTCCATTCGCTTCACACAGCCACTCGAATAAATAGCTAAGCCTCTATCCTCCGTTAAGGACGGTGCTGCTTCCTTAGTGAATTCCTTACATGCAAGTTTTGGGGAGCATCCGCCCCTCCTGTCAAGTCAAACCATCGGGCTTTGTAGTACTTTCGTTGGTACATTCTTTGATTCTAGCTTTGATATGTTCTTATGTGCTTGCTTCTAGCTTGGGATACCATCTTTTGACTTTGATTGGGGCAAAATTCTATACTCTTTTTGGTACATTCGTTGGTGCTTGAGTTGAGCAACTTGCCCTCTTCCCCGGACTTTCAAGTCAGATTCCTGTTGCTTCTAGCCGACAAACATTGGTGACGATGACACGACCTGTGGATTCAGCGATGCGAACCTGTATATTCAGCGAGAAAACTCTCACCTTCAAGTGCTCTGGCATCAATCAAAGGAGGAAGTCAACTCTGGCCACTCCTCCTTCAGGCATAAGGAATACCTGTTGTCGGAACAAAGACATAACTATATCACACCCAATTCTTTATAGCGGCGTCATTCGTGAGATGGGCCCTCCACTTTCAATCATCAACGAGTTCATCTATATGAATGTTATTAAATCTATTGTAAAAAGGGAGTCATATGGACCTCCTGAGGGTTACTTTGCCCGTAAGGTAATCTCAAAAGAGACGCTTCATTATTACTTAAAGGCTAATGTACCTGAGAACATAAGCAAGAAGATGATGGCAACTTGGGAAGAAAGGATCTCGGGAATACTGACCTCTTACGAAAACTATACTCGTAATGTATGCGGTGATTTTCAATCCCCTAAGACTAGGGCTTGTTGGCTAGCTCATGAGGAAAAGTGGGAGAAATTCCAGTTAAAGCTAAGAAGTGGGGAGGGAACTCAATATTACTGCGTCCACTATTAAGTATGAAGCAAAAGATGATGGCATACACCACAGACAGGGCAACAACAGGACAGTTATTGAATCGCTTGTATCAAAAGATTGAACGAACAACACACCAAGATCCGCATCCAGGGTTAATCATTGCTTCACATCACTTCTTCGAGCCTTACCCTCTTGTTAACGAGATTGACCTACTCAGTCTTGCGACCATGGATCTCTTAATCCAGTTTGCTTCCCCATCCTTATCTGGTTACGGTAAGTTCACAATTTCCTTTACCATGAAGCGATCTTACGGAGAGGAGATCTCATTTACGATAGGTCATGCTATCCCCTTGACTTATGAAGATAGTAAGTTAATTCCAATGAGTGAGGTCTATGCTCATATATATCGATATATTTATAAATATTCAGAAATCTACGACGAAGATTATATAGTTCAACTCATGATCCGAGTCTATATGGACGGCAAAAAGATGGATAGGCCAGCCCTATCTTCAGAGGAGAGAGAGAGCTCACTTTCTTCAATCATTCAAGCCGGATTGAGTGAGATCGAGCCAATAACAGCAAGAAAGATCTGAAATCGTAAGAGTAGCCATCCAACCCATATCACAGCACTCAAACCATGTCGCACTGAGCTGAAACCATTCATGGTAGCCGATACCGAAACTATACTGAAAGATAACGTTCATAAGCCTTATGCAGCTGGTCTCTTGATGGTTCGTCCCGGTGAACAGATCTCAGATATTCAGATTGATACCTACTTCAGTGAAGACTACTCTATAATCTTGGATTCCTTTGAAGAAAAGAGTACAAAGGTACTTTCTGACTTGGTATTAAGGATATCAACGATTGTTAGACAAGAACAATCAACTTTAACTATTTACTTCCACAACTTCTCTAGATTCGATGGAATTCTCTTGCTTCAGCACCTAGCATGTCATCACAAGAGCTACAAGATAAAACCACTGATGAGGAACAATAGGCTTTACGAGTTAGCTGTCTATTCAGGTCCGCCCGGTGAGCGCTCACGACTAAGCGAGAGTCGGATGCTGTCTCATTCGCTGTCTCGCAGTACTACTTTTTCCGATACGGCTCGCGACTTACAAAAAGCTAGGCCCACTCGCCACGGTCCACTCGTTCACTCGCTGCTTCAAGTAAACCACTCGATGCTCTCTCGCGTCTCGCTTCGTCTATTGCGAAGAAGCTTTTTAGAGACTCCTTTTGTAAACTTCATTCCTTGTATTGCGCTTTTATTCCATTCTTATGTGGTGCTAGATTTAGAGGCAAGGGTACATCAAATTTGACTCACAGTATACATTCAGGAAGAGGAGGAACGGGCGAAATAGCCCATTTTGCCGATATTGCAAGCGCCATGGCCACACTATTGAAAAATGTTGGACACGTCCTCAGTCCAATGTTGCTACCTCATCTACTCCTCCACCTTTGGAGGATCATGGATCTCCTGGACCAGAGTTGCCAGGGTGCTGTGCTTCTCTCTCTTTTGCTGTTCCTTCTGAGTCAGGTAATATTACTCTGGAGACTCTTAAGCAATTGATGTCTGCTATCCTTCAGAAAATGGAACATCTTGGGGCTTCTCATTCTGCAAACGCGGCACATCAGGTATCTGGATCTGCTGCTTCCTCTTCCACTCCCAGTGATTGGATTTTTGATTCCGGGGCTACCAGTCACATGTCAGGTGATAGATGATCTCTTTTCCTATATCTTTCGCCTTTACCTATAAAAGATTCTGTTAACATTGCAGATGGCACTCTCTTACCTCTTTCACACTGTAGGTCTATGTCTCCATCCCTTATTCTTCATGATCCATTATATGTTCCTCAGCTGAGGACAAACTTGCTTTCTGTCAGTCACCTTGCTCTATAATCTTCGTGTCATCTTTTCTTCTCCTGAGTGTCTTATTTAGGATCAGCACACGGGAAGGATGAACACTTTACTATGATTGCATCCCCTCCTTACTCGGCTGGCATAGAGCTCGTAGCATGCCCACTCCTACTCGATTTCTTTAATCCCTTGCTCCGGGGCTCGAGGTTCGAGCTGCTAGGGAATGGGACTGGCATCCCCTGTTTTATCCGATGTTTAAGACCGGAACGAAGCTCATCCCGAATACTGAAAGAAAAAGAGTCAGTGCGGCAAGGCAAGGATTGAGCTACCGCCCCCAGCCTTGCCATCGAGAGTGAAACTTTATCCAACAAGAATAAGCACTAACAAAGCAACTATTGGGGAATGGAGTGACGGCCGGTGTCCAATGCAGGGAACCATCCCTAGCCCGGTGGGTACAGGCAGGACTTCAATAGCTAAGTTCGACCGACCACGAAAGCAAGGACTGAAAGCTTTTATTGCCTCGCACAAGGATATAACATCCGTGCTCTCTTTTCCTTTGAATCGAAGGCCTCTTCCAATTCCATTTTGAGAGCCATCATAGCTCTTTTGGACTTATACATACATACAGCACCCTTGTCTCTTTCGGCATAGACCCTTCTTCCTCTTTGCGATGCAAAGGCAATGGCAGGGGAGGCGAGAGAAGGAGAGCACGTATGGGTGGGTGGTATGAAAGCCATAAGCGGAGGCATGGGTCTTTCTCATGAAGATGTGAAGCCTAGAGATGAGTCTATTCCAAATTGACTTCAAAATCCGGGGTAGGAGGCTTGATGACAGGTGATAAGATAAAGAAAGAGAAGAAAAGGGGAAAAACCCAGAGGCAGTTCCATTGACCCGAAACTGGAAGCAAAGGTCGAGGTAGGGGGAAGGAGGAAGACTAAGGGGGAAAAGTTACAGTGAGAGAGGTCGATTCTCTGGAAAGCTAGCAGCCCTATGGATAGCTATAAGCAGCTTCCCCTCGCTTTGTTATATATTCTGTTGCGGAGTCCCTTGTTCCAACTGCATTTGAACCGCAATCTACGACTAAACACCAATACAATACCTGCCAGAGATTGAGCTCGACTCGAGAGATAGATGGAGACATAAGGGTTGCGATAAAGTCCTCGGTGGGTGAGTCTCTCGATATTGAGTCGACCCCGTTACGAGCAAACATCAAAGGAATTAATCCAATGGGTCAGAATCAAGGAATTGAATCCAGATAAAGCCTGTTACCTGTTGCCAATCTCTGATTACCGATTCATAGGATTAACCATAAGAGAAGGAAGTTAGGACCGGCTGAAAGAAGGACAGCGGGAAAAGTTCTCTAACCTGGGAAACCCTTATAAGCCGTCTTTTTGGACGGAAAGGACGAGTAGAACGGGCGTGAAAACGAAACCTTCCTTCTTCGGCCTAAACCGAGATGGTGCAATACGAATGACTACTTGTGAAGTACCATGGAATTGGGGGGCATGGCACCAACACTCAAACAAACTATTTAAGACCAGATCAGCAAAAGAAAATACATGTTGAGAACGATGAGGCATCTACGAGCGAACAAGCCGTCGGAATGGGAAAGAAGGCCGGCAAGAAATTTGTCATAACAAAACAGAAGGAAAAGAAGGGGAGGCCGAAGAGGGCGGGCACCTCTAAGCCCGGGGCTACTACAAACCAAAGTACCTCTTTAGCGAATCCCTTATTTTCTTCTGGTAAGAGGAATCTGTCCAACCTCTATCGGTCATCTGGAAAGGGTCATCCCTTGCAATTCAATTGGGACAAGGGTCTTAGACTCTTATTTCTTCTGATCTGTCAGCAAGGCTCTATCTTCTTTCTTTGGTCATCTGTCCGTTGGAAAGGCTCTTTCTCTTTGCTGTCTCAATCGGTCCACGAGTACCCTCTCTTGCTTACTTGTTTACAAAAAAAATCTTTATTTTCGATTATGGATGACTGGTTACGGAGGGACCGTTTCGTTTTTGTCGGTTGGTCCGGCCTATTGCTCTTTCCTTGTGCCTATTTCGCTTTAGGGGGTTGGTTCACAAGTACAACCTTTGTAACTTCATGGTATACCCATGGATTGGCCAGTTCCTATTTTGAGGGCTGTAACTTCTTAACCGCCACAGTTTCTACTCCTGCTAATAGTTTAGCACATTCTTTGTTGTTACTATAGGGTCCTGAAGCACAAGGGGATTTTACTCGTTGGTGTCAATTAGGCGGGCTGTGGACTTTTGTTGCTCTTCACGGCGCTTTCGAACTAATAGGTTTCATGTTACGTCAATTTGAACTTGCTCGATCTGTTCAATTGCGACCTTAGAATGCAATCGCATTCTCTGGTCCAATTGCTGTTTTTGTTTCTGTATTCCTGATTTATCCACTAGGTCAGTCTGGTTGGTTCTTTGCGCCGTGTAACAGCTATATTTCGATTCATCCTCTTTTTCCAAGGGTTTCATAATTGGACTGGACATTGAACCCATTTCATATGATGGGAGTTGCCGGTGTATTAGGCGCTACTCTGCTATGCGCTATTCATGGTGCTACCGTAGAAAAGACTTTATTTGAAGATGGTGATGGTGCAAATACATTCCGTGCTCCAACTCAAGCTGAAGAAACTTATTCAATGGTCACCGCTAACCGCTTTTGGTCCCAAATCTTTGGGGTTGCTTTTTCCAATAAACATTGGTTACATTTATTTATGTTATTTGTACCAGTAACCGGTTTATGGCTGAGTGCTCTTGGAGTAGCCTTTTTAGTTTAGTGCTGGCTCTGAACCTACGTGCCTATGACTTCATTTTCCAGGAAATCCGTGCAGCGGAAGATCCTGAATTCGAGACTTTCTACACCTCTTAAACGAAGGTATTCGTGCTTGGATGGCGGCTCAAGATCAGCCTCATGAAAACCTTATATTCCCTGAGGCCGTGGAAACGCTCTTTAATGGAACTTTTGCTTTAGTTGGTCGTGACAAAGAAACCACCGGTTTCGCGTGGTGGGCCGGCCCGACTTATCAATTTATCCGGTAAACTACTGGGGGCTCATGTAGCCCATTCCGGATTAATCGTATTCTGGGCCGGAGCAATGAACCTATTTGAAGTGGTTCATTTCGTACCAGAGAAGCCCATGTATGAACAAGGATGAATTTGACTTCCCCATCTAGCTACTCTAGGCTGGGGGGGTAGGCCCTGGTGGAGAAGTTATAGACACCTTTCCTTACTTTGTATCTGGAGTACTTCACTTAATTTCCTCCGGGGTTCGCAACAACTTTGACAAATTTCTGCAAGAGTTGGCAGATCATCCACTCTTCCCTGAAGCAGGTTAACATTGAAAAGTTGCGTCAAGTGCCTAGGTTTGTAGAAAAAAATGAATTAGAAGATGAGTGCCGCAGCAGTAGCTTTTAAGATGGTAGCCGACGCTAGGATTTGGGAAGGATATACATGAGAGTGAGTGGGAGGAGAAAGAAAAGAGCCTTCCCATTTGCTGTTCTAGACCCGGGCCTTTTCAGCTATCACTTCCTAGATGGAGCTCGGACAGGAGACCTATGAATGCCTTGGCTCTAAGCCGTACGTACCACCCCGTATTCAGCCGCGCAGAAACTTTCTCTCGTGCTATAGCGTGCTTTTGAGCGCATTCATTGAGGGATTGGTTGTAAGCAAGGAAGCGTTGAGTTAGGCGCGTAAGGTTAAGGGTGGTGGGTTTTCGATGGATAGCTTTTGAAATCTCGATCATAGGTTTGATAGATCTGAATCTTGTGTTTATGGGCGTGTATGGATCCCCCCTTTGATTGCTTTTCACCTGTTCATATAATGAATATTTTTGAATACCATTGACATTGATAATTGTAGACAGATGGATAGTGTGCATTGAGGGAGCAGCAGTGGAGTTAGGAAAGGTATATGCTGGGCAGTTACAAGGCAATACCACTAGGGAAGCTGATCAAGCATGTGTTTTTTTTGACGATCGGCTAATGATGAAATATACGAAAAAGGGCATCGAAGGTCTCTTGGAACCCATACCTCTCTTTTAAGCGCGGTAAGGCTCGCTCTGTTCTCAAGGCTTGGGCACGGTCTTCGTCTCCAGCCGAGCATAAACAAAACCGTCCCCCACTCGGAATCCGCTAATCGGTCTTAAGGTATCGCGAGGGCTATCATAGTCTATGTAGCGCTAGGAGCTTATCTTGCCTTCTCTCTTCCTTCCCTATCCACCGCCCATGCTTTCAAAGAATTCAATTCAAATAAGACCACACAGGGGGTCTTCGTAATAGAAGAGACATTTGTCGATAAGCCTGTGCTTGTTTGGAGGGATCATCATAAATGATTAAAGTGTGTCGTTCACGGTACATAAAATATTTAGCCAAAGCTGCTCCTGTATAAGGCGCGAGGTATTGTAATGTAGCTGGGGAATCCGCCGTTTCGGCTACCACAATAGTGTATTCCATCGCCCCCCTTTCCTGGAAAGTAGTCACTACCTGAGCCACAGAAGATGCTTTTTGACCAATAGTTACATAAACACATATTACATTTTGACATTGTTGATTGAGAATTGTATCTGTGGCTACTGCTGTTTTACCGGTCTGTCTGTCCCCAATAATGAATTCTCGCTGCCCACGTCCTATAGGGATCATCGAATCAATAGCAATAAGTCCTGTTTGAAGAGGCTCATATACGGAACGTCTCGAAATAATACCTGGAGCGGGGGATTCAATTAACCGAGATTCAGAAGCTGCAATCTCACCTCGACCATCAATAGGTTTAGCCAGGGCATTTATAACATGACCTAAATAAGCCTCACTCACGGGTATCTGAGAAATTTTGCCTGTTGCTTTGACAGAACTTCCCTCTTGTATCATCAAACCGTCACCCATTAATACAACACCAACATTATTTGATTCTAAATTCAGGGCAATGCCTATTGTACCCTCTTCAAATTCTACTAATTCACCTGCCATTACTTTATCAAGACCATAAATACGAGCAATGCCATCACCTACTTGAAGTACGGTATCGGTATTGACTTCTATTGCTCAATACGTTCACAGATAATATAACTAATTTCTTCAGCGCATGAGTCTTTATAAAGTTTTTTCGGTTATTTCCTGGAGTGCCGAACTAGTAGACCAATAATCCATGTTCCTAGTGGGCCAAGCGGGTTGGTTTATTTCAAGATTGGATTGAGAAGCCGTGGAGCCAAAGATGCCCCCAATATAGGCACCTAAATGGGCCTTCGAAGCCGGTGATCTGTTCGGCGTAAGATCCTCTCTCTCACTTGACGAAGCGCGCAAGCAATTTCTCTTCTCTTTCTATTAGGGGTAGGAGTTACTGAACACCCACCCTGGTCGGTGTGTGGGAATAGCTTAAGGCTTAAAAAAATGCCCCTCTTCCTGATAGGCTGAAAAGGATGAAAGCCCGGGTCAGGAAAGCGACCTTAAAAAGTAAATTTCCTCTCCGGAATCGTTGATACATATGTTACGATGCCTTCGGATGAGGGAGACGAGAAAACCCGGATAGCTTTGGTGGCAGGATATGACTCTCTTGATGGGCCGAATGGTGAAGTGATCTTCCTATCGCAGATCGCGATATATTTGGCGAAGAAGTAGAAGTGGAGTCCCAACCCCGGGAAACAGACATCTCATTCTCTGTTGGCAGTAAACATGTTCTCACCCTGAACTCTCAACCAATGATCCCGATGTTCAGGGAGAAGAAAGACTCATCTATCCGCTAGTTCCATTTCCCTCTCACGGATCGGTGTGGATTAGAGAGTGGATTCCTCCCTGTCGATTGACATTGCTGGAATAAGGAAAGTCGGATAAAAAACAGGATTGTCTCCGCGGTAGTGGGCTTTTTGCTACTAGAGACTATTTGGTTGAGGGTTATGCCTCTTGCGTCAACCTGGAGACCGACATAATGGCAACTAAGGGTGCGGACAGCCCTATGGGACGCGGTCGGACCCGATAAGTAACCACTGTTGATAGCTGGACTGCCTGGATCAAACCGAGGTTGGTGGGCTTTGATTCCCCTCTTCTCGGAGAGCGAGAAAGGCACGGCTGGTTTCGTAGATGGAGTACATGGGCCCAGTAAGGACCCCAATCGTTCTTTATGGGACCCTTCTGCTAGACTAGAGAATCAGTTTCTCTCAAATCTGTTGACAACTTCTCTTAATGCCCAAGTGCGACGTTGGTTGGAAAGCCACTTATGGGGTAAGGAACTCGTCCCAAAAGAATTTCCTATTTTATATTGGAAGCCAAAAGGTGGAAGGAAAGACGTGCCCTTTTTCTGATATCCGCTACCTTCTCATCCATCAGTGTCATCTTGGGGGACGTACTCACTTCTCAATGATAAAGCCTATCTGTTAGGGCGCTCAGTCGAATAAATATCTGCAACTCGATCCCAAACTGTCTAAGTTTCATCCTATGATCGGTACGGGGGACTATCCATAATCGGAAAAGCATTTCAATAGGACCTGCCATAAACAGAGTTGGAGTCCACATCTGAGTCTTCCCCGCTAACTAAGCCACCTACTACCGAAAAGTCTAACTACTCTTCTTGTGGTTGAGATGTGGCAACTCGAGAGCACCTGCCAGAATAGAATAAAGAGAAAAAATGTATCTCCGTCTGGGCAATTCAGGAGGCATCCTGGATAAGGTACGAAACGACGTCTTATAAAAAGCCTATCTGTCCAGCTCTCTTTTTGGCCGGGAAAGCAAGTGGCATCAAAGAAGAAGCCCCTTTCCAGTTCAAAGTGCTAAATAAGCCTTATTCGGAGATAGAACGAGGAGAACCTCGTACGAGAACACTCTTCATAAGCCAATCCCAAAGAAAGGGAGTTGAAAGTGCTCGCTTGTTAAAGTAAAGGATCAGGCACTTGAGTCACGAATCCGTAATAAGAAGTATGTGATCTAGTTGAATCCTTTCTATTGATTGTTATCAAGGTACATGTTCTAAGTTCGTGCGCTAGAATGAGAATGCTATCGATACTTTATCTTTCCTTGACCTTAAGAAGGTTCATTGATCCTCACCTCACTTTAACAAGTGAGCTTCACTCTCCCCTTCTCTTCTTCTTTCTAAGTTCAGAGATCTGGGACTATAGCCTAGGGAATGCCTAAGAGCATCAGCAAGCCTTTCAAGCAAAGAATAGAAGGATCGTTGTTAGATACGATATACTTGCTAGTTGGGCAGTCTTTCTGTCCTTCTTAAACCAAGTGGTTGAAATCAGCACATTGACTGAGGCTTATCCTAGTTCTGAAAGGTTATGGCAATTCCAACCAATGATGAAGGGTCTATGATCGATTGGCTCCTTATCTGATTGCTAGTTAAAGTAAGGCGCTCTATCAAAATCAAAGGCTCCGGTTCTACCTATGAGAAGAAGTCTGAGATCGCTCTCCTCTTTACATTACAAGAATCCTTGGCTTTGAGATTGAAATCATTATAAAGAACTAGGCCATCGCACATCTCTTTTAATTGATTACTAAATAAAGCCCTGTGTTCGAAGCCGGGTGTGCCATTCTTTTGGTAACCAGATAATACAGAATGTGGAAGCTATCTCTTCATTTTACCCTAGAGCTATGGAAGTTGCCTATTCCCCCTATTCTTTACGATGTAGAAATAACTGCCATTGCTCCCTAAGGCTAATCAGTACTAAATGCTAATAGGATGCTTTATCCTCATTAGGCTAGCAGGAGAGGTGAAGTAAGGCCATGGAAGCACCAGATAGAATGCTATTGCTTCTCCCTTATCCTTCTCACTTTACGGGAGGAGCATATGATCCACTCGTGTCTATCTATCTTTGAGTTGAGCTTCTCTCTCTCCTTCTAACAATCAAAGTACATCTTGGTAATAGAAATCAGTATAAAGAACTCACCGATCGCTTTCTTCTTACTATTGATTGGTGAATAAAGTCCCGATGTTCTAAGCAAGGTGTTCTAGTCCGTGGTTATGCCAGTAGCCAAGTCAGCAGTAGTTGACTGACTTTTCTTCTATATCAACATTAAGGGAAGCATGGGCCTTTGCTCTCTTCTTCCTTATCGACTTGAGAGCTAATCCTCACTCTGAGATTATGCGAGAATTTCAACCATAGCCCTGGTTACTTCCGTTCTTAGATTCGCATGTGCTGATTTCAACCGAGGTGCGTTACTTTGGTTTCCTTATAAACCACGATCGGGTTTCTCTTTTCCTTTCTGTGAATAGCTTTTAGAAGGAAGGGTGATGCCCAGGGTTACTCCTCATGAAGAGGGTCTTTCCCTTCTCGCAATCCTTCTCTAAGAGATAAGTGCCAAATTGAAGAGAGATGTGGAGATGCTATAGATCATCCTTGTCAGAAAGTATAAGGGAGTGTTCACTAGCCTCTCTTTCTATCAATCGTATGTAATGAAAGGATCTGGTTCTATCATTGCGTCGGTAGAATAACTGGTAAAGCGTGCTGGGCGGAAGCGCTTAACCTCCTCGCCCAAGGAGTCAATTCAACAGTCAAATATCAAATCAAGAAGGCGGAAGCTAAGTCCCCAATCCAGCTGAAGGGGTCAATGTAGCTATCCTCCTCGGCCTGTTGGCTTAGTCTAAATTCCTTATTTTGGATTCTGAGTTCATGATAGACACGCCTAGAGGAGGGAAAGGTAGCCTAATAGGCTTACTTGTTCTCGTTGCATGCTTTCGAGTGATTGGTTTAACTCAATGGATCGGTCATCCCTTGAATTTATCGTGTAAGCCCGTTGACATCGTCCACGAGAAGGCATCCTAGAAAGATTGAGTTTAAGATTCCAGTCAAGGTTCTAGCTACATATCCCTTCCGTCCCTTCCTCCCACAAATAGGCAATCACATATCTTTCCTATCGATCCATCTTGGAATAACTTCTTTTTCATCTTTTATCCTTCTTATCTTCAAAGTACCAGTGAATGTCCGTGCTTCGATCCGAGGATAAACCCTTTCCACTCTTGGTTTGCTCTAAGGATTCGCGCTTTAATTGCTTAAGATGTGTTTTTGTGAAAGTTCATTATTAAAGTCTTCTTTGCGGCTAACCACTAGTCTTCCCTGAACTCCTTATTTTAACAAAGAAGTAACTACATTATCTTCAATTCGTAGAACCCCAACTTTAGGATAACAATAACTTTGAGATAACCATCAATATAAAGAGCTAAGCGATCAGCCTTCCCTCTTTCTATGAATTGCTAATTAAGGTACCGTGTTCTAATTACAAGATATAGAAGGATGCATTGCTTTCATGCCTTGCTATTGAGAAGTAAGGATAGGATGTTCAGCCAGGCGAATCAGATAAGTTAGATCTCGTCTGTGATCCCTGGGACCCCCATTTACAGATCAATCAATAAAGATAGATTGCCAATAGCAGACTTCTTTACAGTACAACTTCATGAAGAAGCGAGGGAAGACAGAATGACCAGACAGTCTTCGACTTATAGCGATTGAGCCTACCTACCTTCGACTTAGCGAACGAGCCCCAGCATCTTCCTTCTGTGCCTGCACGATCCTTCCACACATCTCTCTATCCCTCTCTCTCAAGACAGAGGGAGCCTTTTTCCCTCTACCCAAAATAAAGAACTCCCCAAGTGATCACTCCTCAAAGGCTAACTCCATAATGAAGCTACTTCTATAAACATAGGGAAGAGAAAAGCTATGGCATCCATAAGGCATAGCATCCCTAACGCTTCCCTACCCTAAACCAGAGCATCTACTAAGGCTAACTTCATGATGAAACTACTTTCACAACCTATAAGAAGGTATAGCTTTAGTCACTCAAAGACATCTAAGATAGGTATCAGTCAAAGAAAGACCACCAAAGCCAGTATCCGTAGGTGGTTGATATCGAAGGATTTCATGCTTAGCTGCTAAGTCAAAAAGAGGCATCTTAAAAGGGAAGATTAGAGCTATTGCTTTCTTTAAAGAGATGTGCGATCGCTGAACTCTTTTCATTGATTACTATGAAAGTCAAAGTTCTTTGCTTTATTCTTAGAGGGAGGGAAAGGGAGCACTAACTTCAATGAGCTGTAAGATAAGGAAAAGATCTAGCTTCCACGTATTAAGCAACTGAGGGTGGGCTGTTATCACTGGCATTGCTTACTTGGCTGCTAAGTCAAGGAAGAACCTAAGTAGTATGTATAGTAAGATCGTCCACTCAATCCTGCATAACAAAAAACAACAAGAGCCGGTGCTCTCACTAGAATCAGTAGAAAGCTCTAAGCGATCGTTCTATCGATTTCTATTTAAAGTAGGGCGTTCTAGTCCTGTGTTCTAAGTAGTGGGAGCAAGATGATATGATGGTAGATTAGAGAAGAGCTTCCCTAACACCCCTTACCTAACAGCAATGAAGAGAGAGAAGAGCCTATAGCTCCCTATGATATAGAAGGAAGGTAGAGCAAGAAGCAATAGGCAGATACAGTCAATGCAATCAAAACAGTCAGTTATAACAAACAGATAGAACACAAACAAGAGAGATGGATTAGCGCTTCAATGAACCCTAAGACAAAGAGAAGGACGAGAAGAGGGTAGTTTGAATAGAGCTATTAATTGAGTGATTGAAATTGACACATTACACCGGAATAGAAGAACCCAAGAAAGAATCTTAGAATGAAATCAGGAAGAGCGGAAAGACCAGATTCAAGGGCCGAAAAGACAGAAAACCATGGCTCTCTCAAACACACCAAGTTGACACACTTGGAGCACAACCCTTGCGGGTAGGGAAAGCAATTCAAAAGAACCTATGAAAGAACAAGAATCTTTTATTAGCAATCCATAAAGAGACACTAGCGATCAAATAATTCTCCCATTCGATTAATATCAAAGCAAGGTCTTCTAGCCCAGGTGCTTTCTATGTATGCTCTTGTTCACTGGCTGAGACCAAAGATGATCTGTTGAGGTGCCGGGATGATATGAAAGCAAGGTGTTCTATGCTTTGTATTATAGTCCTGTGTTCAGCAGTAAGTTGCAAGGTCGAGATATCAAGGTATAAGATGTGTGCCGAAAGCCTGGGTTCTATCAATTGAAGAAGCAAGGGCGAACATAGACTCCTTCTTAGAGATTTCACTTTCTGATCTAGCATCTTTGAATAAACTCCTGAGATCTTAAGATTGAACCTAGTCATTTAGTAAAAAACATAACTTGAATTCCTTGCCAAGATGGATCCTCGAAGCAGGCTTTCTGCCCCTTGAAAGAAACCTGATTTGGTAGATTGGAAAAGAGCACCCCTAGCATCCCTTACCAAACAGCCAAGAAGAGAGACAAGAACCTAAGATCTATCTCCCCTAATGTGCTACCATAGAAGGAAGGATCTGGTTCTTTGATTCGAGTGAAAGTCCGGAGCAGAGTCTTCCTTGATTCTGTTAGTGCAGGCCCAGGTTCTATCCCTCATGCCAGTGCAACAGGAACAAGTATTGAGCGGGAATGAAGCTAGCCCAACCATCAGGTCGATAAGGCAGCCCATCCTCGATAGCCTAACCATTGTCAGGAAGATTAGCCAAAGGAGAGAATATCCCTTGAAAGCAGCACTGGAAGCAGCCAAGCGAAGAAGACCAGTCTTCGACTTTGAAAGTGGATGCGATCCTTATCCTTTTGCACGTAAAAAATGGTACTTACAAAGGAAAAGGCGAGCGCTAGGGAGGGAGGACAAGCCTTTAGGGATAGGGATAGGGATAGGGAGGAAGAGTTGGCGACCGGAGAGGAGGCTTTTCTTACTGCAAAATCGTCGCCAAATGGCTTCGAGACATCAAGACCCTAAAGATGCTTGCCAACCACCGTAGAACTCGTTTTTATGAGCTTGTCGACCGATGCCACGCAACATCCTTTCAACGGAATCTGACCTTAACCTTAGTACTGACTTCTAGTCCTTCTCTTTTGTACTTCTTAGTGAAGCGAAACTCAGTGTGAGAAGTAGTGAGGAGAAAGAAGGCGCTTTCATTACTACGAATTCGTCGCGAAAAGGCCTCGAGACATCAAGACCCGAAAAGGGATCCGGATCCCAACCGGCCTTCTCATTAAGAATTTGAGCCTCAGAATCGATACAAGATGTGTTGCAACGAAAGACCAAGGTTAATACAGCCTTAGCCTTTCGCAAAGACCACATACAGCCTAGCCTGGGAGTCCTTTTACCGCCCAGCTCCCCTTATTAAGTTAAGTTAAGTTAAGGGCTTTTTCCTACTGAAAATCTAGAAAGAAAAAGGGCCTGGATGACTCGATAAGTGGATTTGCTCTTTTCTTTGTCCCTCCCGCTCGACCACTTCGTAGCGTCTTTCTAGGCTGCGTTCGACTCCTTCAAAGAAAAAAGACAACCGGAGTCTTTGCTCCCTGGATAAGTCTTATTCGATGCTTAAAACATATGATTCTATCTTCTCAGTCTTCGATCGATCATTCTCTGCTTCAAATAGGAGGGGACTTCCTTTACCTAAAGGTGATGATCCTTACTTAACGTAACGGGGCAAGCCCAAAAATTGTGGTCCATCCATCAGAGTAATCGATTTGACCGATGATGATGCTTAGTTAAATCGTAGTCAAGGTCTGTCTGATATCGTGATAATAAACTTGTCCGGCTTCGTTTGATTCCTTCCCCATAGAAAAAAGGCTCTCTCGATACCCTTCTCCTCATCCTCATGCCTTTTTCCACCTGCCATACTTAAGATAGGCAAACCCTTCCTCGAGTTAGGATTCAGACCGAGTGCAATTCAGTTTGTCGACCGTAAGGAAGACCACTTAGGGCGGCTAAGCTCACTTCGGCACCGAGCACCGTAGCGCATAGCTATTTCATCCAACCCCGTAACTTAATGAAGTGGACTGGACGGACCACACTGAAAAAAAATGCAAGCAGGGATGGCTGCGAAGCCTGTATTGGGAAGGAGGTTCAGCAGGAAACAAGAGAGTAGCCATACCTTTCAAGCTAGCATAGATAGCAGTGGGAGACCAAACAAATGTTTCACGCAATAACGCGAAAGAAGTCCTACTAAGCTAAAGAAGCAGATGAAGCATCGGGTCTTGGAGAAGAATAAGATCACAGAGCACAGCAAACCGCTAAACCATGTGCGTGCTCGCCTATCATGAGTTTGACTTGCGCTCTAAAGCTGTCTTTTTGAGGAAGACCGGAGAGAACCTTTATGACATTCTTGTGGATAAAGCAGTCGGTGAAGCCTTATGTTGTTTAAGACCCCTTATCGGGGCAAGGTCTATTATTCCTTTTTCCCAGTGGGTGCAGGCTTCATCGAAAGGCTCTCCACCTCGTTGCATTATTGGGTTCGCTTGCAAATAAGACTTCTCCTCCCTTGGATCATTTTCGAAAGGGTTTGCCCGACTGACTTCATAGTTACACCTTTGTTGACCAGATCCCATGAGTGCTACTAAATGGCACGTCAGAGCTCCCCTCTCGTATCATTATTTGCCGCTTGATTCCGAAGACCAAACTTCCCTGTGATTTGTTGATTCGCATCGATAGCTTGTGTGCCACATACATGGCGCGAATCCCGAGCTTCCTGTTACCGATAGGCATCAATCCAAGTCGCTGAGGGACCTAACTAAGAGTTCCCCTCTGGACCTGAGAGAAGAGAAGGTTCGCGACCCGATCTCCTGCACAGATTTTCAATCAATATGCATTGAATGAAGGAATTGGTCCATTCCCTGGCCAATATTGGGTAAGCCAAGGGTTGCGTTCACGGATCAAGTCATTTCATATATGATGTTCCCGATCCCGATGACCCGCATACGATGTCAATGAGCGCTAGGAGAAGGAAGGGGACAATAGCACCGCTCGCCTCGCTTTGAACAAAAGAAAGAATCGCAACCAAAAGGACAACCATTTGTATTGGAGGTATAGGATGGAACCGAATCCGCTTCGCGAGGGTATCGTTCGCACGACTAAAAGAAAGCTTTAGCTAATCGACGGCATGCTAAGGAGCTTCCTTAGTAGGAAAAGGCATGTACGCGGGAAATTCATCGAAGTAACGCGATAGATTCGCAGGAATGAACGAAGAAAAAGTAAAACAATTCAACATCTTTTATTTATGTTAGAAGGTGCAGAACGTTAGAAGCAAGTGGGCCTCTGGCCACACTACCAACCCTCGCTACGGCTTCTTTTGAAGCTCTAGTTCTCACGCATCCTAGCTTCAAGATCTGGCTTTCGCTTTGAGCGCGAAGCGGCTTGCTGAGTGAGATATCCCAACCTTTGATTGTCAAACTTGCAGTTCCCATGAACCAAGCACAGGATGGATGGTGTACCAATCCATTTCGTTGGGAAGATGGCGAGGATGAAAGAAGGATATCGAGAGAGAGATAGGAAAAAGAGTACGGAAGCGAGAGCGGAGATATAGGCTAGCTAAATGCCCTAAAATCCGTATATGAAAAGGCCCGCGATCCTGGGCAGTACATGGATAACCCGGACCCACCAAGCACTTAGGAACGTGTTGTGAAGGCAGAATAGAGTTTGCCGTTGAAATGATGACTTCTGGAGTTGCCAAGTTTGAAGGGCGGAATGCTAACTAACCGGGGTTACAGCACCTGTTTCTCCCGAATCCCCCTAATCAAATGTGGGGAAAGAAGGAGGAAAGAAATAGGCGATCTCACCAGCATGAACTGTCAAATTCTCACCTTCCCTGGACGAACAATCGACAAGCCAGACATTATTTCCAATTCAAAAAAAGAATTTTACGATCTGATTCTGGAGGAGAATACATGTCCACGGAATTCGGTAAGCTACGTGTCTGGTGCACGGAGAACTGCCTTCTGTCCTCTAAACTGACTTACTCGTGGCAACCTTCCGGCCGCCCTACGACCTAACGCTAGTCACTACTCCCACTGGGGCTAGGAAGTAAGCCCCACAACCCAAAGCGGCGAAGAACAAATAGAATTTGCTACAAAAGCCGGCTAACGGGGGTATTCCTGCGTATGAGAACATAGTAATGGAGAAGGTACTAGCCGAAATAGGATTCGTTTTGGCTAGAGCGCCCAAATCCGCTATATATTTGACACAAGTTTGCCGTAATGCTGAAACTATGGCGAATGCATCTATCGTCATTAATGCATAAATAAAGATACCGATTAGTAGTGATTGAATTCCTTCTATGGTTCCACATGAGAAACCAGTACGAATATAACCTACATGTCCAATTGAACTATGAGCTAGAGGTCTTTTTACTTTCGTTTGGGCCATGGCGGCCAGTGCTCCTAAGATCATAGAAGCAATGCTGCAGAAAAAGAAGATTTGTTGCAATGTAGCTCCATAGGAACCATAAATAGAAACACGTAAAATATTAGCAGAAATCGAGATTTTAGGCGCAATAGAAAGGAATGCTGTAACCGGGGTAGGTGAACCCTCATAGATATCAGGTGCCCACATATATAGAGTCAAAAGAGATATGGAGTCCGAAGGGGGGGTTTCTTCGGGGCTCGAGAGATGGAATAGATAGGGCCCTACAAGTTTTGAATTCGCCGCTGGGGAATTCACACGAAAGGGAACGAGGAATTCTCAACGAAAAAAGTGCTCTCTGAAACGAACGTGAAAGTAGTTTTCCATCAGACGACTGTTCCCGTAACTCCACTCTCGACTTGGATTATATATCCAAAAAGGTCCGCTCTCGGCCATTCCACACGCTGCTTAGCAGAGGTGTGGTTATCTGAAGTGGATTCTCTCTTTTCTAGTAGATGCCGAACCTGCTGCCCCATTGACTAAGAAGAGGGGCGGGTGCAGCAGCTACATGGACCCCTTCCTTTCTGTTGTTGCCAGCGCTTTCCCGGGCCGAGCCGGAATTTATTATTAGAAAGGGCAGACAAAGCCCTAAAAAAAGGCTGCTATCCCAATAGGCCAGCGGGCGGAACAAGGAGAGGCTCCGGCAATCATACCACCGCGGTCGAAAAAGCGTGCTCCCTTCAGATAACAAGCACCGTAGGCCATCCTCGACCTTCTTCGTTTTCGATGAAAAAGAAAGAAAATCTCTCGATCTCCGAAAGCGTTTTCCTTCCCCCGCCGCATCTCCCTCCCTTCGTCGAGCCTTTCCGGTTGGGGGAAACATCCCTTATCTGAACTTGGCGGGCATTCTTTCCAGCCTTATTCAAATAGGGGGGTTTGAACATAGGCTCAAACATGATTTGAAGGTCCTAGCTACGCCATACGTTCAATACAAAATCAGGAAAGCTGCAGAGATGACAAAAAGAGGGCTCTTCTTATGTTGCACTGAAAAAAGAAGGACCTAAGATAAGAGCGTCTTCTCTTAGGTTTCTTTCTCCCGCGCCCGCCGCCGCCCGGCCCGCGTTAGAGGGTAAGGTTAGCAAAGCGAGAAAAGACAGAGGGAGGGGGAGCAGCATCTTATTCTCTTCGCGAGAACTTTCGGATCGGAGAAGCATTCGGAACGGGCTCCGCATTCATTTCGTTGGCGGAAACGATCCAATCCATTCGGGGCTTCGGGGAACCCAAAAACGAAGTCTTTCGACTTGATTCATAGACAGAATCAATGATAAATAAACAAAAGATAGATGAACAAGATATCTTTTTTTTCTATAAAAAAAGAGAGGAATAGAATAGACATCCCTTTAGATGTCTATGTATCCTTTATCATCTTCCGATTCTTTTTTATATCGTTACATCTGCTCTCTCTAAAAAAAAAATGGAGAGAGAAAGAGCAGACCAAACTGCCCTATATCGAACACTAATTCCTATCTATTGATAGGAAGATCTTCATCTAATACCGGACTTTGCCTTTTTTTTTAGGAATTTCTCATATCCAAGGCAGCTTACCACAAGAACCCCACCCCATATGACTAGTTGGGGGGGCGACTTTTGAATCAAACAAAGTAAGTAGTAGGGGCTTCATAGCTACTTTCATTCTAAAGGAAACCGAAGAACCAATCTTTAGTCAATAGGAGCCCTACTTCCCTCTTTGCGACCTCATCACTTCCACGCAAACCCATTTCTTTCTTAGTCACCGGGCGGAGCGCACCTTTGGTACTTCAGTAGGGCGAGCTATTTGATAGTGACTTCTTTCGTTTGGTAGGGCGACGAAAGGCTACTTCAATCTAGGAAACAGCCGGAAACTCGAGAAGGTCGCCTTTGGAAGCGTTCGCCGGTAACCAAAGCGTCACTCCTTCCTTTTGATTATGTCGTGACACTGACTGAATCCAATCCATAAACCCGGAAACGAAACAAAGTTCGTTCCCTTTCGTCAAGTAGGTAAAGTAGGCATACGAACCACTTTTGCTTTGCCTTAGACTCTATTGGAATAAAGCAAAGAAAGAGGTGGAATGGAGAAAGGAAAGGGATAAGGGCGGTCTTGCTTGGCGCGAAGGCTGCTGGTTCGGGGGTAGGGTACGGTACTAAAGGTCCTCGGACTTCCAGGTGGTTTTTCTTTTGGGCAGCTGTTCACCGTTGGATCTCGCCAATACAGCCCCCTATAGTTTTCGTTACCGAGATATCTTTTTTTTTCATTGTTCCTAGGTATTTTTTGGGTAATCAGCTCCCATGCTGCAAACAGTCAAATCTGAACTAAACCTTGTCGCTCTTCTTTCTTTCCTCACGGGTAGGAAGCACACCAGCAGCGTGCGTTGCATGATTCTACTGTGTTTTTTGCATTTGACTGGGTGGACAGTTGACCGGAAGAGAACTTCGATTCGCCCGGCCAGCAGGTGGGCGGCGTGCTTATCTTGTGTGACAACACTACAGAGCGAGTGGCTCTTCTAGGCGGGCAGCTGTGTGACAACACTACAGAGAAAGCGGGGCTTTCGTGTAACATGCTATGGTCTCAATGCCCTTATGAGGTAGTGATGAGTTTCACGCGCTCTAAGCCCGGCCCGCGCGCGGTTAGGAAGATTGGCCGCCATCTGAGCGGTACCACCCACCCTACCCTACCACCTATAGGCGGCCGTCCGTCCAACAGCCGCCCGAAAAGGAACTGCAGTGATCTTGAATAGGAATCCTACAGTGATAGATAGAATCCCCATAAAAATACCACTAGATCGAGCACCAGTGATTTCGTATCCGGTCAAAATCTTGGCTAATTGATCGAAGTGGGTAGCTCCAGTAGACCCATAGATCATGGAACAAATAGGGTGGGTAGGCCCAACCACCACACTACACGTATAGACGCGAACCCCCCTCATTACCGTACGTGCGACTCTCACCGCATACGGCTCGCACAAAGACTCCTAAATCCATCCCGAGCCTTTTCTTCCACCTCTCATCTCCAATCCTCGATCAAACTTGCGTTCCCCAGGCGCTATTAAATGGGGGTCTTTCCTTCGCCTATCGTATATCGTATGTATCAGCTTGGCTTCGTCCAGAACCAAGGAGGCATTCTGGTGGGCGTGTGCGTGTAGGAAGGCCGACCATTACATAAGCTAAAAGACTACGACTACAAGCCAAGCCGGAAGCGACTCGCTTCTATTCTCATTGGGATTGGATATAGATGGGGAATCTATAGATCGTAGTAGTTCGCCAACCTCTCTAACTAACATACGATACAATTTCACTTCACAGCACGGCCAAAAAAAAAGAAAGAGCTTCGCTCGGTGGGCCTTCTTACGCTGACGAATGCCTCCTTTCTTTTCTCTGAAGTCTACAACAAACAAGTGGGAGAGGCAGGATTCGAACCTACGTAGAAAAACTTCAACAGATTTACAGTCTATCGCTTTTAACCACTCGGCCACTCTCCCTTTCCCGGGCCGAGGCCCCCCTCAATGGGTTCTAAGAAGGAGGGCGGCGCCCTGAATCAATAAAAAAAAAAGCTTATTGATTTGAGGAACTAATACTATTTATTAGCTTAGCTAGCGTTCCGGGATAATCTAGTCATTTAGTCAATTCATAACAATCTCTGTAAAGCAAGGGGCAAAGCTTCTACGATAGCTTCCCCCTCATGTAGTTGTCGGCCTTCCCCAGCTCCCCCTTCGTCGCTTCTGGCTAAGCATCTTTCGGCGGAGGAAAGGAGGCGACTAGTCGCTTCTGGCGAAGCTGCGAGTTCATGAGCAAGTGAATGAACGAGCCATGTTCCTAAAATAAAAGAAAAAAAGTGACCATCTTTGTTTTCTTCCCTTCCCGTATCCCTTCGCCCATAGGTTGGGCGCTAGCGCTTTACTAATATAATATCAAGTAAGGCTCTTCTGCTGAGCGAAGCTGCGAGCCTACCCTTCTCGAGCCTACTTAAATAGCTTACGCTTACCAAGCCTAGTCTACTAAAATAGGGCAGGGCTACAGTAAGCAAGCTTTCCCCCTTTGTTGTGGGTCGCGCCTCACCGCAGGCACTGAATGAATGAGAATGAGTGGAGATCTTCCTTCCCCCTTGTTAATTACCAAGAACTTCGTTACCACTAGTGGTGAAGACAAATTCTACCATCCCACCCAAAAACAACTCGGAGCCTAAAGAGAAGAGAGTTCAGTCTACAAGAAGCTGGTAGAGCTTTAGCCATTGGACTACATCCATCTATCCTACCTAAACAGTAACCCTTTTCTTGTTTGTTTGGATTATTTTGTTTTTCGAATGACGCTAGTGGAGACAAATTCCTTCCGGCTAATGAAGAGATACTACTCCAGTCTTCCCATTCATTCCCAGTGGATCCTTCTTCTCCCTAAGAATTGAACGAACCAAGTTCATCTATACGAGAGTGAGGAATAAAAACCAACAATCAACTTCCCACTTTTTATGTCCCACGATTCTGCTAGTTTAGAAACTAAGGAGAAGGACAGGGGTCGCTAGGTCAGAAAAGCGATAACTATAAATTCTCCCCAAGTAGGATTTGAACCTACGACCAGTCAGTTAACAGCCGACCGCTCTACCACTGAGCTACTGAGGAACAATGAACTTAAGGAAGCCGACTCTCGTTCTTTGGGCCAACCTATGACCGAACAAAAATGGGTTCGTCACTCCACATACACCGGGATAAAAGGTTTCGATAGCAAGCCCCTCCCCGGTCGGAAAGCCTCCAGGACAAGGGGGCGGCGGTCAACCATCCACTCTCGAGATTCATATTGATCAATCGATCTCCGCGTCCTGCCAGTTCGCTACGTAGACTCACTCCACCGAGGGGCAACAAAGGCTGGAACTATTTTTGCCAAAAACAAGGGACCTACTTCTCATCCTGCAGGTATGATAGAGTCCCCTCTCTGTCTGTCTCTCCGAGTTTCTACTACTAAGCTTCTGATATTCAATCATAGAATCGATTCTGATAAAAAAAAAAGCTCTATATTATTCGTTTTGTTCAAGAAAAGAGCCCCTTACTATAGGCACTAGCACTTTAGAAAGATTGCAGCTAGCGCGCCCCCCCCTTCTCAAAGTCAAGTTTCTCGCTTGTTAGTTATGAAGCCCCTACCTTTATTTATGGGATATTTGAAGAAGCGCAGGCCCTATACAAGGGGCTTTTCCCCAACCTATACATGGTGTTGGTCTCGATCTCGCTTGGTGGTGCCCCTCTCGATGATTGTGGACTCAACATGGATTTCGTGCTTGAGTTGGAGGGCCCTCCCTCCATCCATCGAGTCAAGTAATTCGCTATCGAAAATCTTTCCGCCGCGTATCTTATGCCATGCTTCTTTTTTCTCTGAATCGGTTCCTAGTGTCAGTCAATCAAGATTTGCCATCAAGAGAGGGAAGAGCCTTTCCTTTAGGTTAGGCCGGTCTCGTCATTCACGCAATTCCCTCTTCCATCCATCGATCACGCGAGTACGCATCCAGTTAGCACATAGCGAACGAAAAAAGCGTTCATCCTGCCTCAATCAAAATTTCTATCAATTGATCCCTATTCATTCGGTCAAAGTCTCCACTGCGTTTTCACGCCCCTCTACTGAGAGGTGCACCATGTTGATAGGAATCGACAAAGACCTTCTTGTACACGTCCTCAAGGGCAGCATTCATGGCAATCATCACTAGTTTCTCCCGGGGGCATGGTATGGCTTTGTTCTTGGTGTTGTTTAATAGATGTCGAGTGTCGCTTTTCCCCGTCTGAGAATCTCCATCTGCTCTAAGTGGGCGAGCTAGAATCCTTATGTCAGGTTGATTGTTCAAAAGACTTTCTCTTTACCCTTTGCATCTTCATCTTTTTGAAAGCTCAGACCCATTCTTCTGGATTTTCATTAGTCCTATTTCCGGTGCAAAGCCTCTTCAATAAAGACCTCTTTCTCTTTTTCTTTTTTTTTTCTCATTTTGTTGATTGAAAGAGGATAAGCGCTATCCATTGAGTAAAGGGAGGGTTTGCTACAGTGATTCGGGCGGTTGGTGGCCCCTTCGAGAGTTGCGGGTCCTTGCCGCGGCATGAGTGGTAGCTCACGCTCAAACTGCTTGGCGGGCAACGCGAAAATTCAGGCATTACATGCTGTCTTACCCGGCACATTTAATAGCTCGCATGGACCCCCCAAAAAAAGTATTTGTTCGAGAAACCCGCCTTAACGGGAAGGACCGCAAGATGGTTACTGCTTCTGTCTGAATTCGACATCACGTATGTAACCCAAAAATCCATTAAGGGAAGGGCGATAGCAGAACACCTTGCTGAACACCCTATCAAGGAAGAACATGAGTTTAAGGATTGCTTCCCAGACGAGGAAATAGCTGTAACAGAAGAGGAGGGCAGGGCATGGAAATTGTACTTTGATGGCGCGGCTAATCAAAATGGGTACGGAGTAGGGGCATTACTGATTGCACCTGATGAATCGCACACCCCCATTGCCATTAAGCTCAACTTTGAAGGAACTAACAATACCACAGAATATGAAGCATGTATCCATGGGCTAGAGGCTGCCTTGACCCTAAAAATCAAAGAAATCGAATTGATTGATGCTTGCTTCTTCCTGCTTGCTGCTTGCTCACTGCGCGGGGTCAGAAGGAAGGTAGGAGGCATCCCCCGGGCCTTACCGAGGAAAGAAATGCTGCTTGCTTTTTTTGGGATCTTCTGCCAGGATACAAGACGGTTGGCAATGACTCCATCGATTCCTTCCTCAGTCGCTGCAGTCATCTGTTGAGGCAGACCCTTTCATTCATCATCTCGCACCTTCCCTACCGGACCTGTTCCCGTACTCTCGGGCTTTCAAACTTGATTTCTGATCTATTTCTTTCTTGTTGAAAAAACTAGCTTAACTGGCTAAATGGATTTCATTGGCAGTTTGGTCTGCTCTTTCCTTTCTTATTTCACAATACCGAACAAGATTTTCTACATGTGGTTAATCGAATGAGTCAAGGGTTGTTGGCCTCGGGGCCAGGAGGAGCAGCACTGGTCTTTTAAGGGACCTGTCAACAAGTAGTGCCCGGCAAGAATCTGGATGAGCAAAGATGAGGAGGATACCGTGCTTCCTAACAACTCATACTTATTAGGAGAATCAGAGAGAAGGACGAAGATAGGATTCACTTCCTCGCTTTCCACAATGATACACCGGCAATCGAGATCTAATCTATAGTCAGTGGTTCAGTTCTGGAAATGATAAAAATGGTGATTCTTCCTGATTTCTTTCCTTGAGAGAAGAATCTCCGGCTGCTCAGGCAGAAGGAAGGACGTCATGAAGTTGCTCAAGCTGACTCGACCTATGGGTGAAAGAGCAGCAGTAGCGGTTTCCTGTTTACAAGAAAAGAAGAATCCCTTTCGAAGATTCGATCCTAGCTTTTGTACACTTGATCCATTGCTTTTAGCCTTCTCCAATCCAGGAGGGGGTAAAAGACCTCCGAACCGATAGAAAGTTGATCATATCACGCAATTCCCATTCTTTAAGAAGAAGGCGCTTTCTCTCCTCCCTGATCCCGAGGTGACAAGAAAAAAGGAAGACCTTTTCCAGCCCCATTTCTAGCCATTGGGAAAGTAATTCTCTTGAAAGCAGGGCCTTGGTGTGGTGACCCAAGTCATTCTATCATATTTGCAGACATGACAGACTCAATAGGGTTGGGCTTGTCTCCATGCATGTCTCCTTTGATTTAGGTTATTCTATATATACGCCCTGAAAAGAGTAAAAATCAGGCTCAAAAGAATGCTTCCCGATCGGCATCTCAAAAGGTCTTTTCTCTATTGGACACCCGAGCCATGAAAGCTGAAGAGACCAGTCCTTTCTTCTTGCCCGATCCCTGATGGTCCCTGTTGAAGTCATTGATATTAATGATATTGATCGCAGCCATGTCTTTCTATAGAGTGGAATTAGCGCCCAATCTCTTGCTTTGATACGGCGATAGAATGGTTTGTGCACACATGGAGAACTTTCTTGCCTTCCATCCTCCTCCCCGCTCTTACTGGCACAAGAGCACTCTAATACGACAAAGAATTAGCCTCGCCAAGTCATACTCTGGTACTCTCTGCAATCCTTGTTACCGGCAAAGCCTCGTGGTTGGGACTTGTTTCAATTTTCCGAGTTGAGTAAGGTACGAAGTCTTTTTCAGCCAGCTGACGTAGGGGGATAGAGCTTTTAAGCCAGTTACCGATATAAGTTTATTAAACAGCATTCTAGCAAGTTCACCTATTTTGAATAACGTAGGTCTCTACCGGCCGCATTGGGGGCATCCCCTTCTATTGAATCAAAAGGAGAATCTTCTTATACTTAGTGAATTCCTTATGCCCTGGGTCTTGGAATCAATACAAAGAATTGAGCCTCACTGACCACTCTTTCAGCTTAAGCACCTTTCTTTCGGGCATTGGAAATAGCCTTTTTTCCAGCGGATCCAGTCATTCGAATCGACTTGAGTTCTCACTAGGCTTGAGCATTCCATAAAGAAGGACGGACAGGTGAATGCTAAAATGCTTCTTCTTCGCTGCCT
>CM043704.1:41896038-41911038 GCA_023935145.1 Bretschneidera sinensis | reverse complement strand
CGGGTCCGGAACGGGGTGGAGGAACCTGTATCAGCAGCTGCAGAATCACTGCGGATATGGTGGATCCGAATAAAAAGCCGGAGCAACTATCAATAGCAGAGTGATCCATGGGAGCAGCAATAGATTCACTTTATCAATATAATATAATAGGTTATGCCCTCAGCAAGGAGAATTCGAAGCTTGGTTGGCTCTTCAGTGGCCACCTAAAGGAAAGAGAAAGACAGCCCTATTCTTTGCGATCTATGACCACCCTCGACGCGCACTCCCTTTCTTAGGCTTTCATTGAATGCAGGAATTTTAAAACATTGTCAAAAAAAGGATAAGCGGGGCGCCTCTCTAAAGCCTTTGTTAGTTCAGTTGTAGTCTGATACCTAGGAGAGAGCAAGAGCTGCAATGGATTCTCCGATGCGCTTATCCAATGTAGTTGATGTCCTTGACTCTCATTCCTTTTGAGGAACTGCCCAAGGAAAGGCAATCCCAATGAAGAGAACTCCGTGTGACTCCCAATCCTGTGTTGTTCACGTTCTCGCTCCTTCTCATTCCAATTAATGCCAGTCAAACCATGCGCACGGAATTATTCTCGCTTAGCGCTTGTGCTAAGGAAGGTTGAACTCTTTTTCTTTCCTGCTAGCGGATGAGAATAAGGATTCCACTGAACTGCTATTCAAATGTAACCTTAGACTGCCGCTAACAACCATGGAAGGTTCTCTTTTCCCCTCTCTTCTGAACCAGAGTTGAGCTTCTTTTCATCATCGCCTTCCACCCTTAGAAGATAGTTTAGCATCCCCCTACCGATGAGTCTGGAGGAAAGACTTCTTAATAAGGCAACCCCTCTACCTTGAATTCAGAACTTGCATAATGAGTTGCATCGACATCTTTGCCCGTGATCTAATGCCCCTTTCCCACGCCACCAATCGATGAATGATGAGGAACGAGTGAATCAACTGATGCAACCAACCACAATACCATACACCACCCGAGCAACTACCCAACACCCAAGAAGGAGGAATAATGCCAGGAAGTGACCAAGCAACTCCAAGTGAATAATCCAACCACGACTATCTAACCAACTACCGATCAACTAATCAACAACCGAACGAGACTGAATACAAGCGAGTGAATGAACGAGTCAGGGGTTTCTAAAGAGAAAAGGACTATAAACAAAACTAACCGGAATAGGAGTCTTGGCTTATGAGTTTGAGTTTGAGCTGGAAGACCAGTCAAAGAAGTAAAAGGAGCAGGAAGAGGCAGGAATACCCATCAACCGGAAGCAGTGCAGAAATAGGAGCTATATTCCACATACAAAGAGAAGGAAGCTCATTGGTTTAAGAACTCCTCCGCTCCTCGCTAACAGCCCTATTCGCTTAGCTACTTGCCTCAGGTATTCCCACAAGAGCTCCTAAAACAACAGCAGATATATATATCATCGGTTCTTGTTATCGGTTGCCGCTGCAAAGCTTTCTACTACTAGGATAGAGATTCTAACAACAAACTACCTAGCTTAGCTACTAGGATTGGAATCCGCTTCTAAGGCTGTCTGTCACAAGAGGCCAAGCTACTCTTTGTTTAATTTAAACTCCTCAGCTCTTCGCTACACTCCCCTTTATGAACAACCCTTGGGGAAGCCGTGAGGTAAGGAAGTCAATGGGCAAACCTCCTTGATGCGATAGGGTAAGAAGCCAAAGGAAAATGACACTAGCTAACCAACAGAGAGAGATACCACAAAAAAAAAGAAGAGATTTTTATAAAAGTAAGAGAAGGGCTAGTATGGAGCGGTACCGAGATTCGGTCCAACCCAACTAACTAACCAAATCCCAAATATAACCAGCATACATTTCCCAGTATGGAGCCACCTTCTTCACCGGCACGGGTTTTCAAAAAGAGGTTAATAAGGCGAGTGTGAGAATGGACTCACTTCTTTTCTTCTAATATCCGGCTGTCAGTCATTAACTCGAGTCACTTTATTGTTGGTGTTCCTACAAAAAGTCGAAAAGGGAACCCTAACTACCTAATTCGGGTAACTCCTTACCTTCGGTTGTATAGTTTCCCTTCGGCCCTATCTTTGGATAGTGCCTCGGTCACTCATCTAATTTGGGTATGTTTAGCGTAGTTGTTTCAAAGAAGAGGAACTCATTAACTCTTAACTCGCCCCTCTCCTCGAGTCCTAGTCTCGTCGAGGCGGTTAAGGCCAGTCTGCTTTCAAAAACCTTGACTTTAGGGCTTTGGTCACATAATATCATAAATAGTCAGTGAGCGCGTGCTGTCTCCTTGAAAAGTCTTTTTCCGAAGCCGGCTTGGCCATCCGGGCCCTAAACACGGGTTGAAAAAGGTACTATCAAGTATAAAATGCGGATCCTGAAAGTTAAAAAAGTCTGCACTCCTAAGGATGGTAGCCGGATAGCACGCACAAGAAGGCACTGATGGGATTGATACTGGGAGTGGCCTTTCCTTTATCGTCCGGGTCTAAATTAGATGTTTTAAAGCGAGATTCTTTCTGTCCTTAAAAAAGGGCCGTTTTCTCCTATTCGAGTAGTTAGCTGGTGTCAACGGATGGCACCACTGTTAGGATTTGTTGGCTGTATCCACACAATCTCTGGTTCGGCAATGTTGTGGGGGTATAGCGAAAGCGTACCCCATCCTTGTCCAGTAACCATTCTGAGTGGGCAAACGAATCGAATTCAAATCTAGGTTTGCTTACGTGTCGGAGTTTGTTGATGATGATTGAGATGCTTAAAATCTTGAGAAAAAAAAGAAAACAAATAGCAGACCTTAGCTTCCCTTCCAATGATCACTGCCTCATGCAGGTAGATGAGGAAGAAACCTATGGTGAAACTCCTCCTTAACTCTTGGAAATGGTGGAGAGATCAGAGGAAAGGCCTCCAAGATTGATACTTCCCACCGAGGCAGAGTTTCTCCTTTCTTTTCTGAGACCCCAACCCCAGAGTGACTCTGCTGTAACCAAAGCATTCTTAGAAGATTTTCTCCCCATCCTACATGCCTGCAATACTGCCCGTCCGAATACCATGATTTGAGATGCCTTTGTTGTTCCCTTGGAGACACAGATACTACTACTACCTCCGAGTACCTATTACTCCACCGTGGAACTGCTTCTTTTGAGAATAACATAACTGATATAGCTAGGTCGTTAGTTACCTCATTCCTACCCTTTGCCCCCATCTACACCTGTGTAACCCTTTCCAATCCCTAAGTTTGATTGGACATATTGGACACTTTAACTATTTACTTCCACAACTTCTCTAGATTCGATGGAATTCTCTTGCTTCAGCACCTAGCATGTCATCACAAGAGCTACAAGAAAAAACCACTGATGAGGAACAATAGGCTTTACGAGTTAGCTGTCTATTCAGGTAAGAAGAAGTTATTCCGCTTCATAGACTCCTTGAATCTACTCCCTGGCAAACTGAGCGCCCTAGCTAAGAATCTATGCCCGGGTCTAGGCCCGAAAGGCTCTATCCCATATTCAGAGGTGACAGAGTCAAATCTGGCAAGTATGAAAAAAAGCTTGTTAGACTATATGAAGCAGGACATCCTTCTCCTTGGAGGTGTAATGCTAAAAGCTCAAGAGATATATTGGAAGCTGTACAAGGTGGACATAGAAAGCAAGATAACCCTTTCCTCACTAGCTCTAAGCATCTTTCGTATGAAATACTACGATGCTTCTAATTGGCCAATCCACATCCCAAACAATAATGAAGACAACTTTATAAGGCGTGCCTACTACGGTGGTCATACAGATACATACAAGCCATATGGCGAGGACCTATACTACTACGATGTGAACTCTCTCTATCCCTTTGTAATGAAGGAATTTCCAATGCCTGGTGGTGTGCCAGTCTGGCATGGAAATCTGGAAGGCAGGGACTTAGATAGCATGTTTGGCTTTATTGAGGCATATGTGGTATGTCCGAAGACTATCAAGAAGCCCTTTCTACCCTATCGAGACAAGAATAACACTCTCATCTTTCCAACCGGGGAATTTGTTGGAGTGTACTATAGCGAAGAGTTAAAGTATGCAAGAGGCCTAAGCTACACTGTGCTCCCAATCTTAGGCTACCTCTTTGAGAGGATGGAAAGCCCATTCAGGGACTTTGTTAGCTCACTCTTTGAGAGCAGGTTAGAGGCAAGGATATCAGGTAATGAGGCCTTGGCCTATGTGTACGAGATCCTTATGAATTCGCTATACGGTAGATTTGGCATTAACCCTAAAAGCACGACAATCGAGGTCTGCGATGAAGATCGATACAAACATTTGATCAAGCATAGTAAGTTGATATTCGGTGATAAGCTTAGCGAGAACAACTACATCGTTGCCTACCATAGCAATACCAAGGCGGGCTCAGATTATTGGAACCCACCGAAGAACTCTACTGTCCAACTAGCTGCTGCGATCACTGCCTCTGCTAGGATCTATATGTACCCTTATATCTCAAGAGAGGACTGCTACTACACGGACACAGACTCAGTTGTGCTTGGTCAGCCACTACCTAAAGAAGTGATTTCTTCTTCTGTCTTAGGTAAGTTTAAGCTAGAGGACAGAGTCATGAAAGGATACTTTTTAGCACCGAAATCCTATTTCTACATCGCAATAGATGGCACCAATGTACTCAAGCACAAGGGACCAGCGAAAAACCAGGTCTATCCAGAATGGTTTGAGAAGCAGTACGCGGACCCATCTCGTACAGAACTGGTACCGGTGGAAGCCAACTTTCGGATTGATTGGCACACTCTTAAAATCATCAAGAAAGATACATTGGTCAGGCTTGGGATTAAGCTGGGGACCAAGAGGATACCAGTATATCACAGAGATGTCTGGGTGGATACTGATCCAATTGATATCAAAGACTTGTCTTGCCTAGATTAGGCCTTTTGATAACTAATTAGAGTTGACATGAAATGGATCACGGGAGAAGACGTATCCGATAAATGAATGATTCAATCCCCTCTCACTCACACGGGTTCTTCTATTGAAGGGGTTCCCCTTCTTCTATGTGAGGTGGGGCGTACGTAAGAGCAGAACCTAGATAGAACGTGGAGCGCTGGCCCCGACCGTCGATACAGTTACCATGCTTACCAGATCTGACCATTGCCGCTTATAGATATAGATGGGAGGTAGGCGAAGGTAGCTTGCTTCTCTTCTCTTAGGCTACCTGCACATGTTATTCGCGAAGAAAAGGCAGCGAGCGCGCTTAGTAGATGGCCGCCGGACGACGACCGCTTCTTGTTCTTGCCCAGCTGCTTCTTTTGATTTTCTTATTCTTTAGAATCCTAGACTAAAGAAGAAGCTCCTGAATCAGCACAGGGCCAAATCAGCAGCATGAGAACTGTACTAACCTGCCACCGGTGACTTTCTCAGGGCTCCGCAGGAGAATATTTGTATGGAATGTCCTACTCCTGCCTGAGCTTTCCGATCAACCAATCCCCTATTTCAGGGACATCTCTGTGTTAGGTAGGGCCAGGGATCTCTGATTAGTCGAATGAGCCCATCCCTCTGGCCTATCATTTATTGGTCGATCCAGCTGGCGGCTCCTGCATCTCCTGCATCTCCGTGGGGGCCACTTCATACAAGTTTGCTGCTAGGAGTCCCTCTAGTCGAATCAATAATCAATAGAAGTCCCAATAGAAGTTTACTGACCTGGCTCTTCAATCGACGATCTACTGCTCCCTCTTAGTTACAGATGCCCATGCTTTGATTCGAAAGCCCTAGCCAGTGATGAATCCCCAGTAAGATCGGAGTATTGAATTCCTTGCCTCACCCTGAGATGAGAGGGAAGGTCGATTTGACTCGAATCCTGGACCTGATCTTTAATCCTACACCGGTTAATGATGCGATGGGAGAAGTTTTGATTTTGTCATTTTTTCATCAATGCTGGCCCAGTCGAGGCTCGTCCATGCCCAATCCCAATGGACAAACCTTCGCTTCGATCCGTCTCTAGCTCTATAATCCACCCGTCTTCCCCAGTCCCTGAAAGCCCTCCTCTCCTGGGCCTAGCCCTCTTTCTCAACTCGAGTCTTAAGTTCAGCGGCTTTCATCGTTGACGAACACCTGCGCTAATAAGACAAAGAAGTGGGGAGTCTATGCCTTGAATGAATCAGTAACAACGGATTAGTGGAATGAGGGATCAAGAGACGGATAGGGGGGGAATGGCCTATCAATCATTGGTGGACCTTCCCCGGTCACGAAGCTCTCAACTGAGTTGTTTAGGTTCTGGAATTCCATCTCTAGTTGGGGGTTTCGGTTCGAAGGTTAGAAAATGTGGTGCGGCTCTCTCGACTAGTTCAGGTTCAAAGGAAGGGTGATCGAGGGGACCCAGACTTTAGATCTCTTCTCTATGGCGGGAGGTTTATTTCGTATCAAGAGTGTGTTTTGGAGGCCAGGGAAGACGGATTGGATCGAGAGGCCTATGCCTCTTCTTTATCGATTCGATAGGATTCTCATCATTTGCAGTCTCCGGCGAAGGAGACAAGGGCGAGGCACCGAACATGTTCTATCCTCAACCTCCATCCGTCATTAGTAATCTCAATCCGCTTTTCCTATTCACTAGTACACTGCGCGCTACAACTATCAGCCCTTTGACTAGTAAGGGAAAACGCTAGCGCGCTAGCTAGCTACTTATAGTTATAACCCCTACTTTATTTATGGGATATTTGAAGAAGCCTGCTGAAAAACAGAAGTGCGCTAGCGCGCAATGGCTAAAAAGCCAGCAACTTGTTAGGAGTAGGTTTTGGCTTGCCCTTTTCTTATTATTAGTAAGATAGGTTTGGAACCCGGGCTGCTTGCTGCTCGCCCCTATCTCTAAAGGGGCTTATGCACTCCACTCGTTACCACTAAACGACGAAGCCAGGAGCAGAAGGAGGGACTTGAACCCTCAACCTCAGCCTTGGCAAGACTATGCTCTACCATTAAGCTATTTCCGCCAGCTACGGTAGTGGCGAAGCACTACTGAGCAATTCACGTATTACCGGACGACTTCTGTTTTTCCGTCAGACCACGCTCTTGACCTCCGATCGAGCTACGAGCACGAGTAGGTAGGCGGCTAGGGGGGGCGGCTGGGCTGCCTTTTCAATCAATCTTCGGCCGCTCAGCGCCGCTATTGGTGCGAGTTGTAAGGATTCTTGGTCTCGAGTCGAGCTGGGGCGTCATTTCATTCTCGTAACGGGAGTGAGTGCACCGCAAGACCGGACAAGTTACTCCCTCGCCTCGCAGCGGCGGCATCTGTCTTTTAAGTTAAGTCATTTCCTAAGACGGCTCCTCTTATTCTACGATAATCCAAGCAGCAGCTCCACGAGTCCGCTCGGAACCAGTCGATTCCTGAGCCATTCGTTCTCCCCTCTCGGTTGGCGTTTGCCAGCCACTAGAGCAAGTAAGAGAACCTACAGTGAATGAACTTAAAGAACCGCAGATTTTGACCGGATTGTACACCTTTGTGTCTGGCTATGTATATGGATGTGCATAAAGGAGGGACGGGACATCTCTCTCCTTTTTTTTGGGGGGGGGGAAGAGAGAGGGAATAAGCTGCAGCGGCACCTCATGAATTTCTTACTGGGGCAGCACCATCCTATAGGCATTTGCGAGTGTTTGGATGCACGTGTTTTGTTCATATTCCTGCACAGTTAAGAGAAAAATTGTCCCCAAGGAAACCACTTGTGTCTTTCTTGGATATGTTTAGTCCGGGTGTAGATGCTATGACGAGAAATCCAAGAGACTCGATGTATCCTTGAATGTTCTCTTTAATGAGGTCGCCTCATATTTTCCTTAACCTAATTAATCAGCCCCAGGGGAGAATGGTGATGGAGATGTATTGCGGCCTTCTCCTGTTCATCAACTCGAACTTCATTCTTCTGCAGTTGATGTTACGGATCAGCCTCACTCTTCAGGCCAGCAGCCTTGCCCAGCATCTTCTGCCGATTGTCAGCCTGTTCAGCTGACCTCAGAGGATTCCAGTCACCCGGCACAGCATGTTTATTCTCGGCGGCGATTACACTTTGTTTCCTAGGGGAAGACTACTCCAGAAGATCAGCAGTCTAGCCCAGTTGCTTCCCTTCCAGTCGCTTCCTCAGATTCTGGATCCCTCTCTCAGGTTCGTCGATCCTCTCAAGTTTCTTATCCTGTTGAAGGATTTTTGTCTTCTCTTATGAATCGTTTTCCCCAAAACATCGAGCTTACCTCATGTCAGTTCAATCTTCTCATGAACCTGAATCATTTGCTGAAGCCTTCAATCATTCTTGCTGGAGAGATGCTATGCAGGAAGAAATTAATGCCCAGGAAAAAAATAATAAGACTGAGTCTCATTGCCTGTAGGGAAACAAGCCTTGGTTGCAATCAAAAAGTGGCCCTTATTTCAACTTGACGTGAAGAATGCCTTTCAACAACATAAGGGAAGGGAGGATTCGCAAGAATAAGTTTCTATTCAGCCTCCTCCAACTCCAGGCTTCTCTTCTCCTAGGAATCCTAACTTGGTATGCAAGCTCAAGAAAGCGATTTACGTTACGGCCTCCGACAAGCTAAAGCAGGTACCAAGAGCTAAGAAGGGGCCTGGTTTCAGAAATTTAGCTCGTTTCTCACTGCTTCATTTTTGATAAAGGGTTCCACTATAGCCGTGCGGATTCTTCCATGTTTGTTCGTCGACGTCATGGTCGTTACCTCATCCTTCTTTTATACGTTGACGACAACATTCTCACCGGGAATGATTCTTCTCTTTTATTCGATTTCATCAAGGAGCTTGGCAACCAATTTGTCTCTTTCATCCGATGCATTACTTTCTTGGCATGGAGGTATCTCGCTCTTCCTCTGGACTTCGCCTAACCCAAAAAAAGTAGACTTTTGCATTTTTATCTCGTCTATCCTGCCCTGCGCTACGCCTATATCTCCAGGTGCCAAGCTATCCGCCCCTACTTTTAAAAAAGAAAGGCAGGCTGCCCTGACGACCAACGCTCTACCTCGGGCTTTTGTTCTTGGTCGGAATCTCATTTCCTGGAGCGCTAAGAAGCAGCCCCTTACTCACCTCTTAATCTATAAAAAAAGCCCTATTGGTAAAGCTTTGAAGCAAGCTACTAGAAGTAGCGTGCTAGTGCTTTACTAATATAATATCAAGTAAAGGCTCTTCTCATCGAGAGTAGGTTCTTTTCAGATACAAAAAAAATCAACATTTGATACCTCCCGTTTTCTAACAGCAAAAATGACACATTCCCTCGGCCTCTGATTACAGTCGAAGTGCCATTGCCCATAAGAACCTTCTTTTATGGGCACTCAAAACTCAAGTGACCTTTCTTCTTGCAGGCAGGACCAACACTCTATGTTTTTCAGGTCCTTCTGCATTTGTGCTTATTCTTCTTTTGAAACATATTCTTTTGCGCAGCATTAGTCTTTTCAGACTGCTGTTCAAATCTCTTTTCAGCTTCTGCCTAAAGAAAATGGTCAGATCAATCATAGTTAAAGGAGGAGTTTCACGGGAGAGAGTGGTTGTCAATGACTCAAACGACTTCAGCAGACTTCCCGGTCACTGATCACGATCAGTCATTTTGACTCTTACTGCTACAAATTATTCAAAAATTTTATCCATCTTATCTAAGTGCCGAGACACACTCGGCCCCTCTTGCATCTTGGTTGGAAAAAACCGTTGCTGAAGAAACTTCATGTTTACCATTGTCACTGACTCATACATTCTCTGTGGAGTCTTCAATCTTTCTCATGCAGACTCAATGTCTCCCACTGAAACTAGTACCTTATCCTTGACCACCATTAGTACAGCTTCGAAGAACTTTTTTTTACTGTCTACAACTATAGATGCTGTTCATATGCTTTCTTTTGTTGTTTGGCTACAACAACATCACTTGATCGAAGAAGCCATTAGCGCCAGATCTGCGGGCTTCTCTTTTCTCAAGAATGAAAAAAAAAAGATCCTGTTCTTTGAGAAGCAACTGCATTCTCATCTTCCAAAGGTCTACATTTAGAGGTTCAATTTTTCGATGCTTGACAATCGTATGCGTTAATGCAGTAATCATATCAGCAACCATAGATCCAGAAGATTGTATCACTACCATATCTGCGGCTCTCATACCAGATGATAACAATCTTTAGCTGAAAGAAAGAAAAAATTGCAAGGAATGTGCAGAGCTGAGACCTGCTGTTGTTGAGTGGCAGCAAATGAAAAAGACATATAGTTTGATTCGCATATATATATATATATATATAAGTCAAGTTTTAAATATGAAAATAGAAAACTCTTTGAGATCACTCCACTCTCTCTAGACAACGGATTTCTTCGACGTGTGTATCCTACTCTCATCTCAAAACCCAACCTCAGAAAAACAGCAGGCTTTCCCTTCATTTGTTTGTGCCCTTTGATTGAGTCCTTTTAAAAGACCCAACAGATCCCCCAAGGGGCGTGTCTAACTACCTCATAGATAGCATCCACAAGACACTGAATTAGCCTAGAAATGGATGCATCTTATTGCTATCTCTCACCGGTCCCCGGTTTAACTGGAAAATAGGAAGGTCACAAACCGCCCTCTACAGTTGCAAATGTGAAACAGTGCTAAAGCTGGACCCGTGACTATGAAAAAAAATAACTACTCAATCGAGACTTGAGTAACCTTGGAGTAAGTCAAGCCACATACTCAACAACATCTCTGTCTGAACTGTGGAATTCCTAAATCGAAACACACTAGAATAACTTCAAAGACTGGATCTGCAGATCTACGTGTATTCCAAAATTATGGTATTCTTCAATCAGGTTCTCAAACCAATCAGGGAACTTCCAAAGACCAAACGATTTAATCCCAAACTCTTTCTGGCGGAACCTTCCGAATTTTTAGAGAAAAACCACGCTGAATTTTTGCGAGATTTTGAAACGTTTCAAAACGGCGAAACCTCGAGAGACTTTTCAGTTGTCTTCTGCGAGTCTGAGACCTGACTTCTTCGACTACTTGACTTTTGCAAGTCCTTATCTCGACAAAATATCCTTAAAGTCTCCTCTATCTCAGAGTCTATTCTAAAATCAAAAAGAATCCACCGATAGCCCTATAATGGATTGAGTTACATAGTGCCACCCAGGATTGGAACCAACTTTTTAGAAGTTCATATGCACGCATGCATGTGTCATCACCTCATTGGTCGGAGGTCCAAGGGGTCCATGAAAAAAAATATTCTTCTTTTTCTTTTTATATTTAGATTATTAGTTTTTCTTAGAAGAGAGAAAGAGTAGAAACAAAGGGTACGCTCTTTAGAAGATTTGCTCGGGGCTGTTCACTTTCACTTGGTCGCCTGGTATCTTGAAACCTCTTTGCTTGCGGGGGCAGGAGTGGAAACGTCTGAGAGAGCGCTTCGCAAAAGAATCGTGTGGCGCGGTGAAAGGTTTCCCGTTGGGGTTTCTGGCCCCCCTGGTCTTCACCTAATTGTGGAGAGGGGAGGTGAGTTGAGTATCAACTCTCTCTCTCTCGCGCCTTTCTTCAGCTTGTTCTTGTTCGTCTATTCGGGACGGGGCAGGCAGCCCCCATACATGAAGAGACGAAGAGAGGGGGGGGGTTCCTTGATATTAAGGTGTCAAGGCGGTCGAAGAAGGCCACAAGTGGAAGCAACCGATGCTTTGGTCATTCAGTTGACTCCTTGCTGCCAGTCCATGCTTGCTGTCATGCTGGCAAAAGCAGGGGCCGGTTTTACCTACTATTGGATTTGAACCAATGACTCTCGCCGTATGAATGCGATACTCTAACCGCTGAGTCAAGTAGGTCAAGCTGAGTCAAGTCAGAGAAAATAGACCCCTATAAGAGAAAGCCACGCAACCAGAGTTCCCCTTACTATACAAGGGGGGGTCGGAGCGCTAAGAAAGAGAAAGCGTTATCACTATACGAAATGAAGCAGCGGCTAGCATGCTAAGATCAACCACTTGGAGAACGTGGAGCCTTTCTTTCTCGGTCGTCTGTCTTAATATAAGTGGATTCTGATTCATGCGGTCGTTCTCTGCTGCATTGGTGGTTTCACTCCCCACTCTCCACCATAACAAAATGTTTCCACTATATCTCTCAGGAGGGAAGTACGGCGGGTCCAAGTAGGAAAAAATGAACTAAGAGGTAAGGCATACAACAATGGATCAATTCATTCAACAAGATCCATTCGGATCGGACCAGGATGAATGGGATTGGTCTGACCTCTCGCTCGGATGTAAGACTCCCGCCGCCGACAGATGTCCCATGCCACCTTTCGTGAACAACTATGCCCGAGAATGAATGAATTGTGATATAGCGCCGACCACTGCTCTATTCCCGACTCGAAATCTATAAAGGACTTTAAGGGAGAGAAAAAAAGGGGCCCTATACCATACATCCTGCTGCCTCGGAACGACTGCACGTTACATCATAGCAGCACGACCAAGTCAAGTGAAGGCGAAAACCCCTTGTATAGATTGGGTGTTCCTGCGCACCCGGCATCCTTTTCTTCGCTTCTCAAGAATGAACCTTTTTATCCGAATAATGCACTTTCACACTGAGGCTCAATATCGATCGACAAATGAGCAAAGACAAGACCCTCACTCCTATCACTTAAGGGGTCCGGATCGGGGGGATAGACTTCCTAACGGCAGGAAGCAAATGTCTTCGCCAGGGTTGGCCCACTCAACAACAACTAATATCTTTACTGGCTAGAGGCGGCGCATCTCCAATCCAGTGAGATCGAACGATTAATCAATCGTCGAATCTCTTTCTTTCCCTGCTCGTAATCTCTCCTTCCCTGCCACCTCGGATGGAATAGTGCGATGCCACCCTCCCTAGCCCCGCCTCTCTTTTCCTAGAGCCGGAGCTTTGCCCATTTAGTACGAACTTTGGTAAGAGGCAAGCAAAAATGGATTGTATAAAGGCGGGCATTCTATCTCACATATCGCGCATCTGTCTGAATGATGAACCGGTGGCATCTGACGACCGACCACATGCAACTCTTGCCTGGGCCAACAATAGCTACCCGCCTAACATCTCTTTCTCCCCAAGCAGAGCATCAACTATGAAAAACATGCTCAGGTCCAGAAGACACAGATTGAGGAGTTTACTATTCGACTGATAAGGACATATCTGACCCGGTCAAGAGAAGAGATATAGAAAGAGGAGAGGGAAGGAGGAAGTAGGAGACCGACTTCCCAACTTACCAACTCGCGGACTTTTCTGCCTCGAACGAGACTTTATCCCCGAGGTAGGTCGGTCACAAGAATCTCACTAGAAGCTCACATGCCAGAAGCACCCGTAGGGTAAAGAACGTTAAGATTGGATGGTTATAAAGCCAGTCCAGAAGACCAAGATCTGCACCTTTCAACACTGCCGCCCATCCAACAGGATTGGCCGGAACCAGGCGCATAAAGCGTAGCAGATGAAACCGATTCCCCGACTAGGCACTCAACCAATGCAGGAATGCCCCAATAACTTGAATGGATTGATAGACTGGACCCTTGCCTTCCGACTGAACTGATAGAAGTTGGCTTGAGCTTGAATGAGCGTATCTTACAAAAAAGGTACCCTAGTCGCCCCGGTGGAATGCATTGAAGAAAGGAATCCACTCTCAACCCTTTCATTTTATTTAATAGAATTGTAAGCCGGTCTTATTCTTTTATACGAGTAAACTACTACTGCTCTAATTCCTTTAGGAAAAAGTGTTGCATCTCGCCCAACTCCTACAAAGCCCACCCCCGAGGGAGAAAAGGAAGTTATCAGCACCGATTGAACGTTACTAACCTTATGCTTCGCCAATCTTTATATGCCACGGGGAATCGATCAGTTGAATCTGTTGCAAGCAAGCCCATTTTTCGAACCCCCCAATCATAGTAGGAAACTAAAGGAGCTACTAAGTGAGGAAACCCGATTTCGAGAGGACTAAAGAGCACTAACTCGGAGATAAATCATTCAATAGCGGATAAGAATCGAGTTCATAGAAAGAATGGATCAGTTGCCCCAGAAAGAGGTGCCTAAACGGAACTAGGGTTCTTATGAGCAAGTATTGCAGACTGACAGCTTGAAATTCAAGGTAAGCAAAGAAGAGGAGGTCGACTGATCGACAGAGGACTTAAGTCCATGAATTGGATGCCCTGCCGCCTGTGAGGACTGCTTTCAATCAAAAGGAGATGAGAGATAAGCGACTTGCCTTCCTCAGGATTAGCCATATTGGATGAATGCCCGGGAGTGTGAAGGGGGACATAGCGAGTAGTTTCAGTGGAAGTGGAAGCAGCAGCAAAACCAAAACTCAAAATAAAAATGGATCGTCATCACAAGTATAAAGAAAGTTAGCTTAGGGGTTACCTATAACGAGGGAAGCGAAGAGGCTGACTACCGGTGGTCTTCGATACCCTTTTCATGTAAGGGTAGGTCCGAAGGGTCTAAGAAAAGGTAGTGCTATACTAAGAAGGGGGTTCGTCTGTGTTGAAGTGCCATCTGAGTACTGATATTCAGCCCCTCCTTGGGGCCACTGGTAGCCTTCCGGTTCCTTAAACATATAAGGATAGGGTTTCCTTAGCACAAGCGCTAAGCGATAATAATACCTTAGCGGTCACCATATTAAAAAAAATAGCCATAGAGCATGAGCGTTCGCCGCTACTACTTATAGCCATCGCTCGATCCCGGAAGAAGGTAATGATCTTCCGTTATGGAGTGTTGTTTATGTGCTACAAGATGTTGAGGACTACTCCGGCTCCTTTGTGTTTAGGGGAGCTCGATAGTAGGCAATCTCTTATAGATTGTATCTATGTTCTTAGTTCTCCTTGGCGAAGAGGGAGAAGAGATGACTAGATTGGAAGACTCAATTCAGCTATTACGTTCGCAAGGAGAAAACGTTTAGGCCTGATCCGTTGTCAATTAAGACCAAAGGGACCTTATATTCATTGCATCGGACAGGGATGTTGAGAGGCCGGACATGATTGCGCCCTTCGACGGATAGTTCATCATCCGAAAAGTTGATGATTTTTGGCGCGGGGCAATCATTTGACTCATTGTTTCGGGGGAAGTTTT